>CM053784.1:693292073-693892073 GCA_028749045.1 Cupressus sempervirens
TTTATATGCATCCATATAACCAAAAATTACAAGAGAATTCATGAGAAACAATAATATTCTATCACTATTTTATTGGCAAACCTGATTCAAAGGCTCAACTAGGAAAGAACCAAGAAGAAAACCCAATGTCGTTGCCATTAAAACAAAGTTTTGAAATACAATTTAGATAGGATTCCAATCCCAAAATTGCAATAATAAAATTAAATTTCCTTCATGACCCTTATCAAGGGATCCATATCATTTTTTGCAACACGTTGCTAAGATCATGGAGGGAACATAATCTGATCAGGTGTCAAACAAGCATGACCAAGAGACAAAATCAAACATGCATATTCATACTAGGTTTTCACAACAAGATTCACAATTAATCAAAACTAGGGAAAGGTGGATTTTTCCAACAGGATATGTTAGACACAACACCAAACCAGGTGCCCAATTGGGGCTATAACTCAAGAACTTCTGTTCTTCCATTCTTACATGTCAAAACTCATACGTAGTTTGTGCTGACAGGTAGGGGCCCATAACACCCTACTCTCTCTCCCTCTTCTCGTCCCGAGAAGAGACTCTACACTGTTGGAGTCCAACTAAAAGGACCTTTCCCAAAATTGGCCACTTCTGCCCTCTCCAAGGGTGAGTAATGCCAAAACACCCGTACATGAAAACTTCAAAATTTCAAGAGAAACATGAAAGGAAAACACCAAAGAAAACATGGTTTCAATTCTTCCCAAAACATACCCAACACACATACGAGCATACCAACAACAACAAAGTAGCATAAGCATGAAACAAGCATGAAAATTTAAACAAGGGAGATGATGAACTCCTACCTTCACAAAGAGGTAATGGTAAATGAACAATTTGAGTAAAGCTTTCCCTTCCTTGCCTTCAATCTTCCAAGGCTCCTCTCTAAAAGTAGAGATTGGGTAACCACCAAAAATACTCCAAGAAGGCCTCTAAATAAGACTCAAACTCGACCACCAAAAAATAATAATAACTTCCCCCACCCACCTACAAATCTAGAAGTTTCTAACTCAACCCATACTAAGGTTAACCACTAAGTGGAGGTGAGGTGATGCAACTCATGGTAACCACTTGCAATTTTCGCACAAAGGCAAAAATAGAATTTTTGAGTGACCTCAAAAGTCAATAAAGGGGGCTTAAGGGTTGGAAAATACTCCCAACCCATACCCATACCCCTTGGGTATAAATATTTCATGTTTTAAAACCTTAGGAATAGATTTGGAACCAACAAAAGCTAGGAAATATTTAGGACCATCTAACAACTCTAAAAAAAATGTAGATTAAGCACTAATCTGGATTAGGGGTGACTAAACTTGATTAAGAACAAATTAGCAAATAAGACACTAACTGAATCTAACTTAGGTCCAAAGGTTACACAGATAACCCTAACTAGCTTGCTAGAATGCAAATGCAAATTCACGAGTGTCAAGTGACACTAAGAACATAGTTACGAACATTAACATTTACTAATCACGGAAAGATACATTTATACATCTCACAATATAATGAAATTACAAACAACAATTTTTCCACAAATGGCACATAGAGATTAGTTTCGTTCCTCCATCGGGTTTTCTCAGCTAAAATATCTTACACACTCATTGCACACATCAATAGTCCCATAAAATCACATGCACATATGTATTAGGAAATCACATAAATTAAAACATACATCTTTCAAATCAATCAGGGTTTCTCTCATCTTACTCATATTCTTAATCATCACCGTTTTGAAATCAAAGTGTTAAATCTTGCATTTACTTACTTCTCCAACATACATGTTCATAAATCATTAAATGATGAACTCAAATATCTGAAAGTAACATCACACAACATGAAATAATATAATATGTTCAAAGCATCAAGTAGTGTCTCGACATCTCGAGTCATGAGTATCAAAATAATAAGGTATCAACTATGCTACGAAGGGTTGGGGTGAGGCCTCACAATGTATATGTATATGTATGTATATATATGTGTGTGTGTGTGTGTGTGTGTGTGTGTCTATATATATATATATATATATATCATAAGATTCTTATATTAGTAGATATATATTGTAATATTATTATATTAGTAAATAATGATATATTATCATTAATAAATGCTAATTTATTATCATTATATTTAAATATATAAATAATATATTAGATGATTTTATATCATATATTTATCTATATAAATATATTAAATTAATAGAATATTATTATAAAACCTAGTCTAAAACTGGGGACATCACATGGTACACTTAATTTCATATGTTACAATCATTTTGTCGCTTGTAAACATGAGATTTTTTCTATTGTAACAAATATTTGTATAAGTATTTGGGTTTAAGTTATTAGTTATGAATTTGCATGTTAATATCAGGTATCTAGTATGGGTTAAATAATATTATTGCTGAGAAATAAATATTTATTTGGGATTTCTTATGAAGATTTTGTACAACCATTGAATCTTAATTCACAAAATTATTCAGAGTGGCAAGAGAAAGAATAATAAGAGGGCGAATACACCATGTTATGGTGCCAAAAACATAACACCTTTTTATTTTTTCTAAAAAAACACTAGTGAGCATGCACTATGGAATTCAAATTTCCATAACATGTGTGCATTATTAGAAATTACATAAAACAACAAGAACCCATGGTCTTATCCTTTCTAATTCATTTTTTTTACTGTATTTTCCTTCTCTTCCCACAACAGTGTACACACATTCTTTAGAAGGTGATGGTTTTTCTCTCTCTTCCCCTCAAAATGCCTCTTGATTGCTAGAGATCAAGATCAGGTTCATAGAGTTGTTGGAAATATAAGGTAGGCGAGGTTATTGAGAGGGGAGGGGTGAACCAAAAACCAATAAAACTTTTATCTTACTTCACCAATTAATCCTTCATATAATATTCTAACCTAATTGTATGCATGAAATAATGAAAGGAAATAAACATTCATAACACTTTGACACAATATATGGTGACCTAGAAACCTTCCAAGTAGAAAGTAAAACTAGGGTGGGGATGATACCCATAAGCCTTAGTATTGAAGTATAAAGTTAACCTGTTAAGGCTTATAGTTAACCACTTCTAGTGATCTTCCCTATTAGGAGCAATAAGGACTATGAGGTCCACCTTGTTAAACAATTTATAAACATACATTGAAGTATGCATTTGGTCAAGAGATTTAGCAAAGACTATTAAGTCTACCCTATTAAAGGATTTGACTGATGCACCTATTAGGATGAATGATGAAAGGTGCTCCCCTTAATACCATAAACACATAATAGAAACAAAGAAACAACAAAAAATGCAAGAACAAAATATGGATTTCTTATTTTTTCCGCAAATGCAAAATTAAAGAATTCATAAGTACAATATGCTAACTCACATGGGTTCCTTCATTATAGTAATATGCAAGACTAAGTTGTGAACTATAGCCCATATTTGTTCTAGACAATGTTCGGGCCTTTCTTAAATAGGTAATTTTATGTTGCCTATGAAGGGTCTAGACATTCAAAATTAATACCTAAGGCTGAAAGACCCTAACAATACATATAGAATCAGCCAAATACATATTTGACAAATTATTTTAGAAATTTTGGGTAGCCCAACTTTGGATGGCCATAACTCTCAAACTATTGCTCTCATTGGCTATTATAACCACTTTTCAAAAATGCCAACACCTAATCTATAGGCTTGGAACTATGCAAGCACCCTTCGGTCAAGTTTTTAGACCTCATCTAGGCACTCTAAGGCTTCCAATGATGAGCCTGAAGATATTTCTCTTAAATTTTCTACCGAAAATCCATAATAACTTCTCTGATACTTAAGTTGGAGAAATGCAATTTTTATGGTAGACTTATAATTCTAAAATGAACCTTCATATAAAAAATGAGAATATTCAGAGCTTGTATGAAAAAATTATTAAAAATAGCAAGTTCCTAGAAATAGCAACCACCCTGTCTACTAGTCCTTATTATAATAGAAAATAATAAAAATAAAAATATTTTTGGGTGATGCAAGATTGCTCCTATGCCTAGGATGCTCCTTCATCAATGAACCAATGACTAATTTTTGATCTAAAACTCTAATTTGTTGCTTGAGATTCCTTATATTGTAATGATCACCTGACTATGGTAGATAAATCTTTGTTGTCCCTTATACTACTTGTAGCCTTCTTTAATTCACACTTCTGATCATCATATACTCTTCACATCTTTTTTCTTGGATATGATACAATGCATTATATATATATGAATCCAAACCATTAATTACTAGAGTCGGCTAGAATACCAATTTCATCATAATTTACAAAGTTAGTCCAACTATTGTAACTCAGATTTTGAAGACAAACTCAATGATGTTTTGATACATGAAAAACACTATCAGCACTCAAAAAAATTTGGCACTTAGTTGAACTTGAAGCTTGGTCCATACTAATCAGTTCCAAGTAGCTTGAACTCAGTTGGCACTGTGTGACTTGGTGAATACTAAGAAACTTGGTAGCAACTGGATTACTTGGTTGACACTGCATGACTTGGTCAGCACTAGATCCACTTCGTTAACCCTGTGAGCTTGATAAACATAGTATAACTTGGTTAAAATACCATAGCTCAATTAACACTATGATCTTCTTCACTTCCACTAAATAGCTTGGTAGCCTCTACTATCCTTGGTTTGCACTGAACATTTTTTATGAAGCTCGATAAACATTGTGTAGCTTAGCAAACACTATAAACTAACTCAAGTACTTGGTAGACACTGTATTCTAACTACTTGGCTTAGGAATAATTGAATGACTTGGTTAACACTACAAACTAATTGATAAGCTAGGTAGCAATGTAACCAATTGATTAAGTGTTGAGTCACTAATAAAAAAATTGATCTTAATATGAACAATCTCCCCCTTTGGCATTATTGACAAAAACTCTTATCAAAACAAAAATCTGATCATTCAAAACTATAAGTCAAAACTTCCTTTATCATTATTCTATGTCTTCAACTCTATTTTTACTTTCATTTGTTGTGGCTTAGTATTTTTTTCTTATCCATACTACTATACTACTCTCTTATACATGTATCTCTCCCATATACATACAAATGGAGTACAATATACTTCTTCTCCTTTGCAATATCTTTTTCCTCTTTACATATTACTACTCCCCCTTTTTGACATAAATTCCCAATATATATATATATATATGTTAATACCAAAATGTGACAAGAAATCATAATGTACCTTTAGAATATGTACCATTATCTTGTCCCAATTCTCCTATAGTACCTTTCTTGCATGCAATGCAATCTAAAACTCTACTGATAATTCCATCATGTGCCTATAGAGAAGTTGTTTTCATGGATGAGTGTACTTGCATGTGCAATGTTTTTTATCAATGCATTAATGTTTGGAAAAATTATGCCCTAGATTTCTACAAGTGTGACCCTAATCCTGGCTTCTTCCTTCAATAATTTTTCCTGTATATTTGTCAGATATCGAATCTTTGAATAATGTGTAGAACTATGGCTTGGGTCAAGTGACAGCTGGTGTACACTTGCCTTCATGTCTTCATCTATGTTGGATAGTTTATCCTTAATCTCCTTTGTGAAGATAGATGTGTCACTTAGTTTGAAAAATAGTGAAACAACATTATTAATAGAGGTTTCCAATAAGCCAAGAATAGTAGCTAACTCTACTTGATCTATTGCAATTCTCTATGAAACTTTTTCCAACACTTTGTTCTCAAATTTTCTTTAAGCTCTTTGTAGTAGTTTATCTTGTCCATTCAAGTCTTCACTATATTTATGCACAATTTCTACCAACTAGTCCAAAATGAGTTGTTTTCCATCAACCTCAATAATCAAAGCACCAATAAATATGTTTTTTATGTCTTCAAGAACTATATTTTCTTTCTTCTTTTCTTCTCTAAGCTTGTGTTTCTTAGCTCTCTTCTTCACTAGTTCACCGATCGTATTCATTTGATTAGGGGTGAGGGTAGAGATATCTCAATTTGGAATAACTATATCCTCATCTAGATCAACTGCTTCTGCTTCTTCTTTACTTTTTTCTATTATAATAGTAGAAATAATTTGCTTTTACTTGTTTATAACTTCAATACTCAGTTGAGACTAGTTCTCAACTACGATTGTACTAGATATGGATATATTTGGAATAGAGACAATTGTAGAAATTGATGGACTAGAAAAAAATGTTGAAATGACACTAACAATAGGAATACCTTGTTGCTTTGTGGTCAAGCCTAATGATGGAGGACCTTTCTACTCAGAAGATGAAGTGTTGGGCACTTCAGTCAATGTAACTTTTAGCTAAATAGATTCAGAGCTTGGTTGCATACTTGGTATAGCAATGGTATCCACAACCAACTTGGTAGAAGCTATCTCTGAGCTATATTGTTGAAAGGCTATGCTCAAAGAGTGAGAAAATGAGGCCATGACTACTATTGCAATTTTTTCTACATCAATTTCCTTAATGCTTTTGATCTCTAGAAGGCTTCCTCTAGTAGCTTCCTATTCTTCCTCATCATCTAGATTGGCATCATCTATCTCATCATATTTTATTTCTATAATTCTTCCCCATCTTCATCATCATTGTCATCAACATGTACAAAAAAGTCACTAGGTTTATGCAACTTATAGATGTTCTTCCATATATTTCTAGTTGTGTTCCCCACATATTCAATGTCCTTAAGAAGTAACATACAAGTGTTTAACTTGAGAGTGAACTTCTCATTTTGCTTCAAGAATTTGTTTATCTCCTTCTTACTAAGATTTGGCATCAGTTGCTTCAAGGTTTGTTCAAAGATTTCCTTGGTGGTCTTCTGTGCATTTTCTCATCTAGGATTTACTGCCTACATAGGTTCATTATGAATTTTTTGTGCAAATTCATCTAGTGAATACTTCCATTTTCCCAATTTGGTCATAATAGTATCCTTAATCTTCCTTTTTTCTTCTGCATTCCTTGTCTCATACTTGATAAATTTGAAACATGCCATGCTAGTTCCTTCTTCCATATTCTTTAATCTTTCTTGAAGTGTAGGTTCAAATATTTTGAAAATAATTTTCTTGGCTTCATCTTCACCTAACTTCAATTTCTTCTTGGACTTGGCTACACTTCTTGTGAATACAAAAATGGATGACCTAGCAGGTCTATTTATAATAACCTTCCTCTTCTTTTTTAGAGGCTCTTCCTCTATAGATTTGGCTTCTTCTTCTTCATTCTTTTCTCATCATCTTCTATATCATCACCTTTTCCCTTGGCGAGCTTTAGAGGAGAACTTTCTTTCTTAGTGCTTTTCAATAGTATTTCTACCCTTTTCCTTCCTTTATTCACTACTTGAGGTAGCTTGATTTCAAGTTCAATTCTTGCCTTTGCCTCATCATATGTTCCAAAATGTGTGGCTTTAGGATCCACACGCTCATTCAAAAAATCCTCTATGATATCCTTAATGTCATCAATGTTAACCTCATACTCTAGAGGTTTAACCCATGCCACTCTAGGTCTAATTACCTAAATGTACACTTTGTCACAATCCACCATGAAATAGATATCATCCTTCTAATCTTCTACAATCTTCTTAGGAATCCTAAATCTATTATGCATCTTCTTTTTGAATGATTCAAAATAGTTATCCATGATGCTATCAAAAAAACTTTTCCATCTCTATTATATACTCATTGACATGATATAAAACAAGAGCATCCTTCCTCCATACTATTGTACCTTTGGAAGGATATAATTTCTAAACAAATAAGAATATACATGTCAAAAGAGATCCAAACTTACATGGGTTATTCTTTTATCCTCTGATGCTCTCTATGTTTTTGTTGAATTGGTTCAACAACAAATCGGCAAGGTTAAAGGATAGGTTATTCTTTACAACCTTGTATACAAGATCAACACCTTCACATTACACATTGTTTAACTAGAGTTGTAAATGTTGTATGCAATTACATGTATGCTAAACTTTAGCTCCATGTATGTTATGCCACTAAGTTTCATGCCTCTTTTGTCCCACATGGCAAGAGTTCACTTTTCCAATTCGATCCAACCTAGGGTTTTGGTTGTCTTAGCATTGTTTAGCATTAGAAGCCTAGTGATACTATGAATAATTTTCTTCAAAATTTGAATGGGTTGGTCCAACCATAACTACCCATTGTGTACATGGCTTAGAATATATCTAATTCACTTGACCTGAAAGTCTCTTGGCATATGAGAAATATGTGTCAAGCCTTTGGTTTCCAAGTGTTGATGTTTAGGTTTTAATGCACCATCCACACACAAATCCTTGAATGCCTCATTCATCTCTAGGCTTCCAAGTTCTTGAATAGAAAAATGGTAAAAGGAATGGGTGTCATGCATGAGTAATACCTTAGGCAAAATTTGAGATTGTATACCAACTGGGTCAAGCACCTTAGTAAGCATTGGACTCAACTTAAAATTAGGTGTCTTGTAGTCGACTCTACAAACCAATATTTTAGAACCTTTCTTCGCTATGCTACTTGAAGATGCCATGCTCAATAGGATTTATGAAAACTTCAAGAATTCTTGAAAAAAAATACTCAAATCGCTTGGGGGCTCTAAATTTTCTCTTCACAAATAGCTCTAGAAATTTGTGGTGAAACAATGCTTTCAATTTCTTCCTTTTAACTAATTTCCTCTATTCAATTGGCATTAATGCCTCATACTTCAGACTCACTTAGTGACAGGCTATCCTCCACTCAACTTATTCTTTAATGCTTGGAAGACATCTATAGCTTGGTAGAGTCACCATCACTCAATAGGAACTACCAATTTTTTTCTACAACAATATGCAACCTGACCTTTCTCAATAAGGTCTTGTGACTCAACCTTGCTTAGTAAGGTCTCCTGCTTTCCATTATGCTTAGTGATCCCTGCATATCTTGAATGTTGATGTGGATCTTTATTTTTTTTGGCTAGAACCCATGTAAGATTACTTCTTCTAAATCATAGCTGCAGTAATCCCCATAAGGAAATAAGTTGAAATAATTGAGCCACCCAACTCATTGACTTGGGTATCAATTACTTCATGATTTTGACTTGCATTCTATGGAGATTTTGGTACCCATTGTTGCCTCATTTATTTTTTGATATTTTCACCTTTGGCTTTCTTTTCATCTTTAATTCTACCTATGTTCATACAGTTCTTTTCAAGATGTCCAAGTTTTGTCAAAATAAAACACATTTTTATAGTATCTCTTTTCGTCATGTGATGTTTCACATAGTTTTCTCCAATGTGCCCAAATTCACCATAGTCATGACATCTACACCATGTATTATAATCTCATCCAAATATTACTTTCACAATTTGTTATGTTGGGTTCCACTACTTGGTTTTTCACTCTAAAGATTTGTGTCCTTGTTTCTTGCAATTATGACATTTACCTTTAAACTTAGGTTTCTCTTTGCATTCACTTGATCTATGAACATGCTTATTGCAACTATAACACTTTCCATTGAATTTTGCTTTACCATTACTCAAACATTTATTTAATGTATGACCTATCTTACCATGATGATTGCAAGTAGACCTTTTATTCTTTTGAGATTTTTGCTTAGATGATTCACCTTCTTCTATGTATCCTAGTCCAACTTTGCCTTTGTGTCTATACTAACTTTTTTCATTCAATTGATTCATGCTTTCCTGAGATTTCATCATTCTTTCATAGGTTTTATTTTCAAGGTTGAGATCACTTTTTAGTCTTTCATTCTCTAATCTTAGATTCGTAAGCTCTTCATTTGCATTAGTGAGTTGATCAATGAGGTATGCTTGCTAAAGAGATAGTTGTTGAATTTCATTATTCTTTTCTTCTATCTCTTTTTTGGCTTTGTCTTTTTCTTCCATGACCTCACATAATTTCACTGAATGGATTTCTTGTTCTCTTTTTAGCTTTCTGACCTCTTCTTGAAGATTGGAATTCTTTTCTAATAGGTCTTTGATTTCTTCATCAACTTCATTTGAATTTCTTTCTGGATATATGTCTTCAATTCTTTCTTCAGTGTAGAGATTGTCATTCATTTGTACTGCAAGATCTTTCCTTCTTTTCAATGATTGAGAGAGTTTCTCCTTTGTTTTCTTGAGTTGTCCAATGGCCAATTCAAGATCCAAGTTTTCATTGTCAATAGCCTTATCTATTCTATATACTTCCATTGCCTTTGATCTTTTCTCAATCTGTTAAACTTCTGATGTGAGAATCAAACTAGCTCTAATACCAATTGTTGAAAATATAAGGTAGGAAAGGTTACCAAGAGAGGAGAGGTAAATTAGGAACCAATAAAACATTTATCTTACTTCACTAATTAATCCTTCATATAATATTATGATCTAATTGTATGCATGAATGAATGAAATAAAATAAACATTCATAACACTTTGACACAAGATAGGGTGACCCAAAAACCTTCTAATTAGAAAGTAAAACTAGGGTAGGGATGACACCCATAAGCTTTAGTACTACAATATAAAGTTAACTTGTTAAGGCTTACAATTGATCACTTCTGGTGATCTACTCTGTTAGGAGAAATAAGGACGATGAGGTCCACCTTGTTAAAGGATTTACAAACATATAATGAAGTATGTAGTTGGTTAAGAGATTTAGCAAAAAAAATTAAGTATACCCTGTTAAAGGATTTGACTAACACACCTATTAGGATGAACCAGTGGCCGATCTCTAATTTGCAACTCTGATTTGCTGGTTGAGGTTCCTTGTATTGTAATGATCACCTAACTATGATAGATAAATATTTGTTGTCCTTTTTACTACTTGTAGCCTTCTTTAATCCGTACTTCTTCTCATCATATACTCTTCACATTTTTTTTCTTGGATATGATACAATGCATTACAAATATACCAATCCAAACCATAACTTACTAGAGTTGGCTACAATATCAATTTCATCATAATTTACAAAGTCGGCCCAACTATTGTAAGTCAAGTTCTAAAGACAAACTCGATGATTTTCTAATACACGACAAACACTGTCAACCCTCAGAAGTCTATGGCACTCGGTTGAACTTGAAGCTCAGTCCATACCAATCACTTCCAAGTAGCTTGAACTCAGTCAGCACTATGTGACTCAATGAATACTGAGAAACTCAGTAGAAATTGGATTACTTGGTTGACACTACATGACTCGGTCAACACTAGATCCACTTCATTAACCATACGAGCTTTATAAACAAAATATAACTTAATTAACATACCATAGCTCAATTAACACTATGATCTTCTTCACTTCCACTAAATAGCTTGATAGACTCTGCTACACTCAATTTGCATTGAAGGGTAAAAGCACAAACCTGTGTCACCCTTTATAAAAGAAAAGGATATTAGAACTTGAATTGTTCAACTTTAATGATAGAAAAGGGACATTTGTGTTTAGAATTTGAAGATGATGTAAACTAATGAAATGTGTAAAATTGGATGAAGTTTATGCCTAGAATTTTTTATTTTTTAATTGGGTGAAAATTTAATCATTTTTTAATTTTAAACTCTATTTTTTAATTTTTTGTAAATGCTGAAAATATAGAATTTCATTCCAACCAAAAAAATATGCAAATGATCATATTTGGTATGATTTTGAACTATGTTATAGTTGACATGTATACCTAGTGGACAAAAAAATTGATTTTGGACTTATATATTTCAAGTTACAAATGTATAAATTCAAACTTATCAGAAACTTATTCTTGAAGATGACTCTCTTCTCTAGAGGTACACAAAGTTTTTATTTTTTGAACATGATTTACTATTTTTTTCTTTTTTTGAATAGACATCTTCTTGAATTTTAAAATACCTACTTGTAATATTATATAAATATAACATATTTAAATAATCAAAATGCTACAAAATTTATATGACCGTAACCTTGACTTCAAGATCTACAAAAGGGTATTTTTAGTTTTTGAAAAAACTTCATTTTGTATGGAGAAATTAGTATTGAATGTGAAAAGTTTTTAGAAATTACATCTTTTACTTGTGTGGCTACACTTAGGATGGCACATAGACAATTATGGCCGAAAACCTTTCGGCCATAACCCTTTCAGTCATAACAGTTTCAGTTGTAACCCTATCGACCCAAAAAAACCACTAGCGGTTACATTGGTGGTTTCATATAAAATAATTTTATTTTAATTTCAACTTATAATAACTACACGTAAATTGTGAAATTTAAAGGAGCATTTTCAAAAATTAATATTTTTTGAAGCCGTGTTTATCAATTGTTTCATGGAGTTTAATGACAATTACAAAGGATCATCAATATTGTATTTTTTTCACCTAGTTATTTTTATGTACTCTATATTGAAATGTTGAAATATATTTCTAGTGGAATCTAAATTAAAATATTTTCTTGTAGGTAAAAGTATTGAATGGGTAATAAAAAAGGCTAGATCAAGGAAATATGATAAAATAAGAGATGACAAAATGAAAGGTCATACAAAATGTAATCAAAACCAACCTATTGAAGTTAATGAAGAAGATGAGATTCATGAAGAGGATGAGATTAATGAAGATCAACAAATTGGTAGTTCTAATGATATAAACATATTACTAGGTGTAGGAAATTTGATGGATTTGGATGAGGACCTACTTTCTAGCCAAATTATATCTACAAAAATGGTAAAAGAGAACACTATTAAAAAGCATTGCCAAAACATGTGGGATGAATATTTCAAAATCAAAAGTATATTTGGAAAGGCACAATTATTTTTCAAGTTATTTAGGAGAAAAGATATGAAGCATGTTTTGGAGTTATTGGGTGTTGAGAAAAGGAAAAAACATGCACATAATGTTAATAAAATAATAGTTGAAAGTTTGCAAACTGCTTATAACAAAATTGATAACACAACTCCAGGAGGTGATTTGAGCATTTCATGTAGAGCGTTGATGACTACTATATCTAGTAAAAAGTTGACACATAGAAAACAAGTACATGTAATTACTGATATATCTAGAAGAACTATCCAAAGATACATTAGGAGGAGAAATATGTTAGATGAAAACATTGAGAATAATTGGGTGAATATTTGTAGAGTTCCTCAAAAAGACAAAATTTTTGAAGATGTAAAAAGACAGGTTATTGAATTTTGGACCACATCATCTCATGTTTCTTCCAATAGATGTGATACTATACAAATTAAAGATTAAGAGACATGGGAAAAAATTGAACATCCAAAACATTTTATAGATATAAAACTAAGTGAATTATTTCAAACATTCAAGCAAGAATTTTCAAATGTGAAAATATGTCAAAGAATGTTTGAGATCATGCATCCTTCCTTTGTACACATAAATAAGATATGTGAAACTTGTTGTTATTGAAACCATGTTGAATTTGGTCTACACTTGTAATCATATAAAAAAGTTATGGTAGTACTTGATCCAAATTTGGTCATCCCTAGCAGTACATCACAATTTGTGAAGTCTATATTATGTGATAAATTAGAAGATTCAGATGAGTTCAAAGTACAATGCATCATAAATCAATGTCTAGGTTGTGGAGATTTATCTAAATTTTCACTAAAAGTTGAGAATATTAATGAATTGACACCAGTTTCATGAATGAGATATGAATATGAGACATACCAAAATAAGATAGGAGTTGGATTCAAAAAAATTGTATTGAAGGAGAGTGAATTGTCGTATGGTGATTTTATGACCAAGTTCCATCAATTGATATATCCACATATCCAACATTGTCATGGTGTATGATGGAAAGCAAAACAATTTTCTGATTCAAAAAATTATTTTCCACCTGGTTGTATTCTTTCATTTGTAGATTTCTCTGAGAACTATATATATTCACCTCAAATAGAGCTTCAAGGGAAATATTTTCATTTTGAACAAGTTGAAATATTTGTGCAAGTAACTTATAGACATGCACAATTTGAGGTGAATGAGATAGAAAGTTAAAAGGAAAATGAATGAATTAACATCAAGAAGGTTCATTTCTATATTACTGATGATAGATTTCATGATAGGAGCTATGTTGCTCATTGTTTTGCAATGTTCTTTGAAGATCTTAGAAATCATGGAAAAAATGTTTCAAAGCAATGGATTTGGTCTGATGGTTGTGCAGGTTAGTGTATGCATGTGTACATTTTTATTTAAATTTAAATTTAAAACTTACATTGATTTGTACACGTATTTCAATTTGATTTATATAATTATTTTTAATCTCATTTCATGATCTCATAGGACAATTTAAATCTACAAAAGCATTTGATTGGTTAGCCATGCAACATGTTAGAAGCAATGTTAGGTTTTTGTGGTACTTATTTGAAAGTGGACATGGAAAAGGGGAGCATGATGCAACATGAGCATGTATAAATTGCATGCTTCAAGAACATGAACTTGCAGGTACATATCTGCATACATTTAGTGTGTTCTTGATCTACTTATAACATATATACATGTATAGATTCTCTCTAGACACACACACACACACACACACACACACACACACACACACACAAATTTAATGTATTTTAAATTATATATATGTGCATGTTACACATTCAGATAATAGGATAGAGAGTGAAAATGAAATTATTGAATGGTGCAAAGATCATTTTGCTACTCGAGATACTGAATACAATAAGTGCTATTTTTGGGATGTGAAAGGTAAATATTATATATATTTATTTGATATAATACATGTGTATATTCATATAATTCAAGTTTTTAATTATATATGTATTCTAAAATGTGATATATACTCTTATAATTATATATTAATTAAATTATCCATATTTGTAATAGATATAGATTGATCTAATCCTTACAATTGCCAACGGATTCTAGTATTAGAAGTTTACATCAAGTGGTGACTACAGGACACCACAAACCTCTAATGATTAAAGTACAAGAGAAATCATATTTTTGTGATGACTACATGAAGGACAATCACATGAGTGAATGTGAAAATATTGTGAATGGATATGTTTCACATTGGGATTTGAAGAACATAATAAAAAAGCCTCCTTTTGAAGATGCTAACATTGACATTGACATTCATGATCCTATATATTCAGCTGATTATAAGTGTGTTTTTTATTTAGTTATGGAAGGTTTGGAGCATATGTACATATATATGACACACATGTATGTTCATTAAAATAAAATTATATATATTAATCTTTTCACTTTATAAATACATCTATTTTTATGTACATGCAGGAGATATTTTTGTTGTCCAAGCCTTAGTGTATCACCTAGTTTAGTAGTGTAACATGAATTCTAGCTATCAAGGAAAGCATCAACAATACTAAATAAGAAAACACTTAAGATAGGACTGATTGTTATCACCACAAAAGGAAGCAAACCAAGAATGGTAGGCTCCTAATGGTATAACATCATGATGCAATGGATTTGTCCCTGATTTAAGTTATGTATGCTCACAAGTTATGCTCAAGCTTAGATGGATGGATGGAGTGAATGAGGCAAGGTTTCAACAATGGAGTCATGGAGTGATTCCAACATTATAATGGTATTTTGGTAGTTTATGAGCTCTCAAAATAGCATTATAACTTTGCATGGAGGATGGATGATTTTAGTGAAGGAGGGAGGTTCAATTTATAGGCCAAGGGTTGGAGGAATGGAGGGACAAGATGCAAGGATGGCAAGTTGGTGAGGGAGGGCTAGGATGCACTCAAAGGGGAGCACATGGATTGTGCTTGTTTAGCACCAATGGGGAGGTGACACTTGTCACAAGGAGGATGAGTGTGAGAGGATAGGATAAGGGTTGGTCAAAGGCTTGATGAAGGTGGTTGAGTATGTAAGAGTCATGAGTGAGGATGTAAGAGCCATTAAGAGGAGTGTAAGAGATATTTGAGGGTCATTTATGTTGGAGGTTGAGGGGAAGATATTTGTTGACTTTAGCTTTGGTTAGCAAGTCTTAACCCATGTTTATGATTGTGCACATGATTAGAAGAGGGTTAGGATTAGCTTAGAAGGGGGGTTTAGGTGATGAGTGATTTGGCTTTGATGGGATGGGTTAGTTAGGTGGCTAAGTGAGTTTAAGTATGGGTGAATGGGTTGGATTAGGGGTTAGGATAAGGTTTAGGAAGGCTTTTGGATTTTAGATATTTTATTAAATGTTTTATTCAATAAAATGGGAGTATGGAATTAAATTGAATAGATTTAATGATTTATTCAATTTAATAGGCGAAGAGGATTTTAATTGATAAATTGATTTTGGGTGATCATTTGATTTTATCAATTGGACTATAGTTAATTAAATAAATTAATTAACTAGGGGATGACAATTAATTAATTAAATAGTAAATATTTAATCAATAATATCCTAGGAGATGACTAAATATGATTACTTATTGATGTAATCAGATTTAGGTGTCCAAACTTAGCAGATGAACCATAATCTAATGATGAATGACTATGATGCTAAAGCTTAAATAAACTAAAAGAGAGAGCAGTAAATGTATGATATGCTAAAAAGAACACAAACTAAAAGATACACCTAAGATTTATGATAAGTATGTGAGAAGAGCATAAAAGATCGAATGCAATAATATTTCGAGATATGATAAAAGGATACAAGCTATGATAATACAACATTCTAGGAGATGCAAGACAAACAATGATGGTGGAATAGGATAACCAATGCTTAACTTATGATAGTATTTTATGATATGAAAAGTGATCATAGGAGATACTGACACTAAGGAGAACAATGTTGGAAAAAGAGTGACCAACAAACATGCAGTTAGGAGGATAGCAGAGATTTTAGAGCTAGGATAGTAACTTATGATAGGGATCACATCATGATGAGAATGAATAAGAATTGATGTTCAAGGTTTTGAATCAAATGATTCTGAGGGTGGAAAAAGTGAGAGTTCAAGGGAGAGGGGTGATGACAAGGAGGAGGATACCAGGAGTTCGAAAAAAATAAAAGTGAGGCGTAGGGGAAGCTTGAGCATGGGGTACTTCGTGAGGAAGTACCACTATGTAGTGTGAGCACTTTATTTGATATAGGATTGTTAGGGATCTACCAAGATTACTAAGAACATCAAGGACTTTTCCCCAAAATTCCATAGGACTGACTCAAATAGGCACGCAAGGATTGCCCTAGCATCACACATGAGTCTCGGAGAGATCAGTGTTGGAATGATGCTAGGTGATCCACAAGAAAACGAGATTACCCAAGTGCATCATGTCTTATCGAAAGATGAAAACATGTTCAAAATATGCAAGGATAATATCAAACTGACTCTCAAGTAATAAAAGACTATGATCAAAACCAACCTCCTTAGTTTCCCTAGTCAAAACACACCATGATATGAAATGATCATGGCGATCTTAAGGAGGAAACAATGAAAGATACGTGGAAACAATCAACCAAAATATACAACAAAAGATTATGCAAAGTGAAAAAGTAACATTTTTCCAAAGAGATCAACTGATGAGCTACTGACGGGTTGCAACAAGACCTGAATAGTATGTACAAGTATGACTAGTTAAGGACATGGGAACTTGTGATAACAAAACATAGTAGTGGGTATATGCATGATGGGGGAAAGCTCAAGATGAGGAGATACTGTTGCTATGGTGCATGGGTTTGTTTAGGTGGGATTATGTAAAGCATGATTTATGTACAAGGGTCTAGATATTGCTACATTCACATAGGTATGGTACATGGGAGACAAGGGTTAGTGCAAGGGTATGAGACACATGTTATATGGGTTGTATATGTGACATATGGTAAATTACAAGGATAAAAAGCACTTGATAGGGTACATCTAGTAGAGTACAATGGTAGGATACATCGAGTATGATACATCGGATGCTATAATATAGGAATGAGGTGGGATGTTGCATAGTGCGAAGTGTTAGAGGATGATGAAGCATGGCAAAAAACAATAAGGAACACCTTGGAAAAGTAGGGGGGATGAGTGATATAATATGGAGGGGTGATAAAGGGGTGCGTGTCAGTGGTAAATAATGGAAGAGTTGTAGTACACCTATCACCTATTTGCTAGGTTTTCATCAAGGACCTATCCAAGGTCCTTGAATTGCCAAGTTTTCACCATTGGAAGATTTATTTTTATTTTGTTTTTTTGTGCCTTTTTTCTTTCTTTGATTTGCAAATTTTGTCCTTAGGCATAGAATTTCTTGAGGTGAATAATGTTGGTAGGATCATTTAGGACTTCACCTTCAAGGGTAGATAGTTGATAGGCTCCTGAGCCAAAAGATGTTGTGACCACATAAGGACCAAGCCATGTGGGCTCAAACTTTCCTTTCTTTTCTCTGTCAGCTTGAACCTTCATATTCTCTTTAAGGACCATGTCACCTTCCTGAAAATTGCACAGATGGACTTTCCTATTGAAATTGTGCTTGAGGCAACTTTGATAGACCATGAGGTGGTCATAGGCCTGTTATTATTTTTCATCAAGTAGATCAAGTTGAGTAAGTCGAACCACCCTATATTCTTCATCAGATATCTATCCGCGGAGAGAAATGCAGAGTGATGGGAGTTCAACCTCAATAGGTAGGACTGCTTCAACACCATAAACCAAGGAGTATGGAGTTGTTCTAGTGGCTATATGGAATGAAGTGTGGTATGCCTATAGGGTGGGATTAATTTGCAAATGCCAATCACGACCAAAGTCATTGACAACTTTCTTGAGGATTCTAAGAAGGGTTTTATTAGTTGCCTCTGCCTGACCATTTCCTTGTGGGAAATACGAGCTAGAAAAGTGGTGATGGATGTGAAGGGAAGTGCACAATTCCTCCATATTTAGGTTTTCAAAATTACCTCCGTGGTCTGTGAAAATGGTAGCTAGGATGCCAAAAGCGACATATGATATGATACAATATAAACTTGGACACCTGAACTCCCGTGGTAGTAACAAGAGGACTGCTTCGACCCACTTAGTGAAATAATTAGTGGTGGTGATTATCCACTTGTGCCCTTCTATAGAAAGTGGCGCAATAAGACCAACAAGATCAAATCCCCAGCAGGCAAAAGGCCATGGTGGTGCAATGGGTTGCAAGTCCTATGCTAAAGCCTAAATTAAATTAGCATGTTGTTGACAAGATAAACATCATTTCACAAATTCACATGTATCCTTTTCTAGAGTAGGCCAATAATATCTAGCCCGAAGAGTCTGCTTTACTAGCACCATTCCACTCATGTGAGCACCACAAAGTCCAGCGTGTACCTCTTTGAGAGCCATTGCAACCTCATTTTGATCTAAACATCGAGAAAGAGTATCATGATAACCATGATGATATAGGGTTTGGGCGATGATAGTGTAACAGGAAGCTTTGCGAATAAGTTTTTGGCATTAGGTTTGTGTGAGGTGAGGAGACATGATACCATTTAGTAGGTAAGCATGAATTTCATGGTACCATGGAGATTGGGGACCAACCAAGATACAAACCCATGTTGATTCATCATTCTCATATGCAGGTTCGTGTAGTTGCTCAACCAAGAATTCATATTGCGTAGCTTCGTGTGGTATTTCCAAGAGAGAACCAATAGTAGCCATAGCATCAACTGCCTTATTCTGGAGTCTAGGTACCTGTATGAACTAGTTTTGAGTGAAATGCTCTTTTAATTGATCAACCAAATCTTTGTAAGGTAGTAACTTGTCATCCTTGGTTTGATATTCATTCAAAGCTTGTTTGATGATAAGCTGAGAATCACCATAGACCTGAAGCTCTGTGATATTCCATTCAATGGCAATTTTTAGTGTCGCAACAAGGGCCTCATACTTTGCAATGTTATTGGTACATTGAAATTGTAGTTTGAAATATTTAGGAATATAATTGCCTTAAGGTGTAAGTAAGAGTATGCCCACACCGGAGCCATGAGATGTATAGGAGCCATCAAAATATAGCTTCCAAAGTGATTGTTTTTCTATTAAACAAAGGTATTCGTCTGGAAATTCCATGATGAGTGGGTGATCTGTAACTAAGGGTGCATCAGCCAAGTGATTTGCAATAGCTTGGCCTTTGATGGCCTTTCTGTCAACATATTGAATGTCAAACTCACTAAGAAGCATAACCCATTTTTCCAAACGTCCGGTGAGTACTGTACGAGAGAGCATATATTTCAAGGGATCAATCTTTGATATCGATTGCATAGTATGACTCAACATGTAATGATGTAGCTTCTGGGTGGTGAACACACTGCTAAGCACACCTTCTCCATTGGCATGTAGTTGAGCTCATAGCCCACTAATGTTCGGCTGATGTAATAAATAGCTCATTCCTTTCCTGCATCATCAAGTTGTGCTAGAAGAACACCTAATGCTATGGGAGTAGTTGTGATGTACAATATGACTGGGCACCCTACAACTGGAGGAACCAAAATAGGTGGATTAGTTAAGTATTGCTTGATGAGTTCAAAATTGTGTTGGCAAGCTAAGTCCCATTTGGAATTCTAATCTTTCTTAAGTAGGTGAGTGAAAGGTTAACACTTATCAGCAAGCTAAGAAATGAACCGCCAGACTGATCAGAGTTTTCCTTGCAAAGAATGAAGGTGCCTGAGTGTCTTAGGAGGAGCCATATCTATGATGGCTTTGACCTTCTTAGGGTCAATCTCAATACCGTGCTATGACACAATGAAGCCTAGGAGCTTTCCTGAAGTAACACCGAAGACACACTTCTTTGATTTA
This sequence comes from Cupressus sempervirens, assembly GCA_028749045.1. NCBI lineage: Eukaryota > Viridiplantae > Streptophyta > Pinopsida > Cupressales > Cupressaceae > Cupressus > Cupressus sempervirens. The sequence continues at coordinate 693,312,766 of CM053784.1, forward strand.
GCATGAGATGATATTTTGCCAATCGATTAAACACTTCTTCGAGGTGAAATAAGTGATCAAGAGCATTGAGAGACTTTACTAAAATATCATCCACGTAATCTCAAGTATCTTATGGATTAGGTCATGGAATATGACTGTCATCATGCACTAATAGGTTTCCCTGGCATTCTTTAACCCAAATGGCATCATATTATAGCAGAATGTGCCCCAAGGTGTAGTAAATGTTGTCTTATGCTAATCTTCTTCTATTATATGAATCTAATTATATCTAGAGAAACCATCCATTAGTGACAAGAGTTCATGATTTGCAGTGAGATCCACAATCATGTCAATATTTGGCAAGGGAAAGTCATCCTTTGGACAAGCTTTATTAAGATCCCTAAAATCAATGCAAATTTTGATATCACCAAAGGGCTTGGTAACAGGTACCATATTAGAAATCCATTCACAATAATCTATTGGTCGAATGATTTTGGCCTCTAACAACTTCTCTAGCTCTTCTTTGACTAATAAAGCCACCTTGGGGTGCATTTTTCGAAGTTTTTGCTTGACGTGCTTGGCCCCTGGATCCACTGCTAGATGGTGTACAACTAGTTTGGGGTCTAACCCTGGCATATCTTGATATGACCATGCAAAGTGGCCCTTATTTTCATGGAGAACTTCAAGAAGAAGATCTACTTATTCAGGTGGTAGAGAAGCTACAATGTATGTGATATGTGGTATCTCTGTCAGACGAATATTTATAGGCTGAGTTTCTTCTATCAAAATTGAAGATATAGGAGGTCGATGCTCTTGTGGGGGGAGGATGAAATCTCCATCTTCAAGTGCCTCTAAGAGGTTTTCACCATTGGATACATCCTTTATTTTTGTTTCATTTTTTGACTCACCTAATGGCGCTCCAAAGGAGTTTTCACCATGGGATGTTTTTCTTTTATCTTTTTTCTTTTTTGTTTCTTTTAGAATTTCATTTTTGCAACTAGAGATTTCCTCCTCCCCGAAGTAACCTACAGAATCTAGCTTGTAGACATATGCCAATGGTGGAGGCAGCCATTTATGTGGTGTTTCTGCCCCCATAAACTTAAGGAGCGCGTGCTTGGTAGAGAAATTGCCAACATGAACAACACTTGGTTGGTCCCAATCTATGAGTTCAGGGTGAGCGAGGGGGAGGTCTATGAGATTCAAGGATAACTAGTAGAGCAGAGAGGCTCCAAGGATTATTTTTTCAAGGAAAATATCTTTGTAAGCTTTCTTTTCAACTTCCTCAAGGATGTCTTCAACCTCAACAAGAGTGTTTTGGATGTTCATAAAGGCGTGGCCTTTCGTTGTAGTGCCCGCAGTTGCAGGGAGTCCATAACCCAAGCCTTTGGTTTTCTACCCTTGGTGTGCTTCTATAAGTTGTCTCATACCTGATTCCTGGTAGCCTAAACCACCTCCTTGATAATCCCATTGCTCCGTGGCCAAGCAATGTGACCAGGGATATTTTTGTTTAAAGTGATAAAGAAGTGCTTAACTTTTAGGAGTTGGCTCTTTGTATAGCCATGTGTTAATGTCTGGTGTGTTTTCTACTCCATCAAGGATACCTTTGGTGACAAATGTGGTAGGGCCCAACTGGTGAAGCCAAGAGGTGGTTTTTGGTATAGGCCCTTGATGTGTTGGGTGTCCTTGAGTATGTGGGTCAAGTGGTAGAGCACCAATAGCAAAAGCATCTGTGAGACAGTACTCACCACAACCTTGGTAGTTGATCTTAACTATGGAAAGAGTGGAGGATAAAATGGTGTCCAGATTGTGGTAGATGCCAAAGGAACTAGCCGTGGTGGTGCCAATTTTGATCCCAAGACAGTGATTGGTGTATGAAGCTTCAACCACATTGCAATAAGCAAAGGGTTCAGGATCTATGTGGATGGTTATCTCAGTGCCATTATGCAAAAATTTGATGCACTGATGATATGTGGATGGAATGGCCTTCATGGCATGAATCCATGGATGACTGAGGAGGATGTTATATGGAAGATTAAGATCAACTACATGACAGCGTGTTTCTTGAGTGGCTAGACCGACTTTGATAGGGAGCAAGATGGTTCCTTTAGTAGTATGCTCCAAATTGTCACATGCCTTGATGGTGATCGCCTCATTGATGATATCTACTTTAGTATATCCTACCTGCTTGATGAACTTTAGAGTACATAGGTTTAGAGTCGATCCATTATCTATCATGACACGTTTAACTGCAAAGTCAAAAACCATAACAGCGATGCGAAGTGGGAGGATGTGATCGGGTTCAACTATTGGGATATCAGTGTTTTTGAAGGATAAGGCACATGAGACTAAAAGATGGCTAACCAAGTTGCGAAACTCAGTGGCGTTTATGTTAGAAGGGACCTGTGACTCACGTAGAGTGCTGTCAAGGATCTCTTGATAAAGTGGGCTTGTTCATAAGAGATCTAGGATGGAGATTTGGGTTGGCATGTTTCCAAGGTGTTCCAAAATGCTATACTGTGGTCCTAGTGAAGGTGATTCTAATGGAGATGCTCGAGATGGAGGTGGTCATGCTGATGGTGGTCTGATTTGTGTAGATACAGGTGGACCAGTATATTGAGTCACATTTGAGGGGTAGTAATTGCACACTGAGTGTCTGGGCCTTTGATATTGATGACATTGACGGATGGTTCAACTTGGGATATGCAACCAATTAAGCTACCATAGTCTAAGTATGCTAAGGTATAATTTTGAGACATGTCTCGGTTGTTACCTTGTTTACTCAGAGCATTGTTAGGTTTGTTGATAGGAGGGTTTGTAGGTGCCTTTCCCGAGTTCATGTTATGAGGAGGGAAAGCATTTTGATACATCATTAATCCTGCATTAGGTGAGGGTTGTGCCCCCACTATGATCTCTTTCTGGTCAATGAGGTCTTGTACATAATCCTTAAGTTGCATGCATTTAAGGGTAGTGTGCCCTTTGACACAATGGAATTTGCAATATTCATTATCTTTGTACCAGGATGCTCTAGACTGATTGGGTTCCAAGGGTTGTGTTTGTGGATACCGAACAAGATTATCTTTGGCCAATTTTTCAAAGATTGTATCAAGAGGTCCCCTAATGGGGTGTATGTTCATGGTTGCCTCTGAACACGGGGTTTACTACCTGCCAATAGTGTGATAGCATTAGTTTGATTATGAGGAACTAATATTTGCTGATGAGTTTGCACGGGTGGTTGGTAATACACAGGGGGTTGTTGTTGATAAGTTTGTTGTTGGAAAAATGTGGTGGGAACATTGGTAGCTACCCCCACAATATGGACTTGTCGAGTGTCAGTGGCACCATCTGTCACTGTATTCTTTTTTTTGTTCCAATATCGGGTTTTTTCATTGTCCGAACCATGGTCCTGGGTGTTTTCTTTGTACAATCTGATGACACCATCCTTAATGAGGCCTTTCTCGAGGCCCATTCCTTTTTATTTGATGTCCTTGTACATTTGCAAATAGTTCATAACCATATAATGAGTGAGGCTAGGGTGTGAGTTGTTTATGAACATCTTGACAAGATGGCGCTTAGGGATGGTACAAGAGATCCTTGTTGTGAGGATGTGCCAACATTGTAAGTATTCTGCAAGGCTTTCTCCTCCCTTTTTCTTAGTGTGGATGAAATCCACTATAGATAATTCAATTTCAACGAGATGGGTATACTAAGCAACAAAGGCCTCAGAAAGTTTTGCAAAAGTTTTAATAGTACCTTGAGGTATACGACAGAACCATTCCAAGGCTGGTCCTGCTAGGCTCTTGGGAAAGAGCCGCATGAGGAACACATCATTAAAAGCTACCTGCTAAAAATACATATAGAATTCCTTAACATGTGTGACTGGATCACTCTTCCCCCTAAATTTGTCAAACTTGGGGATCTCGAAATGTTTAGGAAATGGAGTCAATGTGATAGTCCTATCAAAAGGGTATGGGCAATCATTTTCAAATTTGAAATTTTTGGTATCTGTCCCATCCTTGAGGGCTTTGAGAGCATTTTTTATCTCTTCCCATTCAAAATTTACAGGTGGAGGAGTGGGTGCCCTTGATTCAGGTGCCCCAAATGTAGGATACATGCCAGAATCTAAAGTGTGATATGGACAACCCTAATGACCATATGGCGTCTGTGGAAATTTTTTTTGCATAACTGGTGGAGTGGATGCTATGGTTTGCTGGAAGGTGGGTTGTGCATACTATTGCATCTACTGTGGTTGGTGTGGTAGATAACTATGAGGTTGCTACCCTATGAGATAGTTATGTGTGGGTGCTTGGGCATACTATTGATGTGAAGACTATGGCTAAAATGGTGGTAATGTGGATAATGCTTGTTCTATGCTTTGGCAATATATACCATGCCCAATATATGTGGGTTGTGCACCTGCTTGAGAGTAGGACTGATTTGGAATAGGCGCAAGGTAGTTAATTTGCAGCAAAGTGTTTACTGTAGGGAACTACAGTGGCGGTGGATTTGGGCTATTGCCTAGAGGTGGCATGGGGAAATAGTTGGTGAGGGGTGGGAGTGAATAGCTATGTGAAGTAGTGTATGAAGTGTCAGAGGTGTGGACGTGACTGCAATGCTAGGGGGAAGACTAGTGATAGGTACCTGTGTCGTAGTAGTATTCAAAGGTCCCAAAGGAAATGCAGCTAAAGAGCTTTGGCTAGTTAAAAAGGGGTTGATAGTGATGTTTGGTGGGATGGAAGATGAGGTATTGGACCCTAATGGTGGTATTTGAGTAGAAAATGGACTGGATGTGATATGGGGTGGAAGTGAAGAGGTAGTGCTACTAGATGCAAATGGAGGATGTGGTGGAGCAAAAAAATGAGTGGTGGCAACAGATGCAAATGGTATACATGAGGTTGGTTGAGATGTAGTATGTACTAATGGTTGAGTGAGAATGGGATGAGTGTTCTGTGGAATGGGAACTGGCACCTAGGTCAAGGGTATATTTGGGTCTACTAGTTCTACCTGAGGTGGTTGCCATCCAAACAATGGGTGAGTAGGATCTGTTATGTCGATAGGTGGTGCACATCCAAACTCAAAGACACCAACATTATCTCATAAGAAATTTTCCATGATGGTTTCCTTGTTGCTATCTATGATGGAATTTATGATGGTAGCATGACCAGGTTGGTTCATGAAAGCCTCAAGATCTATGGATGATCCTAGTTCTTCTGGGATTTGCTGTGGTGGGTTTGATGGTGTCATGGATACTATAGAGTATGGCTGAGCTTGAGATGTGTTACCACTATGACTAGGATCCATGTATTTTTTTCATGTGTTCCTACCAAAATGTGTGGTGGGTCGCATGAAAGGATATTTTTCCTAAAGATGCAAATGCGGCGAGGGATGATACTAAGGGAGTCTAAATGATATGGTGCTAAGTGCAAGAAACTTGTGTTTTCCTAAAATATGAATGTGGGAAATTTGATGGTGATGCAAAAAGTGTGACCCTAACCTTTGGCTCAAGGTGATGTGGGACACCAATAACAATCTATTCCTAGCAAAGTGTTGTGTTTCAAGGATACTCAAGATGATGAGAGATGTCATGCAAAAATGTTTCTAAGTGAGTGAGGACATAATGCTAAGATTTTAACAATGCGTGTGGAGGATTCTTCTTCAACAACCTAAGATGAGAGGAGATGGTCTAACTTAAAATGCTTGAATGGGATAGTGCAATTCCTAGATGAGAGACTAAACCTATAAGTGTGTAAATGTGTTTGGAAAAAGGAAGGACCTAATCAGAATGAGTAACAATAGATTTTTTGATAAGGCTCATATTAACACCATGTCTAAGGGTTAGGTTTTGGATTTTGTAGTCCCATTTAGTTTGCAATGCTACCTCAGCTCCATCTTTCTCAATTTGATCCAATTTGGAAATCCTAGGGTTAGGGGTATGCTTCTTATGCTCTGCTTTGATTTCCTTATAGGCTGGTATTTGAGGAAGCTTAGCCTTCTTAAACTTAGTCTTGGGATGGCTTGACATGAGATATTTCCAAGGATTAAAATCACAACCATGGAGTTTTTGGAGGTAGTGACTACGCTAAGTATACCTTCTAGACCTTGGGTTGGAACATAAATCACTTGAGAAATAGCAAGTTTTTGGATCTTTTTCAGGATGAATTTGGCTAACTATCTTCTAGGCAATGAAAACTGTGTCTTTTTTGGTCAAGTAGATTGGTAGCAAAAGGTATATTGAAAAGAGCAACTGTTGGATCTTTTTAGAGAAAAAGGGGTTCATTGGTAACTAGACTCTTGTGGGGTAATTTCTAGGTAACAAGTGTAGGCAAAAGGTAAACTTAAAAGTACGATGTTGCGAGTGGGCTTGCTAACAACCATTTCTTACATATGAAGGTGAGGTCTCTCAAAGATAAAATTTGTGATATTTTTGGCCAAGTAGGGTAAATGGTAAAGTATTTTTGAAAAAGAGCAAGACTTTGGGCCAACAAAAGGATTTATAACTTAGGTTCTTCTTAGTGATTTTTGAGGGACTAAGTAGATCGCTTTGAAACAAATGGACAAATTAGACCAGTGAGACAAGCAGTTGTTGCTAATGGACTTGCTAACAATCATTCTTTTGAAATGACAAAGGTGAAACTTTCTTTCTTCTGATACAAGGATAAATGAGCAAACAATTTCTCAAAGGACAAAGCAACTTTGAGAAATAAAAATAGTTGATCTCTTTAGCAAAAGGATTTTTTTGATAGTAACCACTGAATTGTGTATGTTCAACAAATGTTTTCACAGGTCTTGAGTACAATTTAAGATAGTTCAAACACACACTTTATCCCTACAAGTCAGAATTTGATTGGCATATGTTATTCAACGGCCCACAGCTTGATGTCTCTTGGTTCTAGTGCAATATTTCCTTCTAATTGAAGAGGTGAGTCAATACAAGAGTCGATCGACAAAGGATACACATCAGAGAACCTTTAAGGCATGACAAATAGAAGTTCCCCTTCTGTGGGAACAATGACCCTTGGAGATGAAACCCAAGTGGCCTTATGCCTCTACCAGGGGAGCACAATGGTGAGTAATCTTGAGGGATGTTGTTTCCCTTGCACCGTGAAAAACATAAAATGAAAGAAAGTGAGATACTTTAGATCTAAGAAGGTTGTAAATGGGTCTATGGAGTCTCTACAATGGTTGTTACTAGCTGTGATCCACTTAAGGGTCTAGTTCAGACATGCTGAAATCATGGGAAAGTTTTCCCATCTCAGACTACCCCCAGAAACATGCCACCCAAACTGAAGAGATGGAGCAAGATGGTTTACCCTTCCCCTCATTTATATACCAACCAAACTATTTACCACTTTGAGCTTCTCACCAAAGGGGATACACTTCCCAAAGGTGGATAAACTTGCTAGAAGCACTCCTAGGTTGTTGCGGATGATCTTGCTAACAAATTTTGGTACATGTGTCACGTACTTTAATGGTCTTACTTTTCATGAAAAGAGAGAAGTCTAAGATGCATGAAAATGCACAATCTCAAAACACGCAAGACATGGGGTTCATTGCTATTTGGACACTTTAATGCTCTACTCTACAACTTTTGAAAACACACATGTTTAGCATATAAGATTCATTCCAACTTCACAATGTCGCCAACAAAATTAAATCGAGTCAACAAAGGGGAAATCATGTGCCAAAGCTTCAAAGAGGAGGGAATAAGAGCATTTTAAATCCTTAATGCATTCAAGATTTGATGAAGTTTATTTTACGCCCCAAATTTGAAGTGTTTGCACATAATGTTCTTTAATGCCTTAAAATGAAGTGTTCATCGCAATTGTTAATTACTAATCATTCATTCTATTAAAAAGAAATATTTTTTCAATTTTAAGCCATTCAACAGATGATTGATGATGATAAAATCTAGACAAAACATGTTAGCATAAAACCTGCAAATGAAAAATTGGTAGAAATTTGAGCAAAACAAATTTCACAGCGAACCTGTGGGTTAAGAACGTGTTCCTGCAGGCACAAAAATGCAAGCACTATCAGCGAGAATGTGGAAAATGTGAAGTAGAGTTTTGGTTAGAAAGGCAAGGCGATCCTGCAGGTTAATGATGTGATCTCGTGGTCGCGAGAATGCAGAAATAGTCAGCGGGAACGTGGGACAGAAAATTGGTGACAATAAAAATTGAGGCCGCGGGTTTAAAATTGCAGAACGATCCTGCAGACAAGCAATCCTGCTGGTATACTTCAGCGCATTCCCATCGAAAATTATTTCGATAGGTTTGAAAGGTCAACAGTTGGCAAGGATGAGAAGGTTTGACAGCCAATAAAATGCATTCTCGTAGGGAAGTAATAGCAATCCCGTAGGAGTTTAGTGTGTTCCCACAGAATGAAAGACTGGCGAGAATGCAGAGAGTTTTTGTTGCTGGTTAGTCAGTGCTTGTGGGGTGAGTTGTGAACTTGCAGCTGCAAGTTTGCATTCCTACCGAGAAATAGCAGTGTTCCCACAATAGCGAGATCGTGTTCCTAGGGTAGAGAGATCACAAAAACAAGGTGTTTCGAAGTGTTTAAAATTGAAAACTGATTATATGGTCGAGGGTGCAATTTTCAAAGAGGAACCTACGTACTTGCAAAAATATTAGCAAACCTTTTGCAAAAATACACAAGCAAACCATGTTAAATTTGGTTAGATATCACAAAAAAAGCTTGAAATTTGATTAGATTGACCCAAATGCAGGGTCCCACCAGGCGTGCCAAAATGTATCACCTAGTTTAGTAGTGTAACATTAATACTAGCTATCAAGGAAAGCATCAACAATATTAAATAAGAAAACTCTTAAGATAGGACTGATTGTTATCACCACAAAAGGAAGCAAACCAAGAATGGTAGGCTCCTAATGGTATAACATCATGATGCAATGGATTTTTCCCTGATTTAAGGTATGTATGCTCACAAGTTATGCTCAAGCTTAGATGGATGGATGGAGTGAATGAGGCAAGGTTTCAACAATGGAATCATGGAGTGATTCCAACATTATAATGGTATTTTGGTAGTTTATGAGCTTTCAAAATAGCATTATTACTTTGCATGGAGGATGGATGATTTTAGTGAAGGAGGGAGGTTCAATTGATACCCCAAGAGTTGGAGGAATGGAGGGCCAAGATTCAAGGATGACAAGATGGTGAGGGAGGGCTAGGATGCACTCAAAGGGGAGCACATGGATTGTGCTTGTTTAGCACCAATGGGGAGGTGACACTTGTCACAAGGAGGATGAGTGTGAGAGGATAGGATAAGGGTTGGTCAAAGGCTTGATGAGGGTGGTTGAGTATGTAAGAGTCATTAAGAGAAGTGTAAGAGATATTTGAGGGTCATTTATGTTGGAGAGTGAGGGGAAGATATTTGTTGACTTTAGCTTTGGTTAGCAAGTCTTAACCCATGTTTATGATTGTGCACATGATTAGAAGAGGGTTAGGATTAGCTTAGAAGGGGGGTTTAGGTGATGAGTGATTTGGCTTTGATGGGATGTGTTAGTTAGGTGGCTAAGTGAGTTTAAGTATGGTTGAATGGGTTGGATTAGGGGTTAGGATAAGGTTTAGGAAGGCTTTTGGATTTTAGATATTTTATTAAATATTTTATTCAATAAAATGGGAGTATGGAATTAAATTGAATAGATTTAATGATTTATTCAATTTAATAGGGGAAGAGGGATTTAATTGATAAATTGATTTTGGGTGATCATTTGATTTTATCAATTGGACTATAGTTAATTAAATAAATTAATTAACTAGGGGATGATGATTAATTAACTAAATAGTAAATATTTAATCAATAATGTCCTAGAAGATGACTAAACATGATTACTTATTGATGTAATCAGATTTAGGTGTCTACACTTAGCAGATAATGTAGAAAATGTAGACTATTATCTTCTAAGATGCACAAAAGAAAAAAACAAGTTGCTAGAAGGAACTATAGATGTTGATGGATAGTCATATCCAATTGCATCAATTGTTGTTGAAAGAACATATTATCCAAAAAATAGGATAACTGATAGTGGTATTGAATTTATTGAATATATGCCTAGAGAAAAGGTTTTACAATATAGTAACCATGTTATAGTGACAAAGTTGCAATTTGACGCAATACCAAGAAGAGGACATCGTGGAAATCAAAATTGGAAACTATATATTGAAGAACATGAAAAGACTCTAGAGATAATTAAAAATAGAGAGGATCCTAACAATACAATGTTTGTGGAGCTCTAGTTCAGCTATTTGTACTTATTTTCTATATACAACTCTCATACTTTCATATTTACTACATACACATAATTTTGGATATATGTCTTATAAATTTATATACATTTGATCATGGATCTTAGATATATGGTACATTAGGACATCCCATTATGACTTCCCCTTATGACCTCCCCATAAGACTTCCCCTTAAGACAACCCCTTAAGACATCCCATTCTAGGAGTTCCCTTTATGACCTCCCCTTAAGACTTCCCCTTAGGACCTCCCCTTAAGACTTCCCCTTAAGACATCCCGTTAGGACTTCCCCTTATGACCTCCCCATAAGACTTCCCCTTAAGACATCCCATTCTAGGTGTTCCCCTTATGACCTCCCCTTAAGACTTCCCCTTACGACCTCCCCTTAAGACTTCCCCTTAAGATAGCCCCTTAAGACAGCCCCTTAAGACATCCCATTAGGACTTCCCCTTAGGACCTCCCCTTAAGACTTCCCCTTAAGATATCCCCTTAAGACATCCCATTAGGAATTCCCCTTAGGACCTCCCCTTAATACTTCCTCTTAAGATAAACCCTTAAGACATCCCATTAGGAAGTCCCCTTAGGACGTCTCCTTAAGAATTCCCCTTAAGACAACCACTAAAGACATCCCCTTAGGGCTTCCCCTTAGGACCCACCCTTAAGACTTCCCCTTAAGACAACCCCTTAAGACATCCCATTAGGACTTCCCCTTAAGACCTCCCCTTAAGAAAACCCCTTAAGACATCCCATTAGGACAACCCCTTTACTGATTAAATACACTCTTATTAGATTCTATAGCACATATTACATTCTCTATGTTTGAATGTATTCTTTGTGTTCTTATATTTATTAGATTTAGTGATTAAATATTGTAACACATTTATTCTTAATTGGTACTCTTTATATTCTTAAATATGTATTAAATTTACTGATTAAATGCTATAACTCGTGTATTCTTTACTAGTACTCTTTATGTTCTTAAATATGTATTAAATTTATTGATTAAATGTTGTAACACATGCATTCTTTACTAGTGAGCTTTATGTTCTTAAATATGTATTAAATTTATTGATTAAATGTTGTAACACATGTATTCTTTACTAGTACACTTTTTTCTCTTAAATATGTCTTAAATTTATTGATTAAATGTTGTAACGCATGTACAAAATAACAAATGATCTATGAAATAAAAATATGAATATTGAAAACATACATGCATTCAATATGAACATAAGACATAAACATAACATGTAGATCTACAAAATAACACATCTATTAAAAATAGTGTACCCATGTAAAATGTATCCAAAATACCATATAAAATGTCTCCAAAATACCACATGAAATGTCTCTAAAATACAACATCAAATGTATCCATATAAACAACATCAAGGTCTCCATATCAAAGTATCTTAAATAACATGTATATATATAAAATGTCTCGACATCAATGAAATAGACATCTAAAATAAGATCAACCACATCCCCCTCCTAGTCCATGACTCCAAAAGGCTCTATGATCTGGGTCTAAACCCTGTGTCAAATGAAAGAAATTTGTTATTATAAAATTATGTTCATGCATGTATTATATCACATGTACATTATTATATCAAATATATATTAAAAAATGTAACATACCTATGATTCATGTCATGCAGGATCTGTTGGGGTCTAAAGATCTCCAAAATGCAACAAATTATCACTAAGACCCGATAGAACACATGTATGTACACAAGTTAGATTGAATGAATTGAATATATGTATGTCTCTAAGTACATGTATAAAAGATCAAGTACATTAAACTTATAAGTGTAAATTATAGTAACAAATAAAGTTAAACATATAAATTTATATTTACCATAGCATCATGTAATGCTCTACCAATCTGATTGATATATGAATTAAGCAGTGACAAAGTAGCCTAGTCCTGGTTGACCATCTCATCTAAAAGCATAGTGGTAAATAGACACTATCATACTATGGGGGCCTAAGTATGGGGGGGTGTTGTAGGAGGTGGTACAAGATCCTCAATAGGTTGGGGGTGGGTGTTGTAGGGCCCTATGTAGGAGTAGGTGCTATAGGATCCTGAGTAGGTAGGGGGGTGGGTGTTGTAGGGCCTTGTGTAGGAGCAGGTGTTGTAGAAGGTGCAGGGATATCCTCCTGTCTTTGTGAATCTTGTGATCCTACTGTATGTGAGAGAATATGGCTAATGTGTCAAACAATATCACTAAGAGAATCCTTATAACTGTCGATAATTCTTGGTATGAACCAAGAAGATCATATGCTAAATAGGATGCCATACGATGTAATGCATCCACATTTGATATAGTAGAAACCTCTAGTGGAGATGGTATATCTGCTATCCCATACACATCATCAACTCCTGTGCTAGAGGATGTAGCTATCGAAATGGTACCATGAGATCATAACATATATCTACCACATCGATCTAAAGACATCTCATGTAACTGCATAACAAATGTGCTCATGCTAGAATAGATCTAAGTCCTAACTATATCATCTAGAATAGTCATACCTGCAATAGCCATCTGTGGAGCTCTCGACGTGACCAAAAGGTTTGGACCCACAATTTCCTATTTATTAATGGGCGCAAGAGTGTTAGTGGGTCTAAATCTCTTTGATAATCTACTGAGGCCCTATCCAACATTACCTAGCTGAAAATCTATATAATCTACATCATGATGTAAATGAAATTCTACAAATAATTGTTTGCAAAATAAAGAGGAGACTCATTCTTCTATGTCCACCTGTGATGTGTAGCTAACCAACAAGGATATATAAATGGTGCAACAAGATGATCTATACACTTCATAGCCGAATAACATCTTACCCAAGACCTATCTGTATAAAAGGGAAATATACTCTTCACCATAGTGGTGGAGACCTATTTATTAATCGGTGTATACTTCACAGTGCCAATGACATTGTAAGAAAGGGAAGATTAAAAAGTCTCAATACTAATATCATCATACAGGTTGTATTTCTCTATCTTTTGAATCATATGACATAACTTATCTCTCATAGAAACAATCTTCTCCCTATTAGGGAGAGTGTTAGAAGCCAAAAGTGTAGAATTGAGAAACTTTATAGCATGAGATGACCTAGCAATTGTATCTCTAAGTAAATTTTGTCTCTCCTGAGAGGATGATGTCAGTCTACATGTTGTACCTAACTCAGCACTACGACCCCCTCCCTAAACACTAGCCCCCCCTAAGGACGTAGGTGCACCACCAGTACTAGATGCCATAATGATATGCAAAGAAGATATGTCTATAAATGCAGAGTTAAGGTATGTAAGTATATAAAACTAAAAGTTAAATTTAATTTAAAACATGTATGTATATATATGTATAAAGTTGAATGTAACTAAAAAATATAGATCATTTTATTTAACACACATGTTAAATATATATCAACTTGATGTATAGCTCATGGATATGAACAAAAAATATGCACATGTGTATGTGTGATAAAAAACTAATTTGAAATTAAGTCAACTTTCTTTGACCTAATTTTTTACTACATGTTAAAGTACATAGGTTTAGTATGTTAATGTTTTCTAAAGTGTAACTAATTTTTAGCTATCTTGAGGTCTGAACAAGTTTTCTAAGCTTCATGTACATGCATGTTATTATAGTTTCCAAGTTTTCTAAGTTTGAAATTGGTTAAATTTTAAGTTTTCAAGTTTGAACAACTAGAATTTATTATATTTTAGTTCTACCTAATGTTTCACTATATGTTAGTTATCTATATAGGTGTGTACAATGTTAATGTTTTCTCAGATGTAACTAATTTAGTTATCTCGGTCTCAACTTGAGTTTTCTATGTTTGATGTAAAATCAACATTTATGATTAAGTAGATATTTAATTAAAAAATACTATATAGTTCTGTATCTAACATATGATCTATCTATATAAAAAAATTAACTAATCTAAATAACTAACTACTAAAACACTTAAAATACAATTAATTTAATTACTAAAACACTTAAAATAAAATTTATTTAACTAATACTAACTTGTAATAACTAAAAACAACTTGACAAAACAAAAAAAAACCACCTACCACTTACGATCAAAACACCCTAATCTGCTCCTCAAAATCCAGAATCCATAACAATGAAAATGACCTACAAAACCAATTTTCAGCATGTTTGTAATGTCTTTCCATAACCCTTTGAACTATAAGGGTTTTGGCTATAACCTTGGTGGCCACGTAGGCGGAAGAAAGTTCCACACACGTATGGCTAATAGGGTTATGACCAAAACCCTTATGGCCAAAACCCTCTAGGATATCCCAAAGGGTGACACAGTTTTGTACTTTTACCTTGAACATTGTTTATGAAGCTCAGTAAACATTGTGTAGCTCAACAAACACTGCGAACTAACTCAAGTTCTTGGTAGACATTGTATTCTAACTACTTGGCTTGAGTACAACTAAATCACTTGGTTAACATTGCAAACTGATTGATAAGCTTAATAGAAACTAAAGAGCTCGATAGCATTGTAACCAATTGACTAAGTGTTGAGTCATTGATAGAAAAATTGAACTTAATGTCAACACGAGTATGTCTTCTAAGCTTTTTTTTGCATTATTTTGTATGTTGTTTTTAGTTTTGTTTAAAGTTTCTTTAGTTTTTTAAAATACAATTGATTTCTTATTAGGAAAATTGAATAATCAACAACCAAACCCTACACCATCAAATGAATTGAGTCCTCCACAAAATCAAAATGAAAACCCTCATGAGAAAGAGGAAGAACCTTCATGACCTCTATTGATTGCAAGACCTCCTCCTAGCACCAAAGGCAATATAATGAATGAAATAGAAAGAGGGAAAACTCAATTAGAAGCAATCATTGGTAGGTGAAAAGCTTATGGGAAAACTAATCCTATGAAAGCACACTTGGCATCCTCCCTTGAGTCCATTGTGATCTAGGTAGCTTCTATTAGTGGTTAGTTAAATATTTGTCATGTTAAGAGAGAAGAACAAAGAAGATATTATGCGAATAAATTATCTTGTAAAGATGTAAAAAATAAGAACATATCAAAATATGACATATGTGCATTGTTTAAAAAGCCAGGAGAAGAAGACACTATTAGAACTACAACTAAAAGGTTTCACATCTATTGGTGCATCCATGATCATATTATAAATAACTTTTGGGATAGATGGTGGATGGTCTTTGATCACCTACCCTGTAATAATCATGAGTTTCCAATGCATTTCTTAAGAAAAATGTATTATGAATTTGTCCCTAGGGAGATCCTCAATTATTTTAACATGTTAGATTCTAAGGGTAGAGGTGGGGGTCATCATTTGAGAGGTCAAAGGTACATCATGACTCTAATGCAATTAGGGCACCTATTGTCATGCCACAAGGTGAGCATGTCATTATTCCTTCTATTATGAAGGAACATGTAGAGACTGGTACACTAGGAACTATCAATGCTTTGACAAAAACTCACATTCATTGCACCAGCCCATTAGTTGTCGACGAGCCTTCTTTGTGTCGCAGTCACATGTGCATGTCATGTGGATCCTTTTGCACATTTGGTAGTCACATTGGAGACACTATGGATGATGGGCTAGTCATTGATGACTTCCTGAGTGAGTCACTTGGTATTGACAAACATGTAAATATTTACAATTATAATAAACTAATTTGATCACCTTTCATATGTACAATGAATGACTAATAAATTAGCATGTCTTGACATTGTTCAAAATTTAGGGTAAGAGTGTTGTTGGCCCAAGTACAAATTCCTTAGCCCTATTTCATGTCTAGTCAATGATTCTATAGGTATATATTGATTTAATCATTTCAATTAATATATCTATTTATTAAGTAATCAAATGAAGGATTGACAAAAAAAAAATCCATGTGTATTAATTCTCTACTGGACCATTGACATTCACAATAGATTTTGAGCCTTGGCATGATATGAGCTTCATAGAGGTACTTTTATTTCATGTTAATTTGATTCATTTAATTATATTATATTCCATAAAAAAAATGTAAATTGTATTATATGATTTATAGTTGTTGACATCAGAGACTCCTCATCTTCCTCAGTCTATCAATCATGGAATTGTTGTTGCAATGGCTAGTTCAAAGCCATTGAATGGGGTATGAAAGAGTTTGCATAGTTTTATTTTTTATTTATAATAGTTAGTATTGAAATTTCAAATGTTATTCATAAGTATGATCAAGTGATTATATTGATTGAATTGTTGTAGGACCTTGTTACTCTTGATCATCCATGAGCCTCTAAGATGGATGTACAAAGTGACTATTTGAGGGCGGTAAGAGAATAATTAATTTTGTGTGTACATATATTTGATTTCAGTGTATGATAATTATTGATTCATATATACTTTGTTTTTATCAGCTCTAGTTGGAGAGGAGCCTAAACAAGAGGATGAGCAAGAATGTGAGGAAGACCCCAATGTAATGGCTACCCCTAGTTTACTTTTCATGTTTTATTTCCAAATTATTTTAGGCTAACTTTATAATTATTTTTTATGATTAGTAGTACTTGGTTACCAAAATTTGATTAGAAGTTATTTCATATTCATTTTATATATGAGCTACTTGATACTTAGTTATTTTATGTATTTATGATTTTCTTTTGATGATGATACATGTGTGTTCATATAGTGATTTTAGTTATTTCATGATGTTAGTTAGATGAATTATTTATATGTAGTTTCTATGGTTATTTATCCCATACTTGCATGTGTATGGTATATTTCTATGTTTTACTTTATGTTTGACATTTCTAATCTGGTTGAGGGAGGGGGTCATAGTCACTTGCTAGTCAGAATCTACATGATGCACCACTTCCCACCATTGCATGTTTAGTTTAGATTATATGTGTATGTACATCCTCATATTTCATTCAAATTGTAGGTACCAGGCATTGACTTCCCTGTATTGCAGTATCTCAATGATAAAAGAGGGGAGATAATTCTTGAGTCCAAATTCTAACCTTAAGCCAGTTGTCCTAGAAAGTAGGACAAGTATCTAAGTTGTTACCCTTCTAAATTCATCAAGTGACCTGAATTCATGATTTTGATCCTTGAGTTTGATCTAGTACTCTATTCTTTATTATGGGTTTTTGTATTTAGTTTTTTTGGGTCTGTTCTGATTTTTAGTTATAATTAAATCAAATTAAAAGATAAATTAATGATTTAATTTAATGAAAAAATTCTAAATAAAAATCAATATTTAATTATATTTAATTAATTGAGAAATTAATTAAATTAAATAATTAAATTTAAAAAATTTAATTAAAGTTCTAATTAAGGCGTGATTTTATTTATTTAATTTAATAATAATTTATTTAGCAGTTTCATTTTTTATAATAAATTGTAAATATGATTATTAGTTAAATTAATAAATATTTAATTAAATATGTCTTATGATTTTTATTTTTATTTTTTTGATCGATAAATGGCCAAGGCCTTGATAATATTGATTAATAAAATTAATGACTTACAATAGAGAAACTTCATTCAAATGGGCACTGGTAGGAAAGAACAGAGAAGAAAACCTCCAGTCTAGCCCGAGACCTTGGTCCTTTATTTTTACACCCTAAAAGAGGCATACCCCAATCAAAATACCACTTTAGTTATTATTACAATAGAGAAAATTGTAATACAAATGGATACATATGCTCAAATGATCATTTAAAAACAATAGAGACCAATTGTGGAGAAACCTATCTAGCCACTGCACTTTACATCCTT
Organism: Cupressus sempervirens; assembly: GCA_028749045.1. NCBI lineage: Eukaryota > Viridiplantae > Streptophyta > Pinopsida > Cupressales > Cupressaceae > Cupressus > Cupressus sempervirens. The sequence goes on from CM053784.1 coordinate 693,330,778, forward strand.
CCAATGAGAGATACACTCATCTTTGTCTAATTGACTTGATAGTCAAAATGGTTAGAAATAACACTGCAATATCTTTCTAAACATTAAGGATACCATGGAAAGAATAAATTAATATCATTACCTTTTTGGTTTATTACTCCATACTACAATACTTAAAAAACACTTACTGACTCATCAAAATGATTAATTCCCCTTCTTTATAAACTAAATCCATAAAGTTATCAACAAATTTGTTAGTATTCAATCCTTACTAGACAAGTATTTTTATAATTATAATTGAAATGCTACCAACTTAATTTTCCCTAGTGTACTAAGCTAAATTTAAATTCTAAGATCTCATTACAATTCTTATGTTGACCAATAATCACATCAGAACCTCAAATACCTCTAATGAACCATGTTGCAAAGTCTCAATCATCCATAACAAAATAACTAACACCTCAAAGTAATATAAGGGGGAGTGCCAAAAATCAAAATAGAGGTAGCTTGGATTACTAATAATGTCAGCTAAATCCTAAAATATCCATCTCCTCTACCCATCATACCATTCTCAATCATCAAAAAAATGAAATAAAATGTTGTTGAGATCAAACCAACAAACCCTTCAACTATGAGATTTTTAAACCAAGTGTCCTTGTAAAATGCACATAATTATCTTGTCGAAATGCTAGAAAATTTTAAGCGAGATAGTTAATCTATTTATCAAAAAAATTGAATGTCATTTCTATAGTTACAAAACTAATCTAAATGACTACAGCATAATATATAACTCAGCAAATTCATAACAGATTAAAATTCCATCACAGAGGATTGAAGCCATCAAAAGGTGAGAAGCAACAAGCTATAAACATAATCTATATTCATTTTGAGTGTAGAGAATTGCATATAAACATGAGTATCTTATAAACCAAGGATAGCTAAGCTATCCATTCCCTAAACATGTCCCATAGTCAGCCTTCCAAATCTTTACATCAAACCAAAACCCTTATGAAAAACTAATAGAAAACTATCTAATACAGTATAGTAAAAAACTTAAACATCTAAGCTAAAGGCATATTGGAACCAAAAACCCCTTCAAAAAAACTCCCAATCTCTGGTAGAGACTATATAACAAAACCTAGCCATCAAAATGGAGCAGAGCAGACTGAGATACTAAATCAAAAAATTTGTGCCATGATTTACTTCTTCCAAAACACCATGACCACCTTTGCAATGTCATTTAGATTTTTTGACTAAAAATGGGGGGGGTGGGGGGGAATTCAAATGAGGACCTTTCTCTACTAGACTTCTCAATATTGGGATTGTAGAAGTCCAGCAAATCTAGATTACCACAACCCACTCTTGGGTGAATGTAGGCCTTAAAAAGGCCAAGATAATTGCTTAGCCATTCATGACCATTATCCATCATGATCCTTCTCCAATGTAGGAGGAAGTGGAAGCAGATTCCATCTTTGGCCAAGCCAAATTGAAAGTTGTCATATCCCTAATAATCAAAGTAGGCCTCTTGGGAATATTTGATATGACCAAGCTTCCTGGTGGATGATTCATATACATCTCAGGCAAAGGCACACATAAATTTTCATCCAAGCTCATGATGACTTCTATTATTCCTTGACACCAAATGGAATAAAAAATATTCAAGAAAAGTCTTACCAAGGCCCATTTGGAGATCCTAGCTTTGGTCATGCATCTGATGAATGTGCTAATCATGGTGTTGTTCATCCTCCAAGTGTATTCATAATCAAAGAGGCTTTAACCAATTTTTGTACTTACTGTAATTCGAGTCATCCCCTCAACTCGCCTAAGAATACAATTACATCTTTTAGGTTTTATGTTACCTCAGAAAGCCATGATGCAAGCCTCAGCAGTATGAGAAACACAAATGTTTGTATCCATTTCTAAGGTCAAGCCAAATGATAAAGATAGGGCACTTTAAGTTAAGGAATAAAAAGACACCGTGAAGTTTCTAGAAAACCCTTGATTGTCTAGTAATAACTAGGAAACTTGACGTCACCTAAGAATTAGGATTTAGATAGTCTTCTACTAAATGTAAATGCATGTAACATTAAAGGATCATTTATTAATCATGATCTATTAATCCAAATATGATAACATATGAAAAGGACCCCAAGAGTTTATTTGAGTGCCATGATGACTAAAAAGATCTGAACCTTAGCCACCTATCTACTATATTACCCATGGGATGTTAAAAAGAAAAATGCACTAAAGTTTATTAATGTCTCCCTTCAACTTATCCTTGTATGTGGTATACCTTATCTAGCTATCCTTATTCATTTTTAATGGAAGTACCAAGTAACCTTACCTTAATCATAAAACTATGAAAAATAAATTAAAAGTTAGAATTCAAAGCCCATCTTGATAGAAATGCTTTAGAATGATTGAGAGGGGGGGTGAATTAGTTATTCAAGATCTTTATGTCCAATTAAAACTTTTTCATCAAGTTAAGTGAGCCCATCAAAAAAATTTCATTCATCCTAACTCAAACTTTCCTACCTAGCAAAGTATTGTAAATCAAAATGCAAGCATATCATATGAAATATCAACACATAACACAATGATTTACATGGAAACCCAATTTAGGAAAAATCACCAGTAACATGCTACTCAATTCTCACTCTTCTAAAGTAATGCCCTGTGAAAGGCTTTCCCTATTAAAGGTTACAACACACTATTAAATGTGACCTGGTTAAAGTATTTAACCACCTTGTTAGAAGTGGACCTAGTTAGAGGACTTTAGAACATTCACTTGGAATGCCACCCTATTAAAGGATTTACAAATGGTTGTTAAACCAACCTAATTCCATAGGATTTTACCCTAGTTGACACATTTATTAGAGAGTAACAACAAGGGCTCTTGACATGATACAACTCACAACTTTAACTTGCTAATTTTATATCATTGTTCAACTCTTCACAATTTTCTTGGATTTCAGTCTCTGCAACTCTGACAGCTTGTTCTCCTATCAAGCTTCATCTCCTTGAGTCTTCATGCTTGATATACCAGTGCAATTTCGTATATGATCACTTATCAAACTAGAGTCTCCATGCTTTGTTCTTCCTTCACCTTCTACTTGACATCCTTTAGAAACTTCACATTTTGACACCCTAGCAACTCTTGCTTCTTGGCTTGTTACTCCTTAAATAAAAGTATAGACAATGCTTTTCCTACTCGATTCTTCCCTCTTTTAATTTTAGTTCGAATGGATTAGGTAGGATTCAATGAATCTAACCCATATCTTGTTCCTTCTAGACACATCATGAAGAATCCTCTTGAATTCGCCTAAAAATAGTTTATCTAAAATTATGTGCCTCCAGCTCATCATCCTTATCCTCTATCAAGTTCACAAAATTCAAGATAACAATCTTGTCAACTTAAATTTGGAAAACCTTTGACTTTTCACAAAATGTAGCAACTCAGCACTATTAAAATTTTGGTGCTCGACACATACTGTGTTACTCGGCACCAACTACATTTTACTAATGCTCGGCACTTACTATGGATTCACTCGGTATCCACTAAGTTTTCTAACACTTGGCACCTAAACACACTTGACTCCTTTTGTATCACTCGGCACATACTAGATTTTGCATTTACTCAGCACTAACTAAAAGTCTGCTTGGCTTGAACTAGCTTGCTCAGCACTCACTAATGAACTTGGTTAAGTTTTATAGACAACCTTGTTATAGCTTATTCTTCTAAAGTTTCTAAGTGTGGCCAACCTCTGTGTCTTCAAGTATATTATCAATACATCATTTTACCATTGTCTTAACTGATCCTTGCACTTCATTACAAAACCATAACTCAACCTTTCCCTTAGGTACTTTTGTTACATCTTGTTGATTAAATCCTCTTCATCAATCAACTAAGTGATAATACTTGGATCATATAAGAAATTGTCATTCTAGCAAATAGCAAGTTTGACATTAATGAAAAAACAATGATTGAAAGAATTCTTTATCATCAATCTTCCTCTTTTGTAAACAATCTTTTGTGTCCTTCAACAATAATCTTTTCAATTAGATTTCCAACAATCTCCCTCTTTGGCATTGATGGAAAAGAAAATTGATCAACCATCAAACCAAACTAATCAACCAAGTTATCAAAATGATAACTAGGTTAAAACAATAAATCAAATGCCAAAAAGAAAACTTTATTCAAAACTATTTATTCCATCATCAACATAAACTAGCTTATGAATCCCTATGAATTCTTTTGTAGATAAACTATCTTCTCACTTTTTGTTCTGATATTCCTCTGATTGATTCTTGTCTGTTCTATCTTGTCTTCTCCCTTTGAGCTTTTCCTTTTCTTCTTGTTTTCTACTATTTGATTTATGCTATTCTCCCTTTAAATATCTGAACATTCTTTTTCTTTCTCTTTTCTATGGCTTACCAATTGTTCACTTTGATCTTGTGCTACTCTTGACTCCCTCTTAAATTATTTCTCCCTCTGTCCATTTGATTATGAAGATTTGATCAATTTCTATTATTTCTCCCTCTTTGACAATAATGCTAAAGGCACATTCTCTCAACATCTTAACATGCTAGTGTAGTATTTGTAGGTACTCCAACTTCTAGGTACTCCAACTTTTCTTTCTGTCACCTTACTTGTGACTAATTTGGAACTTTAGCACTTTGATTACTTTAGGAAAAATCCTAAAGTAAGTATCCTCTACATCAATGTGTAATATTTCAACAATTATTTCATTTATTGTAGGGCAATCTTGCTTTTTCTTCAAACAACTTTGGATAGGGGTATCATCTCTAACTTACCTCTAAGATACTCAAAAGCATCTTTAGGTAGTGCTTTTATAAAGATGTTAGCTATCTATTCCTTTGAACTAACATATTCCATCCTTACTTGCTTGTCTTCCACCAATTCTCTTACATAGTGATACTTAATTACAATATGCTTTGTTTTGGCATGCATCATAGGATTCTTTGATATGTTGATGGAACTTGTGTTATCACAATAGAGTATCGCAGGTTCAGTTACCTCTGCCTTCATACCTTGCAATAGATGTTTGATTCATTTAATATTGGTGCAGTTGATACCAGCAGCAACATATTCAGCTTTTTTTGTGGGCTGTGAGGTACAAATTTGCTTTTTGTTGGTCCAATTAACCAATCTTTTACCTAAGAAGAGTGCTTCTCCACTAGTGCTCTTTCTATCATCAATGTGACCTCCCCAATCTACATTAGTGTAGGCTTTCAACTCAAACTTTTGACTCCTCTTGTAGTATAAGCCAAAGTCATCAGTTCATTTTAGGTACCTTAGTATTCTCTTTACTGCCATCAAATGATTTTCTGTTGGATTTGCAAAAAATTTTGCCACTATTCCAATAGCTAATGCAATGTCTGGTCTACTATGTACAACATACTTCAACTTTCCAATCATTGATCTATACATTGTTTGATTCACTTTAGCTAACTCATCATTCTTGGATAACTTATGTCCTGTTACCATTGGTGTACTAACTAGTTTTGAGTCTTCTAATCCAAATATCTTGAGTATCTCCTTGATATATTTTGATTGGGTCACAAATATGCATGCTTGAGTTGATGTACTTGTAATCCAACAAAGAATTTGATTTTTCAAAACATTGTCATCTCAAATTCATGTTTCATTTGGTCAGAAAAATCTTTGCATAGGACATCTTTTCCTCCAAATATTATATCATCAACAAAGATTTTAGATATCAAAATGTCTTTACCTTTTTCTACTTTGATGTACAGATTGTTGTTGTTATTTGTTCCCTCAAATCCTATCTTCACAATATATTTGTATAGTCTCTCATACCATGCTCTAGGTGCTTGCTTCAAACCATAGAGTTCTTTATGCAATTTGAAAACCATATTCTTGTTGTTGTCATCAACAAATCACTCTGGTTGCTCTACGTAGACTTCCTCTTCCAATATACCATTCAAAAAAGCAGACTTTACATCCATCTGGTAGACTGTGAAACCTTTATAAGCAGCATATGCAAATAGTGTTCTAACTTCTTGCATTCTTGAAATAGAGGCAAATATTTCCCCATAATCCAATCCTTCTTCTTATGCATTACCTTTGCAGACAAGTCTGGCTTTATTTCTTGTGATCTCACCATTCTCATCAAGCTTTTTCCTAAAGACTCATTTTGTACCAATCACATTTTTATCAGCTAGTCTAGGAACTAGAGTCTAGGTTTTGTTCTTCTCAATCTAATATATCTCTTCTTCCATAGCTTTATGCCAATTATCATCTTGCAGTGCATCTTTCACTGTTTTGGGCTCAACCTTACTTAGCAGGCATGATTCATTCCTTAGTCTATTCCTTGTCATTGGTCCAACTTCCTTGTCTCCAATGATTTTTTCTACAGGGTGATGTCTTCTCACATGCTTGAATAGTCTTGGTTCTATCCTTCTTTCCATATTTGGCCCTTCAAATTCAAAGTCACTTTGCACATCTCTATTTGGTATTTCATCATCTCTTCCATGTGTATTGATTTTAGAGTCAAAATGTGCATTTTCTTCATTTTGCAACTTAGCTTCTAAATGTAGCTTAGCATTCACTAGTTGTGACTCTACTAATACTAATATTTGTTGTTGATTCCCAACTTGATTGATAGCTTCATCTTCAATAGGAATTCCTTCATAAAAGTATACAAAAGATCTATAATCTTTTGGTTTCTTGGATTCATCAAATTGTATTTCTGCATGCTTATCAAAATTTACATTTGCACTATCCACAATCTTGTTAGTGTTAGTATTCAAACACTTATATGCTTTACTTCTAGTAGAGTATCCAAAGAATATACCTTTATCACTCTTTGTATCAAACTTGCCTTTTCTAGTATCTTTAAGAATATAGCATTTACAACCAAACACTTTGAAATTTTTTACATTAGGTGAGTGACCATACCATAATTCAAAAGGTGTTGCATTTGCACCTTTCTTGACTTCTACTCGATTTAGGGTGTAAATAGTAGTACTTATAGCTTCTCTCTAGTACTTCAAAGCAACATTTTTCTCTATCATTAATGTTTTAGCACAGTCTATCACCAATCTATTCCTTTTTTCTGCAATGCCATTTTGTGGGGGAGTTCTTGGTACTAATGTTTGTCTCTTGATTCTTGATGAAGTACGGCTTTGATACCACTGACGAAGGGCCACACTACCCTACCAACTCACAACTAAGAATGCAACAATATGAAGACAATTTTATTATACTTGACAATCCAATAGCAATTACAATAACATTTCTACAAGATCTCTCAAGATCCAATCCAAGCCCAAGCTAGTCCAGATCCACACTTTGGTAGAAACCTCTGAGATCTCAACTTGTGCTCACAAGCCACCAAGCAACCTCCTTGTTTCTAAACCACAATCACTAGCTCTTCTCCAACTTTATCCAAGATCCAAGTGTAAACTGCCTCACATTCGGCGCTCTATCTACACACTCACAACTCCATCACAATCCTGTTGTAAACTGCCTCACATTCGGCGCTCTATCTACACACTCACAACTCCATCACAATCCTGTTGTAAACTGCCTCACATTCGGCGCTCTATCCATAGACTCAGGAAAACTCACTCTTCACTTTCTCCTTCTCTTTCACACCTTGAAGCCTTCCAAGCTTTCCAAGCTTCACCTTCCACAACATTCACCTTTCCAAGCTTTCCTTCCAAAGCTTCTACTTCCCAAGCTACTCCTTCTCAAGCTTCTCCTTGAGCTTGATTAGAAATGCTCATATGCCTTGCTTAAATAGGCACTTACCACCCCATGCATGACTTATCCACAAGCTTCTAGAATTCCTCCACAACCTTCTACAACTTCCACAACCTTCTACAATATCCACAACTTTCTACAATATTCATAACTTTCTAGAATTCTACCTACACACCTTGATAAATGAAATGACAACCATTTATTTTTTTATTTTTTCTATTATGCCACCTATGCACCTCGAAAATAGAAATCTCCTTTTCCTTTCTTTTCTCCTTTTTATTTTTTTACTATTTCTCCTCTAATTTCGTCACTTTCTCTCTCCTCCACAAATTTTTTTTTTTTTTTTTTTTTTTTTTTTTCAAATTTTTTTTTAATTTTTTTTTTTCCCAATAATTTTTCATGCAAGATGCTCCTGCATCAGACTCCCTCGGTAGATAGAAAAGTGTGTCCCACAATTTGATGCCAAAAGAAAGATCTACCACCATCTTCATCTTCACCAAAGGCTTCCACCTCAATAGGGACAACAAAACCACCATGCAAATCTTCCACACTAACATCTCAACCATCCAATCAACATGCTCATTCCCAGGAACAAACTGAACATAATGCTTCAATAGAAAACTCTCATCCACATCAGCAACTAGTGAATTCATACCCGTAGCAACAAACCCCACATCAACAGCCACATGTAGATCTCCATCAACACATGCCAAACTCTCAACAATAAATCACCACCAACATCAACCAAATCATCCACAACCAAATGCTCTGTAGTCTCCATGTCAAACTCAACCAATTGATCATGAAAACCAACATCTATCCCAACATCGATAACATTAGGAATATCTTCAGCAACAACCTCTAGTTGCTCTGTAGGTTCTGCATCAAGCTCCACAAACTGATCAGCAAAACCATCCCCTTCCACCTTGACCTTCTAGCTTGATCAGCCAATCAAGCATCCAACTGAGCAAACATCTTAGAAAAATTCCTCTCCACTATATCATGGATTTTGGCAATCATCTTAGGGTCCAATCCTCTTGGAGCCATCTTCCAAGATCTTCGTAAACCCTCTACAACAAATCCTTCCCATGCTTCTTGTGACAACCAAATTGTTTGCAAGTCAGATCACAACCTGCCACCTCGCACGAACAATCAGGAACCACATCACAAGTCTAGGACCACGAATTTGCAATCCACCAACTCTCTACGAGCATGCCTCAACAAGTCCAGTTTTCCATCTCTGCATCCATCAATCCATCTGCATGTCCTCCCAAGGTCCTAGTGCAAACTGCCTCAGCTTTGGTGATGTGTTTACACGCTCAAGAACTCCCACTCTAATAAACTTCACCCAACCAAGGTCTTGGTACAAACTACCTCACACTTTGGTGATCTGCTTGTACACTCAGGAACTCCTACTCTAATACCACTGATGAAGTACGGCTCTGATACCACTGAAAAAGGGCCACACCACCCTACCAACTCACAACCAAGAATGCAACAATATGAAGACAATTTTATTATACTTGACAATCCAATAGCAATTACAATAACATTTTTACAAGATCTCTCAAGATCCAATCCAAGCCCAAGCTAGTCCAGATCCACACTTTGGTAGAAACCTCTGAGATCTCAACTTGTGCTCGCAAGCCACCAAGCAACCTCCTTGTTTCTAAACCATAGTCACTAGCTCTTCTCCAACTTTATCCAAGATCCAAGTGTAAACTGCCTCACATTCGGTGCTCTATCTACACACTCACAACTTCATCACAATCCTGCTGTAAACTGCCTCACATTCGGTGCTCTGTCCACAGACTCAGGAAAACTCACTCTTCACTTTCTCCTTCTCTTTCACACCTTGAAGCCTTCCAAGCTTTCCAAGCTTCACCTTCCACAACATTCACCTTTCCAAGCTTTCCTTCCAAAGCTTCTACTTCCCAAGCTACTCCTTCTCAAGCTTCTCCTTGAGCTTCCACTTCTCAAGCTTCTCCTTGAGCTTGATTAGAAATGCTCATATGCCTTGCTTAAATAGGCACTTACCACCCCATGCATGACTTATCCACAAGCTTCTAGAATTACTCCACAATCTTCTACAACTTCCACAACCTTCTACAATATCCACAACTTTCTACAATATTCATAACTTTCTAGAATTCTACCTACACACCTTGATAAATGAAATGACAACCATTTATTTTTTTATTTTTTCTATTATGCCACCTATGCACCTCGAAAATAGAAATCTCCTTTTCCTTTCTTTTCTCCCTTTTATTTTTTTACTATTTCTCCTCTAATTTTCGTCACTTTCTCTCTCCTCCACAATTTTTTTTTTTTTTTTAATTTTTTTTTTTCAATTTTTTTTTTTTTTTCCCAATAATTTTTCCATGCAAGATGCTCCTGCATCAGTTCCTTTGTCATTGAAAATTTTCTCAAATTCTTTTGATGTAAACTCTCCTCCTCTATTTGATCTCAAGCACTTCAGACTTTTTCTTGTTTCCTTCTCAACTCTGGCCAAATACCACTTAAACATTTGAAATGCATCAAATTTTTTCTTTAAGAACATGATAGTCATCATCCTGGAGTAGTCATCCTCAAACAACATTATGTATCTATCTCCTTGGTAGCTTTGAACTTCTATTGGGCTGCATAAGTCTGTATGGACTAGTTCTAAAACTTCTTTGGAAGTGTAGGCTTTAATTTTGAAACTTGACTTGGTTATCTTTCCTAGTTGACATTTTTTGCACATTGTATTTTTAGGCTTCTTCAGCTTAGGAAAACCTCTGACTTTCTTCTTTTTGTTTATTCTAATCAAATTATCAAAGTTAACATGATATAACTTTTTATGCCATAACCATATATCATCAAGTCTAACAATAAGACAAGTTGCATCTTCCATATCTAGGTAAAACAATTTACTCCTAGTTTGTTCTCCTTTTCTTATCAAATTTCCATCAGTATCATAGATTTTGACAGTTTTGTTTCCAAATTCTACTTTGCAACCTATATTACCTAATTGTGATACACTCAACAAATTACAGTTCAATCCTTCAACATAGTATGCATTATCACATAAAAATTTCTATGTAAGTTTAATAGAACCTTTTCCTTTGATTTCACATGGAGCATCATTACCAAATCTAACACTATTTCCATCATATTGAGTAAAGGTAATAAAATTACTTTTATCTCCTATCATATGATGTGAGCATCCACTGTCTATGATCCAATTGTCATTTTTGTTCACATGGGTTACTAGTGTTGTTGCCTCATCTCCATCTGATTCATCCTTCATGGATACATAGACTACTTCATCATCATTCTCATCAAAATACTCTTCAACAATGTAGCATCTTTTGCCTTTGTCCTTGTAATCTCTGCCATCATCTTCTCTTTTGTTCTTTTACTTGTTTCCTTCCTTGTAATCATAGGTAGCTTACCTTTGAGTTTACCTTTTCCTCTGTGAAATTTTTTGGCTAGTAGTGCTTCCAACTGTTCCACATCTTCTTCATTTGTACTGCTATCATTGGATGCATGCTTTCCCTTTTTCTTCTTCTTTGATTTCACCTCCTCAGTGTCTTTCAATGTCAGCTTGGCCTTGAAATTAGATTCAAGGTTCTCAGGTTTGTAGTTATCAAAGTTGGACAACTCAAAAGTAGTTAGTCTTCCTACTATTCCTTCAAAAGTTAGTTGATTTTTTGGTACACATCTTAATTCTTGAATGGCTAAAACTCTAATAGCATAGATAGGAAGTAAGGTTCTTAAGTATTTGCTATTAATAGTGTCATCTTCCAAATGACCACCCAAAATTTTTATTGCGCTTACCACTTCTTTCATTCTAGAGGCATATTGAGCAGCATTCTCTCCTTCCTCCATTTTCATGTTATCAAACTTTCCTCTGAGGCTTTCTCTTTTTTCTCTTTGAACATTCTAGTCTCCTCCATAGATATCAATCAAGGTTCTCCACATCTTGAATGTAAAGTCACATCCTTTGATGTCATCAAATTCAGCATAGTTGAGGGCAAAGGAAATATTCAACATTGCTTGATTATGCTCCTTCCTTTTGTTCAAATCATCTACAGTAAGGGCTCTAGCTAGATTTACATGTTCCACTTCAATTAAGGTTTTTGCATAATCACCTATTGATCCGAGGTGCAGTTTCATTAGGCTTTGCCATGCAATGAAGTTATCTCTGTTGAGCTTGGGAACTTCTCTCTTATACATCTTGATCTTTCTACTTCTAGTACCTTTAAACTAAATCAACATATGGCTCTGATACCAATTGTTAGAAATACTTTAGAATAATTGAGAGGGGGGGTGAATCAGTTATTCAGGGTCTTTATGTCCAATTAAAACTTTTTCATTAAGTTAAGTGAGCCCATCAAACTTTGTTCATTCATCCTAACTTAAACTTTCCTACTTAGTAAGTTATTGTAAATCAACATGCAAGCATATCATATGAAAGATCAACACATAACATAGTGATTTATGTGAAAATCCAATTTGAAAAAAACCACCAGTAACATGCTACTCAATTCTCACTATTTTGAAGTGATGCCCTGTGAAAGGCCTACCTTGTTAAAAGCTACAACACACTGTTAGATGTGACCTAGTTAAAGGTTTAAACCACCTTGTTAGAAGTGGGTCTAGTTAGAGGATGATAGAACATTCACTTGAAATGCCACCATGTTAAAGGATTTACAAATGGGTATTAAACCAACCTAAGTCCATAGGATTTTACCCTAGCTGAAACAATTATTAGAGAGTAACAACAAGGGCTTTTGATCTAATACAACTCACAACTTAACTTGTTGATCTCAGATCTTTGTTTAGCTCTTCACAATTTGTCTAGATTTTAGTTTCTGTAGCCCTGACAGCTTGTTCTCCTATCAAGCTTCATCTCCTTGAGTCTTCATGCTCCATATACTAGTACAATTTCCTATATGACCACTTATCAAAGCAGATTCTCTATGCTATGTTCTTCCTTCACCTTCTACTTGACATCCTTTAGCAACTTCACATTTTGGCACCCCAAAAAATCTTGCTTCTTGGCCTGTCACTCCTTAAATAGAATTCTAGACAATTCTTTTCCTACTCGATTCTTCCCTCTTTTAATTTTAGTTCAAATGGATTAGGTAGGATTCAATGAATCTAACCCATATCTTGTTCCTTCTAGAAACATCATGAAGAATCCTCTTGAATTTTCCTTAAAATGGTTTATCTAAAATTATGTGCCTCTAGCTCATCATCCTTATCCTCCATCAGGGTCACAAAATTCAAGGTAACAACCTTGTCAGCTCAGATTTGGTGAACCTTTCACTTTTCACAAAATGCAACAACTTGGAACTATTGAAATTCTAGTGCTCAACACATACTGTGTTACTTAACACCAACTATGTTTTACTGATGCTCAATGCCTACTATGGATTCACTTAGCATCCACTAAGTTTTCTAATGCTCAGCTCCTAAACACGCTCGTCTCCTTCTGTATTACTCGACACATACTAGATTTTGCATTTGCTCAGCACTAACTAAAAATCTGCTTAGCTCGAACTAGCTTGCTCGACACTCACTACTGAACTTAGTTAAGCTATGTAGACAACCTTGTTACAACTTATTCTTCTAAAGTTTTTAAGTGTGGCCAGCCTTTGTGTCTTCAAGTATATTATCAATACATCATTTTACCATTAGCTAAGAGGTTAATACCATTAGCTCCTTTATTAGCCAAAAGATCTACCTTCTAGTTACCTTCTCGAAAGATATGGAAAATCTTGATATCTTCAAACCTATCCAGAAGATTAATAACTTCTTCTAACTTGGAATTGAGAACCCAATTTGGAGTAGCTCTATTCCTTTTTGCATTTAATACAATCTAAGAATTGCCTTCGATGAAGATTTTGGATAATCCTAAAAATTGATAAAGCTTTAGACCTTCCTCCAGTGCTTCAAGTTTTGCCAAGTTATTAGACATAGGACTATTAGGCTTGGCTTTTTTAGCTAGCCACTAGCCTATATTATCATTGACAATGCATCCAATTCCTACTATCCTTGGATTTCCTCTCATTGCCTCGTCAAAATTAAGCTTAACCCAATCCTTAGGTAGAGGAGTCCATTTACACCTTTCCATTGCCTCCTTATTTTTCTTTAAGTAGATGAGAGGAGGATTAATCAATTTAGGCCAAACTTTTTTGATTTGGTCGTCCCAAATAGAGAAGGAGCCTCCTTCTATTCTCATTTTCATGAGATATGAGTTAGTTGTTTCCACTATGCTAGCTTCTATTTTTTGGACTAACTCTTCTGATTTCAACTTTGTACCACAAAAGATTCTTCTATTCCTTTCTTTCTAGACTTCTCACACAAGGATAGAAGGACAAGTATTCCAAAGTTTATTATAGATGCCTTTACATAGATTTGTGGGCCAACCTTTGAGCAAGTTAGATAACAATTTAGGAAATAGAGAATACCAACGTAACCTCTATCTAAGCCATTCCTAACAAACTTGAAATTACAGGCAGCTCTATAGTAGATGATTAGTATCTTCACTATCATGCTTACAAAGAACACACCTCGAAGGACCTTCGAAAACTAATTTATGAAGTCTATCCACTATCATAATCCTATTTTCAAATAACAACCATAATAAGAATCCTACCTTTGACAAACATGCAGGGTCCCAACAAAGTTTTAGTGGGATTTCCACTTCATTCCATCTCTTTGAATTTATCAATGCTTTGTATCCATTTTTCACACTATACTTACCATCGTTTGATGTTGCCTAGATGAGCTTGTCATTCCTCTCAAGCTACTTAACTTTCCTATCTTGAATGATCTTTTCATATACCTTTATAGCAATTGGATCAATCTCTACTTCTTTCAAAGGTTTCCAAATCCATCTCAGATATCCTTCTATAGTGATCTATGTTTTGTAGTCACTTACTATACTACCCCACAGATTAATTAATTTCTCTTTAAGGTCTCCTAGGATTAGACTGGTATCTATTGGAGGGTGCCCATCCCAAGAATCTTCCCAAAAAAGGATTGCATCTCCCTTTCCAACATCCCATGTAAGGCATTTCTCCACAAGGTGGCAATATTTAACCATGAAGTTCCAACTTTTTGATCCTTTAAGAAGGGTCTTCATTCTGAAAATTTAGATAGGGTATTCCACCTTCAAGTATTTATTATACATAATCTTGGCCCATTTATACTCTCTTTCCATATAGAAATTCCATATTAATTTAGCCCCTAGAGCTTCAGTTTTCCATTGTAAATTCTTAATTCCTAATCCTCCACATTCCTTAGGTTTGCAAATGTTGTCCCATTTTATGAGGGCCAGTTTTTTGGATTCCTCGCAATCATTCCATAAAAAATTCCCAAGTTTAACCTCTAAGTTATGATGAAGATGCTTTGGAAGAGGAAGGCAACAAAGTGGATATGTAGGAATAGCCAACAACACCAAGCTTATCTTGGTACTCTTACCAGCTTTTGTAAGCCACTTATCTTTCCACCAACCAATCCTGCCTTCCAATTTCTCCAGTATATTGTACCAAACCTTGCTAGACTTCACACCCTTCTCTAACTCAGCACCAAGGTACTTGCATGGGAAAGAACCTATTTTATATCCCATAATGTGGCAGATTTATTTTTCCACCTTAGGATCTATATTAATAAAATATATCTTTGACTTTGACACATTCACTTTCTGGCTAGAAGCATTCATGTAACTCTCTATGATGGATTTTAAAGAAATCGCCTCTTTCACTATACTTTCAACTGGCAGAATTATGTTGTCTACATATTGTTGGTGAGTTATATTAGGGATATTCCTAGTGATGGTAATACCTTTAATTTTCTATTTGTTATGAGCCCTAGTAATAGATCTCCTAGAGACTTCAGCCATGATAATATACAGGAATAGAGATAATGGATCTCCTTGTCTTACACCCGTCGATATATCAAAAAATCCTTCAAGGTATCCATTAACAAGAACAAAAATTTTGGTAGAGGAGATACATTTGAAGATAAGATTTATCCATTTATGGGAGATATTGAATGCTTATAGGGTTTTACAAAGGAATTGCCAATCCACCATATCATAGGCTTTTTGAATTTCAAGCTTCATAAACATATATGCCTCTTTATTTTTTTGGGCTGAGCAAATAGTTTCTTGAATGGAAAGCATGCCATCCAAAATAAATCTACCTAGAATGAAACCTATTTTTTCCTCGAAGATAATCTTTGGAAGGATTGGTTTTTAGTCTATTAGCTAGAATTTTTGAAAAAAAATTATAAATGGTATTACAAAGTGCAATGGACCTAAAGTCTCCCAGACTCTCAGACTCTAACTTTTTGGGGATTAGAGTAGGAAAGGTATAGTTAATTTCGATAATGGGGATTCACCCTTCCTAGAGGCTTCAGTTGTATTCTAGAGATTTATATCAATAATTTCCCAACATTTCTAATAAAAAAATGCCTGGAATCCATCTGGACCTAGTGATTTGTCAAGATTCATGTTAAAAATGATCGATCTTACTTCTTCTAATGTTATAGGTCTATTTAATGCTTTATTGTCCTCTACTGTAACTAGTTTTGGGATCACTTCAAGCAAGTTGGTTTGAGCTTCTCTATTTGACCCTTCAAAATTATTTAATGTTTGTTGAAAATGATCCACAAAGATTTCTGAAATTTCATTTGATTTGTCAGCTGAGATACCCAATTAATTTCTAATACTCGATATTTTACTTTTGGCTCTATTTTAGAGGGTAGAGTTACGGAAAAATTTAGTGTTCTAATCTCCCTCTTCTAGCCACCTTTCTTGAGAGTTTTGTCTCCAAAAGATTTCCTCTTTGGTTAGCATATCCTCTTGTTTTGCGAGAAATTCTTTTCCTAAAGGTAGCTATCATTATTCATTCCTTTCTTAATGACTTCTAAGTTTAATTCCTTTAATCTCTCTTCGATGTCTAGTTTTTCTTTAAAGATGTTGAAATGATCTTTATTCCATCTAAGAATCTTTTCTTTGAGCATTTTCATTTTCAACACAAAAATAAACATCCTAGACCCTTCAAAATTACCTTGTGACCACCACACCTTAATATTATCTAAAAAACCATAATCTGAAAACCACATTTTTTCACATCTAAAAGAGCTCCTAACAGGTTTGTGAGGCTCAGAAAAATTAGTTCTAATTAGGAAATGGTCAAAACCAACAATTGGTAGAATCATAGATTGAATATTTAAATTATTAACATCTAAGTCTCCTTTAATGAAAAACCTATCTAATTTTTCTGCTATATATGTAAAATCCTTCAGCTTGTTGTTCCATGTAAAATTCCCATTCTTAAATGGGATATCTATCATATTATGGAGGTCACACATTTTAAAAAAATCTTTAGAAGATTGAGGCATCTATTGAAAACCCCCTATTTTTTCATTTAAATTTAAAATAGTATTAAAATCTCCTCCTAGCAATATTAGATTATTCTGATGAATCTTTATGAATTAGCTAATTTCTTCCCATACTACTTTTTTCTCTATATTGTTGGTAGGACCATAAATGTTAATTAGAATAAACTTGAGGTTGGATATCAAGCTTTTGACTGTACCACTAATCCAATTATTATTCATACAAAAAATATCTAAGGTTACTTTCTTGTGATTCCATATAAACCCTAAACCCCTGGAGGCACCTATAGATTCTTGCAAAGAAATATTCCAATTGCCTAACTTCTTGCCTAATTTAATACCTTATATCTTATTTAGTTTTGTTTCCTGTAATAAAATAATTTCTAATTCAAATAATTTTATATTTTGTTTTAGTAATCTTTTTTACTAGGGGCATTTAAGCCCCTAGCATTCCACGTGGTGATCTTCATGGATCCTTGAGAAGGATCTTCCCCTTCCTTGTGTTAAAAAGATGACTAATTTTTTGCTGCTCACGCGACTGACCATCTGCTTCTCTGAGATCCTTGAGTGATTTTCTTCCTCTTTTGGGTTTTGTTCTACCAAAATTAGGGGATTTGACCCATTCCCGGTTCATTATTTTCCCCAGCTATTCCAAATTCTCTTGTACACATTTAACTATTTTTGTTTGATTGCTTTCCATGATCTCCTTTTCTTCATTAACCAGTTCTTGTAGTATATGTTTTGTTAAACTTTGGTGGTCCATGGTGACTCTATCCTTAACCTCACATGGCCTTTTGGCTACTAAGTCATCAATGTTTTTGTTTTGCTTGTTTTCTTCTTCAAAAGATAAAAGGTCCCTTTTGAGATCTTCAAAAGTGTAATTATCTCCTCCCAACTGTAGTACTTGCTGCAAGAATTCTTCTTTCTATGAAATACTGCATTTGTTTCATTTTTTAAGTCAAATACCCAAATAAGTTCCTCTAAGAGCCTTTCTATATTTTCCTTATCATCCTCTTTTAAAGCTTCTACTTCAAAGTCTTTATTCTCCTCCAGTTCCTTGTTTAAAAAATCCTAGAAGTCTAGCACTGGGATATCTTTAGACTTATTTCTTTCTGAAATGTTTATTTTAAGATTTTCTTCGGGAGACTCCCTCTTTGGAGTGGGAGTCTACCTAAATTTAGTTAACCACTTTGGAGTCTACTTGGATTACCAAATATGTTTCTTTCGCCTACTGCCTTTGTGCCTTCAAATTCTCTTTAGTATGTTTAGTCTTACTATTAACTGAGTCTCCTTGTATGGATGAGTATCCTATTTCATCAATATCTCTGAGTGAATTGTTTGTGCTCTTATCACCCACCATGTTATTTTTTGATTCCAAATTCCTCTATTTATCAATTAATTCCATAGGAGCTTTCCTTTCTTTAGCTTTCTTTTCTTTCCTTCCAATTTTTTTGTTTTTGATAAGAAAAATGGGTTTTACAGGGATCCTAAAACCTAAAAGTTAAAACATATCAAAAGGCTAATAATAAGCATTTAAAGCCCAGCCAAAACATCAAGGCCAACCAAAGGGCCAATACAATAGACAAACAAAAAGCCAGCTAACCAAAAACCTACAACAATTGAACAGTTCAAAAGATAGGAGAATAAAAACTAAAGTTAATCCTCTTTCTCTCGACCTCCTACATCATTTCTACTACTTCATAGGCTTTGATAATCTCCTCAGCCATCTTCTTCTACTTCTTTTGACCATCTAGATCCATGCTATTGAAGGTGATGTCAGTCGTCACATCCTCTTCCATTCTGGCTCTTTCTCTATCCTTTTCCTCATTTTCATCTAGGAGACCTCTGGCTTTCAGCATTCAAGTAAGGGATGAGATATTATCATTGATAGAAGTCAGAATGGAATCATCTAATTTTCAAGATTATGATTGTAGTTTTCCAAATTCTGGATTCTCTTCTCAGCCAAACTGAGTTGATCCCCTTGATCATTCAAATTTCCACAATCTGGCATCTTCCTTTCATTTTCCAACCGGCCTATTTTTTCTCTAAACTCCTCCAATTCATGGTAAAGCCATTTGATTGACCTAAAATTTTCAATCATACTATTTCTAGCATTATTAAGAAAATTCATACTAATTTCCCTTACATTATCTATAATAGCCACCATTGTTGGATCAATGAGATCCTCCAACTAGAGCTGACCCTGTTATTCTTCTAAAATTTGGGGGTTCATAGCCTCTCTCACAATACCCATTTTGAAAGTTCTTACATTAAAATTTCTCCAAGCCATGCACCTATCCTTAATTACCACCTCTCCTCCCTCACCATCTCTCTTCTCCTTCTCTTGTCCCTGAGGATGAATAGGGGAAAGAGGAATGGCAGAGAGCTCTAGCCCAAAATCCAAAATCCCCACTGCTTCCTTCTCTTTAAACCTCCTCTATTTTTTAGCCACCAGCTCCTCTTTCTTAGTTTCCAGTGCCTCATCATCCTCTTCATCAGTTTTCATATCCTCCCCTTCCTCATTGTACTCTTCATCTCCCTGGACTGAAGCTTTAGACTCATGACCTCTAGGTCTCTTCCTTCTTGGGGTTTTAATTGATGAGGGTGATTTCTTCTCCAAATCCTTGGTCTTCTTTCCAAGTGAAATTTTTTCTTCACCCTCCGAACTAATGCTTTGGACATCCTTTGAATCAGATGAGAAGCTAGAACTTGCTATATCCATAGATGCATCCATGCCCTACAAGGGGTTTTGCTTATGGTTTGAGCCTTGAAATGCTCATAAATTAGATGCAATAACCCCTCATGCAGGGCAAGATTCACAAAGGGTTTCTTCTTGTGCCCATAAATACCCTTACTCATTGAAGTATCTAAATAAAAAGAGAACAAAATCTTGACACCATAGCAAAAGTGATTGAGTAAAACAAAA
Source organism: Cupressus sempervirens (assembly GCA_028749045.1). Classification (NCBI taxonomy): domain Eukaryota; kingdom Viridiplantae; phylum Streptophyta; class Pinopsida; order Cupressales; family Cupressaceae; genus Cupressus; species Cupressus sempervirens. The sequence continues at coordinate 693,350,829 of CM053784.1, forward strand.
TGGTGTGTTCTTACTCTATGAAATCTAGTGTCTAAAGAAATATACTCTATAATAGCCTATAAAACATACCTCCATAACTTTTTGATTGAATCCATTTCATAGTAAGTTTCACACTTTACTAGTTCATTTCTCTCCTCAATATTCTTTGCAAAATCCTTCACATCATTCGCTGACACCTTCTTATCCCTGCAAAACTTCAACCCCTCTACTGGAATTTTAGTTACAAGAGTAATGACTTCCTCAGTGACCTAAAATGAAACCCCATCCACTTTAACCCTCTCATACTTCCCTGAATAAACCATACTATTAGTGATCGCAGGGTCAAAACCATGAAGTTTAGCAATATAGTTGGCTATACCAGCTTCTCTAACTTTTTCCAGACTTTAATCCTTTACTTCCATTTATCTACTTCACCAATAGGTTCCTTCCTACTTCTTTCCCCCGCCATTTTTTTTTTCAACACTAACTATTCTCATAAACTCTGACCTCTGATATCCCTTCTCCAACATCTAAAAACCCTGATGGCCACCTCTCTGATAATCGTCAATATGTCTTTCTTTTCCCCAAAAATGGTAAAGGAAGAGAAAAAAAATTGACCCAAGAAATGTGTCAATTTGAAACTGATAACCTCATCTAACTACATTTTCTGTAAGCACCATAATTACAATTATTCAAACCCCAACTCTCATTAATAACCATTATAACAATTAGATATCTATCATACCTCCCTAGATTTTTTCCAACTCAATTAGTCTTTTCACTTCTTCCAGGATATTTTTTCCCAAATTCCAAATCATCCCCTTTTCTTGCCTAACTGCTTCATTGGCAAACCAGTCTACCATAGAATTTGCCTCCCTGTATTCATGGGTGACATGAACACTTTTGAAATTGCCAAGAAAGGAGTGGGTCTCTTCAATAATATTAGCTATGGACCATGATGGTTGGGAGATCCCTTTAATACACCTTATGATGTTATTTGAAACACCCTCCAACCATAATTTTTTAATTCCCATGTCCAAAGCTAATTTCACCGTGTGGCATGCAACACTAGCTTTTGCATAATGGTTTGTCTGATAACCCAAAGGATGGGAAAAGGCCAATGATACCTCCACAACCTAAAGGTCCAAGGTTTCCTTTAGCCACACTGTCAAAATTTTCTTTATGCCATCCCTCAGAAGGGAACAAACATTTCACCTCCTGTCTTTTAGTCCTTCTATCCTTATCTTTTGCCTTCTTATTACCACCATTTTCAATATCTCCCCACTTTCTAACTTGGTAATTTTCCTTTATGTTTCTATATATCTTTTCTACCAGAACAAAAGAAGGTTCCTCTCTATCTCTAAAGATTCTATTGTTTCTTTTATTCCAAACTCCCCAATAGAAATGAGGCAAAGATCAAGTACTTAAATCCTACAAATATGTGCCTTTAAACATACTATTCCATTAACAAAAGAAATCCAGTACATTATCTGTCTTGCACCAACTTACCCCAAGGGTCTTGGTTAAGCTATCCTAAACCTCCCTTGAATAAAGGCAATGGATAAACATATGATTAGTCGATTCCATTTAATTTTTACATAGCATACATCTATTAGCCATATAATGTCCTCTTTTGATGAAATTATCCTAGGTAAGAATTTCATCTTATAAAGCCAGCTAAAAAAAAATATTAATCTTTGGGGTAAGACTAGGTAACTAGGCTTTAGCCCAAGGGGGCTTCTCATTCAAGCTCCAAAGAGAGTTATATCCTGATGCAACCAAGTAACAACCATTAGGGTTGTGTCCCCATATTAATTGATCCCTCTTGTTATTAAGAATCATAGATTTTAGCATTATCATAACCGGTTTGAGATCATCTGAAATGAAAGACATGTCTCTCTAACCTTGGTCTATTCTATAATCACTAACTTTCAAACCAAATTGCCTAATACAAATATTTGACCAATTTTCAAAGATAGGATTATTTATAAGAGGGCCTTGAATCAACCAATTATCATGCCAAAATAGAATTTCATCACCATTACCCACTTTCCACTTAATCTTAGCTTTGGCTAGGTCCCTTGCCTTAAGGATTCCATCCAAATGACAGACCCATTCGGGATGTCTTCATTATTGAGCAAGAATTGAATAGTAGGTCTTCTGACATACTTATTAATAAAAATATCTCTCCATTCCCCTATACTATTAAAGATGCACCAAATATATTTAGCTAGAAGAGTCTTATTAAGATGCTTTAATTTCCTAATTCACAGGCCCCTATGGCACTTAGGAAGATAGACATTATCCCAAGCTATAAGGGGATATCTTTTCCAACCCTCAAGGCCAAACCAAAGAAAATCTCTTTGGATCTTTTCCATTTTGTCATCAAACTTAACTAATATCTTGAATAGACTCAGGGCATACACTGGGAGATTCTGAAGAGTGGATTTAACCAAAAGACATTTGCCTACTTGACTAAGAGAAGCCCCTTTCCACCCCACCAGCTTCTTGCTGAACCTATCAAGAATCCCATTCTAGAAAGAATTAGGAGGCTTAGTATCCATAAGGAGACTAAGGTAAGTAGAAGGGAGATTCCCCACTCCACACCCAAGAATCCTTGCAATTTTCCTTTGTTTGTCCTCTGGAGTATTAATGAAGAAAATAGAGCTTTTCTGCCAATTAATAAGCTATCTTGATCCTCTGATCTACATATCCAAAATATCCTTCATCACTTTTGCCTCGTTAGTAGAAGCCTCCCCTTCCATAATAGTATCATCTACAAACTGTTGATGAGAAAAAGAAGCACTCCTCAAAGACGATTTGATCCCTCTAAGTCTCCCTTCTTGTTTATTCTTCTCAATCAACCTTCCAATAGATTCAACCATGATAATGAACAAAATAGGAGATAGAGGGTCCCCCTGTCTTAACCCTCTCGAAGGTTTGAAAAAATTTGAGGGAGCCCCATTTACCAAGATTGCAAGAGAAGAAGTAGAAATAAGCTGAGATATAAGCTTGCAAACTTTTTGATCAAAGCCAAAAGCCTGGAGCACCAAACCAAGGAAAGTCCAGTCCACCCAATCATAGGCTTTAGAAAGATTCAGCTTAAGAAGCATACCTTCTCTTTTTCCTACTTCCATGGAATGAATCACTTCATTAACCATCATGATAGAATCCAATATCTATCTTCTAGGGACAAAAATCATTTGTTGTTGAGATATAATCAAAGGGAGAATTTTAAGAATTCTAGAAGTTAACACCTTTGAGATAATCTTGTAGAAAGAGTTACAAAGACTAATAGGTATAAATTTATCCAAAGAATTAGCCCCAAGAACTTTAGGGATTAGGACCAAGAAAGTAGAATTGATCTCTTTTAGAATGCTTCTTACTCCAAAAAATTCCTGAACAGCCTTCACCACATCTTCCATAACCACCTCCTAATAACTTTAGAAAAAGAAAGTTGGAAAACCATCTAGTCCAAGGGATTTAGCAAGCAAAGAAAACAAATCTTCTTTAACTTCCTATGCTTTTAGGATCGCCCTCAACATTTTGTTATGATGGGGTTGAATAATCTATGGGAGATAAGAGACAATTTCATTCTGATCTACCTCTAATAATAAGGGATCCCAGGGAAAAAGAGAAGAGAAATAAGAAACAGCCTCAACAAAAATATCATTCTCTCTTGTCAAAAGATCTTGCCCTTTTTTTAAACCTAATATTTTGTTATTTTCTCTATGCTTAAGAGTAAAAATATGAAAAAATTTGGTGTTCTGATCCCCCTCTTTAATCCAATTTATTCTTGATCTTTGCTTCCAAAACCTCTCTTCTTTTCTTATAATATTGTGCAAGTAAGTCAGAATAGACATCTCAATGTTCCTATTCAAATTATTATACCCATCCTAATGAATAGTGTCTTGAATTAAAGTGAGCTTGAGAGATAGCTCCTCTTTGTCCTGAAAAATATGACCAGAATCCATCTTGTTCCAAACTTTAATTATCTATTTCACATTGCTCAACTTCTTAGAAACTCTAAACATAGTTGTTCTTTCCACTTCCATACCCCATCAATAGCACATCCTATTCAATAAATCAAGATGCGAAGTCCACATAATTTCAAATAAAAAAGGGAAGTTCCTCCTAGGTTCAAGAGAGACAACTTCAAGAGGGATATTGGGGAGTGATCCAAGCCAACTCTTGGGAGCAGGGATAGATTGCAAGAAAAAGAATTCAGCCAGTCTAGAGAAATAAGAGCTCTATCCAACGAAACCTGAAAATAGTCACTTCCAATTCTTTTATTTGACCATGTGTAAGTTCCACCTAAAAGATCCACATCCAACAAAGCCAAACTATTAATAAAATTGGAGAGATCCATCTTGCTTTCCCAATCTGGGGCCAAACCTCCCAATTTCTCCTCATCCATTAGAGGAGTATTGAAGTCCCCATAATGATACCTTTATTCAAATTACTAGTCTAAACCATATCACAAATCTTAGTCCAATAATTCTTCCTTTCCCTTTTAGAATTAGGGGCATAGACATTCAAAAGGAACCAATAATCATTGGAATGCAAATTAAACACTTTACAAAAGATAATATTGCCATCATTGTACAAGGTAGTAAATCTAAACTATTTATTATTAAAAAGAGTAAGCAAACCTCCTAATGCAGCTTTAGAGTCTGAAGCCTCACCAACCATATTATTGCTAAAGGAAATCTTACCCAAAATCTCCTTCTTCATTTTTGTCTCTTGAATCATCAAAATTTTAGGTCTCTAATCTCTAATCATATTTCTAAGAATTTCCTACTTATGGGCCCCATTTAGGCCCCTTATATTCCAAGAAATTATCTTCATTTCAAATTAGAAGTACACTCCAAAATAGTTCTCTGGCTTCCATCTGCCAAACTCCTTCTGGCCTCAACTTATATGACTTGACTAACCAGCCTCCTTCCTAATGACCTTGACCTCCCTCCCACGTCCAATCTTCCACAACTCTTGGTCTATGCTAGAGAAGCTAAGGAGGGCTCCTAGCTATTTTTATTTTTAGGCTTTCCTTAACTATAGATAAGGAATTTTCCATCTCAAATCTCTCTTCCAGATTACATGAAACATAATGGTCCTTATTAGGAGAAGAAGGAACACCCAAGACTTCCTCTTGATTTTCCTCTCTAACTCCCTTTCCTTGCTCAACACTTGCTCCCCCTTTCTCTCCCTTTAGGTAGTTGACAAAATAATTTCTTGAAATAGACTATCATTCTATGTCCTATTATCCTTCCTCTCCACTTAATATGAAGCCAAAATAGCCACCTTGGTTGGGGCATCCACCTACTTGACTTCGAAGAATCCAGGATTCTTGACTAGATCTTCCACCTCACTTAACTTAGATCTAAACAAAACCTTATCCACTGTCTTGTCTACCTTTGAGTCACTATGGTTTGGCTTATTACCTCCTTTAACAGGCCCTTCCACTATCTTAACTAGGTCTTCCACCTCAATAATCTTTGGTCCAAAGAAGGCCTTATCCACTTTCTTGTCTACCTTTGTTTCATTTTGGGCTAGTTTGTTCCCTCTTTTGATAGGGGCCTCCAAGACATCCACTAAATTTTCCTGGGTCTTTTGGGCCTATCAAATAAATCTGGCTCTATGGGCCTATCGAACTTCCTTTCGTACATCCACAGGCACAACTCCATACTCCCTAGTCTATGGTGTCGAAGCGGTATTACCTATAGAAGTTGAACTTCCCTCACTACGCATATCTTTGCGAGGGAAAATCTCAGATGAAGAATATAGAGTAGCTCGACTCACCCAGCTAGATCTCTTAGACGAGAAGAGACAACAAGCCTATGACCATCTCATAGTCTATCAAACTCGTCTCAAAAGGAATTTCAACAAGAAGGTGCTCCCATGACACTTTCAGCCAGGTGATATGGTCCTCAAAGAAAATATGAAAGTCCAAGCAGATCAACAAAAGAAAGGAAAGTTTGAACCTACATGGCTTGGTCCCTATGTGGTTATTGCCTCCTTTGGCTCCGGAGCCTATCAATTATCTACACCAGAAGGAGAACTCTTGAATGATCCCACTAACATCATTCATCTCAAGAAGTTCTATGCTTGAAGATCCTTGGTATACCCAGCTCTTGAAAAAATACAAGAAAAAAAAAATAGTAAAGAGAAATAAGCGTCCAATGGTGAAAACTTGGCAATTCAAGCGCCTTGAATAGGCACCTTGGTGAAAACCTGGTAATTTAGGCACCTTGTGTGCTAAAGACTAATCCATTATCTATCACTATCCTATCCCTCATCCATCCACCCACCATCCCATAAAACACCTGCTTGTTCCCTTGGTGTTCCAATCAAATATCCAAAATCTGATGGAGCTTGTCAATACCTCCTGTACAGCTTGTAAATCTTGTACCAAAGCTTGTATTATACCTTGTAAATCTTGTACCATACCTTGTATATATCCAAATCTTGTCCAAAGCTTGTACCATATTCTAGCTTGTAAATAATCTTGTATCCTATCACATGCACACACAGAATCCCATTTTCCTTAAGCTTTTCACAAACCATCTACCTATCCACCTATCAACTATTATAGACACCCCATCCTTCACAAACATTTCCATCTCACAAAAAACCAAAACATGAAAAAACTTGTACATTTGTAACATATCTTGGTATGTCAGCTTGTACATCCTCTTTAGCTTAGTATCATTGTATCTATCTGGCTTTCATGTTAGTTCATCCTTGGTCAACATCTTGCACACATCGCACACCTTGGTTAGATATTCCAATGCATCCTTTAGCTAGATCTCCTATCACCAAAGTGTTATCCTTCTTAGTTCAGCTTGCCAGACGCATCACTCATCCAGATCCATCAGCTTAGGTGCTCTATGATAGATTTTTGCAGGATATAGCTTTTCTCATGTCTGATCTTGGTCCGTTAGTACCTCATCCTACCCATCTCGTTGGCAAACAATTCTCTTTTGGATTTTCACTTTCTTTTGATTTGGGATCTTCCCTTTTGGGTCTTGAAATATCTTTTCCAAGAAATCTCCTTGTTCCCTCCTCAAGGTTGCCATGATCTTCCATATCATGGTATGCTGCGAATGGGGCAATTAGAGCGTAAGGTCTTGATCAGGTCTTTTGCTTGTTTTCTTTTTCTGCTTGTGGGTTACCTGGTGTCGTTTCCACGTTGCTTCCTCTGGGATTCATGTGTGATACTGGGGCAATCCTTGTGTGTTTTTTTTGAGTCAGTTCGTCAGTCCTCTAGACGGTTGGTGAAAAGGCCTTGATGTTCTTGGTAACCTTGGCAATTAACCAACAGTCCTATAGAAAATCTAGTGCTCAACTACATGGTGGTACTTCTCTTTGAAGTATCCCCCCACTCAAAAAGCTTCAATGGATTCCTTTTATAGCACTCCGCTCCTCCATCTCCCCCCCCCAATTTAGGTGTCTACATTTTGCCCCTTCTCTTCGCCAACCTGCATCTCAGCTCGCCTCAATTTCTTGTACTTTTCAAGAAGTCGTCGAGCCTCATTTCTCTCCCTGCCGCCTTCTTGAGGGGGCATCATCTAAGTCTAGTCTCTCCTCTTCTTATCCGAGACTGGGGCAACCTTGTTGCTAAAACATCTTCCTCGCGTCGTCTTCATTCAAACTTCTTTGAAATAGTGTTGTCTCAACACTATGTCAAAGAGGGGAAAAATGTAAACACCTAAATTTGATTACACTATTTTAGTAATCCTATTTAGTTATCTAAAAAGGCATTATTAATTAAATTTCTATTTAATTAATCCTTTGTCATCCCCTAGTTGATTAATTTAATTAATCATCTATAGTCCTAATTGATAAATAAAATAATCTGTTATTTATCAATTAAATCCTATTCTTCTATCTAATTCCAAAAATCCCCATTTATTAAATAAATCTATTTGATAAATGAAATCCTCAAATTCAAAAACCCCTAACCTATCTCTAATCCTCCATTTAGCCTAATCCACCCCATCCACCCATACTAACCAAGCTTAGCCACTAACTCACCCACCCTCATTAATGCCATCCACTTGCACATCTCTAACATCCCTAAGCTAATCCTAAACCCAAGCCTAATCCACCCCCTAATGTTGTCACATTCCTTAAACAAGTTTAAGACTTTCCTAATCCAAACCAAAGTCTCCCCTCAAAAAAACCCAACCACTAAGTCATGAGTGCTCTTACAAAACATAAAGACTCTTACAAGCCCACTCATGACTCTTACACCCATCTTCCACACTCTTCCCTCTTCCACACTCATTCCTCTTACATCCCTCTTACATACTCAACCCCACTCATCATGCCCTTAACCAACCCTTAACCCTACCCTCTCACACTCATCCTCCTTGTGACAAGTGTCACCTTCCCATTGGTGCTAAACAAGCACAATCCATGTGCTCCCCTTTGAGTGCATCTTAGCCCTCCTTAAGCCTTCATCCATACTTGCATCTAAGCCCTCCATCTCTCTACCCCTTAGCCTATAAATTAAATCCCATCCCAAGCCATTTCATCAACAATCTTTGAGCTAAAGTTACCATGCTATTTTGAGAACCAAAGCCATCAACCATACCCTTATAATGCCAAATTGAGATCTCACAAAGCTACCAATTTGCCATTACCCATCTCCATTGAAGCAGCTTTTGAGCATCTCGAGCATACATCCACAGCAAAAGGACACATCTACAAAATCAAGAAAGCATGGAGTGTTTTTTCTTGTGAGGTTTGCACTTCTTGTTCTCTTTCTTTGTCTAAGCATATATGTGAATTTAGTTTTTGGTTTGTGAATGTTTACTTTATTTGTTAATGTTCTTTGCATACTGATTCTGGTTCTACAGTAACCAAGTCTTTACACAAAAGCTCACCAAAGGAATTTGCCACCGCCACAAACACATCATCATTCTAGAACTCCAAAGGTAGCTCTGAAAGTCTTACCCAAACAAGTGATTGCACAAAAATAGAGTCATTCAAATCCAGCTTTGAAGACCACTTCTAGAGCACTAGGGCTGAGCGACCTATTCTCCAAGGCCCTTCACATAGGATGTTTGACAAGTCCTCAATGCATGTGAAACCAAAACATAGGAAGTCTTTTGCCATCATCGGTATATTGACCTATCCTTTAAGGTTCCATTTCTTCTAAGTGAAAGATCTTATAGTATCTATGTTCGACCTTTGCTCAATAAAATTTCCCATTAGAGTAGAAGCCATTAAAGCAATGCTATGATCTACCAACTCATCTGGAATAGCAATCGCACAAGAACCCTTTCCCAAGCTAGATAGAATTTTAACCAATGGAAAGGAAGACTTTCCAGTACATTTAACTCCAAAAAGAGATGACCATTTTGTTGAAGGAACCCCAGACTGATCCACCTTGGGTGGCAGAAAAGGCTTGTCTAGACCTCTACTCTTGTCATGTGGGTCCCCATCTCCATTCTCTATTACATCTCCAATTTCTACTGTACCCTAACACTTCACAAATCCCTCTTGAATTCTAGGCTTTTGATTCCCTCCTCCCTGAGGAATCCTGCCTAGGAAAGGCTTCAAATTTTGAAAAGGTGCACTTCCCCATCCTTTTCCCTGTCTGCTCCTGCTCACCATTCCAAAGAGCTTATATATGTTATAACATGAGAACTAAGACTATTGTTGAAACTACAAGTGTTCTAGATTTTTTATTGTTAACTACTATACTCTGTATTTTGGACTGCTTGTTTGATTTGGGGGACTTTTCTAAATTGTGGCTACAATCTTTCTGCTCTATTGTATCTAGTGAATGTAGTTGTCTTTGCTCTTATCTATGCTTTTGGGTACTTCCAATGTGAGACTTCCTTTGTTGTTCTCTTGTGATATCAGAATTATTTCTTTTTGATTTTCATTGATTTGGAGTGTTTGGCTATTGATATTTTCTCTTGTAGCCTTATTTGACTTTTTTGCCAATTCCTTTCCTGAGTGGTTTTCCTGATTATTAAAACATCTTCCTCTGCTAAGAACTCCTCCTACTTCATTCTCTGATAATTTATTCTAATCATGGGGAAGGAGGCATTGAGATCTAATGTAGCTTGTTGTATTTTGAAGGAAAATTTCTGCTCATCATCAAGACTAATAATCTCTGTAACTTTGCCTTCATACCTTTGAAAGTTTAGTTTATACATCAATCTATTGATGATGATTTTTATTGGTTTGAGAATCATATTATTTTCTTTACATTTGAGTAAGAGTTTAATGTTATTGCCACACTCAAAGGAGGCATCTAATCCAATCAGGTCTACCATCAAGCATCCTATCCTTTTGATAATACCTATTTGTTCTAACTTTGGGGGGATAGGGTTTATTGAAAACTATATGGGTATTAAAAATTCTAAGTTATCTTCATTAAAATTAGGTATCCATTCAAAGAATTTAACTGCATGACCTTTGAAAAATCAATCAAAATTGTAAAGAAAGTCTTTTTTCATAGCCTCCTCACTGCAATGAATATAAACTACTCTATAAGTATAGGAAGAAATACCTACCTGATAACTGCAGTAGTCCTCCAGCCAACCAATTAGATTATGCAACTCTACTTTAGGGCCATTCTAGAAAGTAAACAATCCAACCTCCTGGCATTCCTGCCAACAATCTTCACTATCTTGGTCACTTATGATTAAAATTGCATCTCTTAGATTTGATGGAAGGGAGTTATGCAACAAAAGGGGTGAAGTTGAAGGCTGAAGAGAGGGGCAAAAAAGTGACTTCCTATGATGAGGATGGACATAAGCTACCATAGTGTTAGAAGTTAGGGATCCCTAAATAGGGGGGGATTGACTAGTAGATGGTTTAATGGAAAAAAAAATTGTTGGGTATAGATAGGGTTGAGGTTGGAATTTGCATATTTAGTTAGGTTAAAAAAATAAATCTTCTTACCTAAGCTGAAAGTAGAATGGATCAAAGGAAATCCATTGCCTAGGAACTAATGAGAATGGATGAATCTACCATGAACATTGATTTTTTGATTAGTGACACAATCCTAAACATTTCTTGCCTTCACATCCTGTGAGCAATCTAATGTGTTGAAGGAGTTCAAGGTCTTTACTGCAAAGGTTGGAGTTGCTTGAAGATTGTCTACCAAAGGTACAAGCACCTGGTTGCTTCTGAGTATGGTAGTCTTTAATATATTGGCTGGTAGTGACTCATAGCGTAATTTTAGAAGCCCTAATTTTTTGGAATTTTCCTTTATTCAATATTAGTACTCTGCTTTTGAATGGAAATTTTTTGCATTTTTCTCTTTTCTAGTTTTTGCTCTGCTCAACATTTTTTTTTATATTATTCATATATTGATAGAATATATTGATTTGATTTAATTGGAAAAATTAGATGTCTTATGATTTAATAAAAGAGAGAAATTACTAACTTAATAAAGTTTATTTTAATTAATTTACAAAAGGTTGCACATGAAATTAAAATAGAATAGAATAATTAAGAAAAAGGTTTTGCGTGATTGCAAAATTGAAACCCTAATTAGAGAAAGCTCTTTATTAAAAAATTGTAGATCATTTCTCCACACACCAATTTTCAAGAAGACGATTTTCGAAAGAAAATGGATTTTCTTGTGAGCTCCATACATCTGTTTGTTTAGCATCAGATCTAGGTAGGATCTTGTGGGTTTTGCATAGTAGTTTATTTTTGTGAAATATTTGTCTTCTTTGTGTCTGAATGGAATTATTTTTAGAATTTAATTGGGTTGAAGCCCTTGTTTGTAAATTTGTCATTCTTCATTTCAGAAACATCTATAAATGAATTGAAGATTTGAAACCCTTGATTTGTAAGTTTAGATTCATATTTTGATTTGGGTAGGGCTTGGAAAAGAGATCAAAATTTGATATATAAAATTTGATTAGTTGTTTTTATTTTTCCTATTAAATCTATTATGTAATTTATTCTATATATATAATTACTGCAGTGAATAAATATAATGTGATAATTTTATATATACATATTAAAATAGTTTGTTCTTTGAAATTACCAATAAAGAATGCGAGAGGGTTCTTCGTTCTACTAGGGTTTCATGCGATCTTTTCATTTTCTTGTGTACGGCTCTCTATCTGAGCTTTCCTTCTATTGTTTCCATGTATTAAACCACATTTACTATGGGAGTTTTTAGGCTAGTTTATAATGGCCCTAGCTAGGGGTGACCCAATTGTTGATACTGATGTTCATGCTATTTCTTCGAAAAGCCATGGTGCCTACACTAAATAAACGTCATTGGAAATTCATCCTAAAGGTTTTTCATGAGGTAATCCTAATATTATTCTTCCTTTGCAATAATTTGATTTTTCTTGTGATTGGTTAGAATACCATACCTCAATAGGATATTTTGTGGGTAGGACTCCTCCTAAAGCTATGCTCCAAGAATGGGTTGACAAGAGTTGGACTCCTCATGGAGTCTACCTTGACACTGTGCAAAACCTTACCAAAGGTTTTTTTTATTTCTCTTTTCCAACCCATCGCAAGCAGATGCAATTTTTAGCAATGGTCCTTGGTTTGTGAGTTCTTCCCTGCTTTTTTTTCAAAGATGGTCGAGAGACTTCACTGTCTTTGATGAAAAAAAGCTTATGGTTCTTGTGTGGGTAGAGTTCCTACGTTTACCCTTGCCATGTTGACCTTTTATTAAGTCCATTACCAATACTCTTGGTAAAGTTATCACAAAGGAACATGAGAAAATTTTCAATGCTCGCCCTTAGAAATGTGTTTGCATTGAGGTTAATCTTTTCAAGGATCTCAAGGATTCTATGGAAATATAGATTAGGTCTCAATCCTTCTCTCAAAAGGTGCTTTATTTGAACCTTCCTAGCACTTGCTATAGGTGCCAATCAGTGGAGCACAAGATTAGGGATCAGCCTTTGGCTGTGCCTAGGGTTAAACCCCTACCTAAAGAGGTTCCTACCAAACCAGTAGAATGGAAAAAAGAAGAATGGATTACTATTAGGTGTAAGGACAAGGCTATCTTGGCTCCTAAATAGTCATATGCGACTATTATTTTGGTTCCTCCTATCTCACCAAGAGCACAAACCCCAACCAGTTTAGGGATGCAAGTGGTTTTTTCATAACCAAACCCTAATGTTTCCTAGGTTTCAAACCCTAGGTCTCAAGGGATTAAGGTGGCCACCAGGGCTAACACCTCAGTTTTGATTCATATCCCTCTTGTTGCTTCTTCCATAGTGACTTAGAATGTGTGGCATTCTTGCAATCCTCCCAGATGTGTTGAGAAACTAGAGGAGAAATGACAAGCCAATAATCGAAAGGATTTTCCTTCTAGCTTTAACCCAGTTTCTACTGTCTTGCAGAATAGTTACTCCTCTCTCGAGGACAAGGAAGATATGGAAGAATTTTCATGAATATTTTATCATGGAATGTGTGGAGTCTTATAGACCTCTCTAGAAAGTACTATATCAGGGATACCCGTCATAGACTTGGAAATTTAAATTTTCTCTGTATGCAAGAAGTTAAGAACTCTAATTTCATGCTTTCAACTGCATGTTGTGTCATTTTTTTGAATGGCATTATGTTCTCCTCTTAACATGATGCTGGCAGAGGTGGTGTAGTTAATCTCTTGTCACCTCATCTTTATTCTGCTATTATTTTGCATGATTCTAACCACATGCACAGAATCATTTGGCTTTTGCTTTCCATTAACAATCATTCTTTTGGAGTCATTGATGTTTATGCTCCCAATGATGTTGTGGAAAGATCTCAATTGTGAGGCTAGCTAGCTGACAACTTGCCTATGGCTACTTAGGTTATGTGTGGTGACTTCAATATGGTTGAGTTGGCTGATGATAAATATGACATTTTTCCTTTTCACTAGATAGCTAGGGAAAGCGAAGCTTGGTACTAAATGCATGATAAATTGGGCCTTTTTGATCCCAATACTAACCACTGCCAGCATAGTGAGGTTTGGCACACTTGGTCCAACTTTCGAGCTAGCTCTAACCACATTTTTAAACATCTCAATTGTGCCATAATTACTGCACAATCTTTTTTATCCTTTTCTAAAGATAAAGATTTACCTATCATTCCATCACCAAATGTGATGTTATTTGACCACTATCCCATTTATTTTTCCATTTCATGGCAAACTACTATCCAGCGAGTTGTCACGTCACAATTTTTTCTCAACAGGTCTGTACTAATGCATGCTTCCACTATTTCTCATATCCTACATGTCTGGAATCTAGAGCCTCATCCACATTCCTAGACAATGTGGATTTAGTGGTGGAATGATGTCATTACTAAAACCACTCACTTTTTACACATCTATGGATGGCAGTTGGCAGTTTTCAGAAGGCAGTCTTATGAATCCACTACCACTACACTCAAAAAAGCTTCTGAGGATCTCATCCTTAATCCTTTTGATGTTGATCTGCAAATTCAACTTTCCAAACCTTTCCATGACAAAGAGGTTGTGGCTAATTATGCCACTCCAAAGGCCCAAATCAAAGATGCCTTCATTAGTTGGAGGTTGGCGATAAAGCTTCGAGGGAATTCTTTTAGGCTCTTCGAGCCCATCATACCAATTTTGGGATTAAAAATATCAAACAAGTCACTTCTATTCTCTCTAGTCTCCTTGACATCCTGCAAGCATTATTCATCACTATGAGAATGTTTTTTCTTTGCAACTAAATTTGGTTTCTCAAGAGGAAGCTCTCAGAAAGTGTATTTCTATTACTCCAAACCACCTAACACTTGAGAAACATTCTTTCTATAAGAAACTTCTTACCCTCTAAGACCTTAAAGAAGCAGTTTTCTCCATGGAAAATGATAAGTCACCCAGGTGTGATGGATTTCCTTGTGAATTTTACAAACACCTCTAGGAGTATATTGGTTCCAATCTACAAAAAAATTATCTTGAAGCCTATCATTCTAAAAGCATAGGAGCAATTATCAACAAAGGAAACATTAAATTCATACCTAAAGCTAGATATCCTAAGGATATTTGCAATTGGCATCCCATTACTCTTTTTAATGTGTCATATAAGATTATTGCTAAGGCAATTTCTCTTAAAATTTTCCATCTCCTACCTTTAATTGTGCAACCTAAGCAAACTGGCTTTATCAAGCCCAAATATATTCTTGACAACATCATTGTTGTCTGGGAAGGTATGGAGTGGGCTCACAAGTCCAAGAAACTAGCTATTTTTTGAAAATAGATTTTACAAAAGCCTATGATAGGATTGATTGG
Source organism: Cupressus sempervirens (assembly GCA_028749045.1). Lineage (NCBI taxonomy): Eukaryota > Viridiplantae > Streptophyta > Pinopsida > Cupressales > Cupressaceae > Cupressus > Cupressus sempervirens. The sequence goes on from CM053784.1 coordinate 693,366,046, forward strand.
CCTTTCATTTTGGCTATGCTCTAGGCTCTTGGTTTTGGTCCCAATTTTTTGCAATCCATGGAAATGCTCTTTGGAGATGATAATGCTTGCACTACCATCAAAAACTCCCAATTTGATGCCTTTGGGCATTTTTTATTCATTAGGCAAGGTTGCCCTCTAGCTCCAATGCTTTATGTTCTTTTTGCTAAATGGTTTGGCTATTTACTAGCCCACTCCATGTCTTCAAGTTTGGTTCATGGCATCTCTTTACCAGAATCCTCTTCCCAATTGGTCAATAGTCATCATTTTGTTGATGATTCCTTTCTCACTCTTTTGGAGGATGAAGAAAACATCAATAATGCCTTAAATTGCCTTGACACTTTGTAAAACCTCTAGCTCTACTATTTAATGGTATAAAGCGCTATATTATCGCCAGTCCTTTTTGCTAGTGCCACCTTGACTTAACCAGTTTGAATGGAAATGGGTCACTCATGAGGATATTTTCCACTTTCTAGGAATTCCTTTTACTTTTCAAGCATCACCAATAGATTTGTGGAATGTTGTTCTTGACAAGATTACTAAGCAGTTGGATTATTGGCTTACAAAGCTACTTTCTCTTGTGGGAAAAATCCAAATTTGCTCTAAAGTTCTTGCAGCAATGCATGTCTATTATTCTTCTTGTTGGGCTCCTTCAAAAGCCTCCTATCAGAAATTAGAGCAATTGCTCCATGATTTTCTTTGGGCTTCTAGTTCTAACTATCATGGCTTTCACAAAGTTTCTTGGGATTTTTGTTGTCTCCCTAAAGAATCTGGAGGCCTTGGCCTTCTCTCCACATAGAAGCAAGGCCTTTCTTTGTGTACCAAATGGATTATTCATGCCATCACTGGAGATGAAGCTTGGAAGATTTTGATTTGGCATTGCATTTCTTCTGGGTTTCTTGTTAATAGGCCTCCATGGAAGGGGATTGGCTTTCACACCCTTCTCATCATGCAAGAATCCATGCTCATACAAGGCTCTTTTGTTACCAAGAGAATATGGAAAGCTTGGGAAACTATCAAGCCTTGGCTTTACTAATCTGGTGACAATTTTTGTGATGGGCTCTCTTTGAACTAGCAAAACATTCGGTGGTCTCCCCTATTTGCCATCTAGGGTATTCCCCTTGCCAAAACTCAAGGTGCTAGTGCTCTGCATTTTTTCAAATGAGGCATCAAGACTCCTAAATATCTTTTCTCTAGGGTCTCCATGAGTCTTAGATCTAGGGAAGATATGCAAGTCTAGTACTGTCTTGCCCATTCAAATCGGCAAACTTTTGACTTATTTCTTTTTGTGATTCTAAGGAACTTAATTCATAAAGTGGGTATTTAGTCTATTAGACCTTGGTGGACTAATTGGAAGTGGTATCCTGCCACTCCTTTCACCAATCACAAACCCATTCTAAGTTATAGATGGCTTTCTCCCCATCTGTCGATGGTGGATATGCTCAATCAGAGATGGAATTTGCAATCTTCTCTTTTCCAATGGAGAAAGCACTTTGACACTATTTGGAGTGCTATTACAGAACCTAAAATTGCACATTTTGCTTGGTGCCTAGATTTTCAAGGTCTTCCCCTTGAGCCTCGACTCAAGCATATTAGGGTTTTGGATCTTAGGTGTTCATTATGTGGCCAACCAGAGTCTTTCGTGCATATTTTCTAGTTTTGTAGACGTGCTCAAAATTATTAGCACTGGATTCATGATTTTTTTAAGTCATTTCAGCCTGAACCCTTTTCTTGGCACATGGTTATTTTGGGTGATTCCCCAAGGATCCTTAGAAAATTTTTCTAGATTTGCCATACCTTAAGGATGGAGATTTTGTTCACTCTGTGGAATGATAGAAATGTTGTTCTTTTCTCTCACAGTTTTCTTGATATAAATATTGCTATGTACACTAAGGCATGCATTTGTAATAATGTAATGATGCAGATTCAAGTACAAGCAAACAAGATGGCCTTGGAGGTGGCCCACCCTCAAGATCTTCTTAATCATTAGGGAAATGCCCCTTGTATTATTGCCAGGGTCCCTCCAAATGCCTCAGTTGATACCTCGATCCCTAGAGGTCTCCACAAGAAGCACAATTCTTTAGGTTGTTGCTCACATGCACCATGTTTGCAAGCTTCCTACCACCACTCTCCCAGTGGTGGTGATGGTGGATGAAGGCACCGCTTAGTTTCCCCATGCCGTGGTGGCATTGCCTAGTCCCCAACTCCTCCTAGCCCTCAACAAGTGGTTTCTAGGAAGTGGCCTATTTGCTTGGATTTGGCTATCTCACCTCTATGACCTAATCCAAAGGATGCTAACTAGGCCCCTGATGCTACTGATGATGGCTAGACTATTCCCAGCTTGCTTGGCAACCCCAAAGATGACTAGGGATTTCATGATCAGGATGAACCACCCCCCTCAACTGGCATTGCTTTAGCTGCCTAAGGGTTTTTTTATATGGTTTTTTGGATGAATAGTTGTTGATTTTGGCTTTGGCCATGTGAACTCTCATAGGGTGATCTTGTATCCCTCAGCCCTTTTTTGTGAAATGTAATCTTATTATATTATTTATTAATAGAAAATGACTATTCATCAAAAAATTACCAATAAAAAAATTGGATCCAACAATTTTTAATAGACGGTAATTGTTTTATGTTTTTTTTATTTTAAAAAAACATATAAAAACACACACACACACACACACAAATATATATATATATATATATATATATATATATATATATATATATATATATATATATATATATATAGAAAGAGGGAGATCAGGGGCCATGATTCCCCCATCCCCCTTCCTATAATGTTTCTGTCACCGGCTACAAAGGCAACTAGGGTTGTTGACAATAGCGTAGCTACTATGGTAGCCAACATTGTTGCTAGCAACATGGCTGATGGGCCTAAAACATCGGTGATTAAATTTTGTTTTTTTGTTTTTTTAATATTAAATTTTGTTAATTAAGTTTTATAATACATTTGATATTAAATAATTATTAATATGTTTAATGTTTAATACTATTAGTATTATACAGTTTAATAATTATTATAATATTAATCTAAGTTATTATTTAATTTTTTGATAATATTTATTTAAAACATCTTTTTATTTAATGAATTACTAGTTTTTTGGAAAATAGATTTTATTGTTAAATCAACCGGGTATAATTGAACTATTTATTTTAATTCTAATGATGATTTAATTAAATGATCATTGATCTGTACAAAGGGGAAAATTGTAAACTTTTGTAAATTTGAGACTTAAAATGAAATGAAAACTTGAAGTGTAATACCCTGCCAAGGGATCCAAAAGAATTAACCTAAATTTTTACTATGTTTGCCAAACAATTTTTTATTTTATTTTTTAAACAAGAAAGATAAACCATTCATATCAAACACATAGTAGTGGAAGTAATAACATACAATCAACTATAAGCATACATGACAGGTTACATTCCTTAAGGATCCCAAGACGTTGAGTCACATTTAATCTAACTAGTACTAAGTCTAACAACTACCACATCCACATGAAAGAATAATTTAAGAAGTTCAATGTCCATAATATACATTCATTTTCAAATGCCTATTCAAAATGCTCAATCATCCACTATACATGTCATAGGGTATGAAAGGCTTAAAAGAATAAACATATGTAAAAATAAAGATACATCATCCTCATTGAATCTATGATACAAGTGCAATAAAGTAAATGAAACTATTAACATACATGATACATCCATCCATCAATAATGATATAACAACCATCATAAAATATATCCATCCAACATAAAACACAACTAATCTAAGTGTGCGGTTCCTCCCAACCATCAATAGCATCATTACACTATTGTGGGCCCTAGCCCTCCCTCTGTGTGTAACATCCCAAGCCACCGAAGAGATCATCGGTATTATAGTAAATAGGGATGTCACTTCTAAACATGCTACAACATATGCATAAAGAAATATAACATGCAAGAATAAAGCATAAAATGATCCTATAAAATAGATAACATCATCTATTACATGCTAACCATCAATATAAAGCAACATACCAATAAATAACATCCATCATAATGATGCATGACAAAAATGAAGATAAATGCCAACAAAGAATGCTCTAGCCATAGTGTCTATGGATGGATCTCAAATGGTAAGAGTGAAAAAGCACTACCACCCGACTGCGTGGAACCTAAATGGCCGACTCCCACCGTGCTGAGGAGATAGTCTCAAGTCCCAAACAGGATATCAAATCACATAACACAATACTCACTAAGTCCAAGAATCCCAAAAGTATACTAACTCAAAGGTTCCAATCACAAACCGACATCTAATCCCAGAGGCACAACAATGACATGGAGGAAACCTACTATGTAAGCGGGAAAGTGTCATCGCACGGATCACACTAGAGTTACCCTAGCAGTCTCTCAATAGACCTCGGTGTCCTAGTGATCCCTATGCGGCCACCAGTATCCTCTCATAGTGACGAGGCATACTACAGAATGCAAGGTTGCAACCAAGCATTCTCTCTACTCCCATCCTAGTTTGTACTAGCACTCAAGGCATGGAGGAGAACATACAATTATCTTATTAGGTTCATTTTAATCCCTATTTAGTGTAATGTTTTCACTTATTAAAACAACTTACAATGAGTTACCCTGGCAACCACTTAGGGCCCAAGCCCCCATTGCAAGCCACTTCCCAACACTACAAGTAGATAACCTACCCTAGGCTCATGGAATCATAAATCACAAAATCAACACAATCCTATACAAGCAATTAGAAAAATACCAAAAGATAATCCACAATAAGAACATCAAATCTTCATGAGCAACTAAAAAATATCCATTGATAATCATGACCACAATAATTCTCCATTGGCAACTAAAGGTATCAATGATAATCACAATATCCATCTGTTCTCAACAAGCAATTGTAAGGAATCTCAAAATAAATCACAATATCCATTGGTTCTCAACAAGCAACCAAAAAGGCATCTCAAAGAAAATAATACTGATCGAAGACTCCAAAATGGTCGAGTCAAAACATGTCAAAATATGACAACATCAAGAATAAACCAACACTTCAGTCCCATCATGGCAACTGGAAAGTAGTCCAAGTATAACTGATCGATGACTCAAAAATGGTTAAGTCAAGTGTCTCAAATACATGCACCTCAGCTTCACTCAAGAAGACTGATGAGCAATAACAATCAGTAAATACAAACATCTCATTAAGCATGCCATCACATTACCATGGTTGGGTTTTAAAAGAATCGAGACCAAATAAAATCAACATGCCATCACATTTGCATAACTCCCAAGCCTCTGGTAGACATCCTAACTGATCAACACTCTAGGACCACCCAAACCCCAAACATGGATAGCATAAAGAACAAGATACAAACACATATTTTAGTTTTCTTTTGCAATCACATGGTTTAGCAAAATATGAGGTTTAAGTTTTTGTTTCAATTATATCTCAAGTGTATAAGATTCTTCATTTAATCTCCAAGTCAATCCATTTATCTTTTTTGAATAAAACATAGAATTATCCCTCCATTATTTTAAAACAATTTTCTAAAATAATCAGAAGATAATTATTTATGTATTTAAATCATTAAACTAATTCCCATTGACTTTTAGATAAAATTATTGCATTATTTTACTAAAATAATTGTTACTAATAATTAAATGAAACTCCCTTAATTCCAAGAGCATCTCCCATTATTCAAATCATAAGAATAATACTTATCAACTTTCAAATAATTAATTTACAATTTCTTTAAAACACTTCAAGGACAATCATTTATTTAAAATAATCTTCATTGATTTTAAGTAAAATCAATCTCATTAATAATTCAATTATTTAATTCCACTAAACACTTATTAATATCTCTTTTCTTTTAATTTGCCCTTATTTAAAAATCCATTTACTAAAATTGACTAATAAATAATTACACTCCTACTATTAACTAATCTTAATTAAATTTAATTTAATTAGATTAGTTAATAAAACATATAAAACTAATTCATAATAATAAGATTCTATTTTAATTCGAACCCAAACCCAAATCAATTTCCAAATCATAATTCTACTAAGGGAAGATTGTAATAATATTTTTAATTCCCATAACTGGATGAAACAATATGCATGCCCGAATTACAAAATTGAAGATTCATTCATAGAGAATTATTCAAACACACGTAACAAACACGATGAAGATAGGAAGGGAAAGAGCATAATAAAATATGCAAAATAATCACGAGTGTCTACCTCAACACTGATGATAATTTGCTACACCTTAGAAAATTGTAGAGAAGCTCCTCCTCTTAGAACCTTCTCCTTTCCAAAAATTCCTTCCTTCTCCAACATTTGTAATTCCTCCAAGAACCAAAACACCCCCAAATGACTAGGAGTGCTTGTAGAAGCATATGAGGATGTCAAGCATATGAGTTTGAAGAAGCATATGACGATGTCCATACACACTAGGAGAGCCTATATATAAAGGCCTCTAAGATGCATCTAGAATGTGACTAGAAAGAACTAGCAGATAAGCATGACAACCAAGCACATAACTTCCATGATAAGAAGATAAACATGATGAGGTCTCTAAAATGTTGTAGACAACATGTGCTTAAATAATATGCTAACTCCTAAGTGTAGACAACACATGCATAATTAGAGTGCAAACTCATGTGTTGCCAACATGACAACTCACAAGAGTTCGCATACTCCTGTGTGAAAAAAATATTAAAATAATGCACATTAATTTATTCAATATTCACTTTACTCCTTTTTAAATTAATTTATTAATTTTAAATCTCATGCACTCACTTTATTAAATCCACTTGTTTTATCTTAATATATTTTAATCACATGCATGCATCATGCGATCTAGAATCTTTTGATAATTTTAATATATTTTTCACTTTTAAATTTACTTTCAAAACTTAATTGATAAAATATTTATTAACTTAAATAATAATATTATTTAGCATTTATTAAAAATGACCTCTAAATATAATATTATTAAATTAAATAAATATTGTCACGTTCCAAATTTAAACTTATAACTTTCATCTCCAAACTTAATTCTTTTATTTAATTAATTTTCCAATTAATTAAATAAAATAAATATTAAAATATCATATTAATTTTCCATTTAATTAAATCTTTTAATTTGACTTAATTAGTAGAAAATACACTAAAGACTCATAAAGTCAAATATGAAAATCCATCATAGCAAAACACATACAAAATCAAACCAAAAGGGTTAATATCACGAAATACATCATTTGACGTATTTGAAGGGTACTCAACTCAAATACTTGTCCTAATTTTCAATTAGGGCAAATGGCTTAAAGTTCTAGGATTTGGACTTGAGAATTTATCTCCCCTCTCTTACCATTGAGATAATGTGATAGGGTACGCTCATCCTGAAAATTCAAGAAAGTCGATACCTGGTACCTACAACCTGCATAAAATCCACACATGTACATACACAATATATACTAAGCTAAACAGGCAATGGCAGGAAGTGGTACATCGTGTAGATCCTGACTAGCAAGTGACTACGACTCCCTTCCTCAACCACATCAGAAACGTCATAGATAAAGAAAAAAAATACACACACCATACACATGCAAGTATGGGGTAAGTATCCATAAGAAAACACACATAGAATAAACCATCTATCTAATCATCATCAATAACTGAAATCACTTGAATAATTATCATGCATACATGAACTATAAAGTACCAAGTAATCTCATCATATAATAAACTAAATCTGAAACAATATCTGATAATCTCAAAATAATGTTACTAATAATCATCAACATAAAACTAGCCCTAAAAGAGTTTGACAATGATAGCAAAAATGCGAACTAGGGGCAGGCACTATATGAAGCCTATTGTTTAAACAAAATCTTATATTTTCAAAACCAAACAAATTATGAAACTACATTTTCTATGATGTATGTTTTCTTTTGTGTTGGGTTTGGGTTTGACTTTGTGTGTTGACCATTTAGGATGTTTACTAGAGGCTTAGGGGTTTTATTCTATAATGATGATATGTATATGATCTTTCATATCCAACCATAGTGATGTAGTCACATTATTTCTATAATGAGTTTGATCGTTGTTTGCTAATGCTTTTTAGTTCTTGTGTAGAACTAAGGTGAATGGTATGATTTTCTTGGAGTAACCTTTGAGTCTTCAATTAGATATCTTTTGGTGTTTCTCAATTACATGTATAAGACTAAGGTGATTATTGTGTATTATCTTTTGATCCTTTCTAGTTGCTTGTATAGGACTGAGGTGATATTGTGATTTGTTTTTAGGTGCTTTCCAGTTGCTTGCAAAGGACTGAGGTAAAAATTGTGATTTTATGAGTTGTATTTTTTATGAGCCTAGGGTAGGTAAGCTATATGTATGTTGGGAAGTGGCTTGCAATGGAGGCCAGAGCCCTAAAGATGATTCTTAGGTAACCTACTATATGTTGTTTTAATAAGTGATAACATTTCATTAAATGAGAGTAACATGAATTAATAAGAGTCATTTTTTTCCTCGCCCATGCCTTGAGTGCTAGTACAGGCTAGGATGGGAGTAAAGAGAATGCTTAGTTGTGACCTTTCTTCAATAGAATGCATTGTCTGTACGAAAGGATAATAGTGCTACATAGAGACACTAGGGGGCCAAAGTCTAGATAGGTTGTCAGGGTAACCTTAGATTTGGCTCATGCGATGACACTTTCTCACTTATATAGTAGATTTCTTACGTATCTTTTTTGCCTCTGGGATTAGATGATACTTGTGTCTTGCTAACCTTTGAGATATATTGCTATCAAGTTTTCCTTGACCTAGATGTTGGTTATGACTTGTGGATTGATATCCTTATGAGACTTGATATTATATCCTCAGCATGGTGGGAGTGGGTAATTTAGGCTCCATGACTAGGTCGGGTGGTAGTATTTCTTATACTATTGAGATCCAATAGCAGGATGTTGTTGCTAGATGTTCTGGTGTAGTTGATCTTTTCTTTCTAATCTTGTTTTTTCTAATGGATGGTTATATTTTGTTATATTTTACTTGATTATTAGAGATCTTATGAGATGATGTATTTCATTAATGATGTATATTCTTTGATCTTTTCATACCCTGGACTTGTACAGTGGATGATTATGCATTCTGGTTATGCCAAGTGGCATCCTTTGCAATTGTATATTATTTAATTGGTTTCATAGTTGTGATTATTGCATGGTGTGGATTTTGGTTATGTGTTAGATTTAATATTAATAAAACTTAGTTATATATGTGATTTAATGTCATGGGACACTTAAGAGATGTAATTTGTTTATTATGGTTGTATGTATGTGAGTTATTGCTTCTGCTATATTATCTCTTGTTGTTATTATCTTTTTTTTAAAAAATTGACAAAATTAGTGAAAGTTTAGGTTAATTTATTTTGGATTCCCTAGAAGGGTGTTACATTTGGTATCAAAGCCTGAGTTTCTACATTGGGAGCTCTAGGTATATTGGAACACCACTAATTGTCAACTAGTTAAACTAAAACAAAACTTAAACAATTTATGTATCCATTGCAACTTGAACACTTCAAACTTTAGACTTGAATTTTGAAACATAAAAAAAGGAAAATTTTGAATAATTCTCTAGTTGGATTTCAAACATATTTTCTTATGATTGTGCCTTATGGTGGTATGCCTTTGTTGACTTTGTGAGCATTTTTGTTGTTCTTGCTTGGGTGTTGTAGGAGGATGGTTTTTGAGACTAGATCCACTATTAGGGGTCATAGTACAAATAGAGGTAGAGGCCATGGGAGAGTTAGACATGATAATCCTTTTCTAACTCATGGAGAGATTCATGTTCATGAGGAAAATAGGGAGGAGAACCATAGAGAACAGCATGTTGGCTCAGAAGAGGCTAATTTCAGATAGATGATGGCAATGATCTTAGAGCACCTACCTCCTCCAAGAGGTGCTAATTAGGAGGGATCACATAATGCTGAGAATAAGGAAAGGTGGAGATCTAGGATTCATCATAGAGACCTTCATGGTGATGAACAAAGGTTTGTTAAGGCCACTCAGATGAGAGACCTACAGAGGTCCAAGATCAAACCATTCAATAAGCTTGGTACAGGATATGTGGAAAAGCAATGGTTAATTGCATTAGATAGATGTTTTTCTATGTAGGACTTTGACTCTAGTGTCAAAGAGAGGTATTTCATCACCCACCTAGAGCTTTTTGGGGCTACATGATGGAACATTGAGGAGAAGAAACTTGGGGTGAACATGAACATTGTTACATGGGAGTTATTCCTTAAGAACTTTCGTGAATGCTTCCTACTAGAGGAATGGCACTAGCAAAGGGTAGACGAGTTCCATAGTCTAAAACAACATATTATGACCATGGTAGAGTATGAGAAGAATTTCTATGAGCTCAAGCCCTATGCAGGGACTAGTGATAGTTCATTGTTAATGGTTCAACACTTCATTCAAGGTTTAAACAACTGTCTTATTGGGGGTGTAAAAGTTTTCCAACCTTAAACCCTCAAGGATGCGGTACATCAAGTTATCCTTGTAGAGAAAAGCATCACCTTGGGACATGGTTATTTTATGGGAGCACTTGCAGCATCAGGGTCCAAAGTTAATCAAGGATTAGGTAGCAATAGGAAGCCTGCTTCTTTAGGAGGTAATAAAAAACAACAAGAAAGAGGATCTTATCCTCCAACATAGAGTGGTGGTGATGGTTCACACTCTAAGGATTCTTAGTACTCTCAAGGTGATAAGCACAACCAATATGACCAGCCATTGCAAAGTACTTATTCTTTTAGTAGTGGGGGTAGTTTTTAGCACTCAAGCACACCTAGGGTGCAAAGGAGTTTTGATAGAGAATGTTTTTCATGTGGACAATGCAGAGACAAGTCAACCCATTATCCTTAATGGAAATTACAATTATCAGATCAAAGACCTACATCATTTGAACCCATGGTTGGAGATATGGGTAGATCACAGATGGTGTTTGTAGTAGAGTCTTATCCTCCTACAAGGGGAAAGGGTTCAATGGGACCCGCACAATGAGTGATAGAGTTTTTATCTTTCTTTTAGGCTTCCAAGAGTAAGCTTAAGTCTATGGAGGGTGAATGTAATGCCCACCCCTAGTTTACTTTTCATGTCTTATTATTGAATTCTTTTAGGCCAATTTTATGATTAGTAGTACTTGGTTACCAAATTTGATTAGATGTCATTTCATATTCAGTTTATATATGAGCTACTTAATACTTAGTTATTTCATGTGTTCATGATTGTGCTTTCAATGATGATACATGTATGTTCATATAGTGATTTCAGTTATTTCATGATGTTAGTTAGATGAATGATTTATATGTAATTTCTATGATTACTTATCCTATACTTGCATGTGTATGGTGTACTTGTATGTTTTACTTTCTATTTAACATTTTTGATGTGGTTGAGAAGGGTGTCATAGTCACCTACTAGTCAAGATCTACACAATGCACCACTTCCCACCATTTCCTATTTAGTCTAGATTATATGTGTATGTACATTCTCAAATTTTATGCAAATTGTAGGTACTTGGCATCGACTTCCTTGAATTTCTAGGATGAGTGTGCCCTATTGCAGTATGTCAATGGTAAAAGAGGAAAGATAATTTTTCAGTCCAAATCCTAATCTTAAGCTAATTGTCCTAGAAAGTAGGACAAGTATCTGAGTTGTTACCTTCTAAATTCGTCGAGTGACATGAATTCGTGATTATAATCCTTGAGTTTGATCTAGTACTCTAATCTTTATTATGGGTTTTCATATTTAGTTTTGTGGGTCTATTGTGTTTTTCAATTATAATTAAATCAAATTAAAAGAAAATTTAATGGTTTAATATAATGAAAAATTTATTTAAAAAATCAATGTTTAATTATATTTAAATAATTGAGAAATTAATTAAATTAAATAATTAAGTTTAAAAGATTTAATTAAAGTTCTAATTTTGGCATAATTACATTAATTTAATTTAATAATAATTTATTTAGGGGCTTTATTTTTATAATAAACTCTAAATATTATTATTAATTAAATTAATAAATATTTAATTAGAGTCATCTTGTGATTTAATAAAAGAGAGAAAGAATTAATTTATTAAAGTTTATTTTAATTAATTTGCAAAAAGTTACACATGAAATTAAAATATAATTAAATAATTGAGAAAAAGGTTTCGTGTGATTGCAAAAATTGAAACCCTAATTGGAGAAAGCTCTTTATTAAGAAATTAGAGCTCATTTTTACACACAGGTTTGGAGGAGCCAATTTCTAAGAAGAGGGTTTTCAAAAGAAAAGAGATTTGCTTGCGAGCTCCATACATCTGTTTGTTTAGCATCATATCCATGTAGGATCTTGTGGGTTTTGTACAGTAATTTATTTCTGTGAAATATATGTCTTAATAAATTTTTACCCCTCTTTTTGCCAAAAAGAACTATTTTCAAAATTTAATTGGGTAGTGTCCTTCTCTTCTTAGTTTCATCCTTTACTGGCTCCTTAACCAAGACTCTCCTCAACATGAGATTTTCTCCCTTCTCTATGTCAAGGTTCACTTCACCTAGCTTGGGATTGTTTTCCTCTTGGACAAATGTAATCTTCTTCTCTCCATAGGATGAGGATGCCTTTTCTAGACATCTGTAGGTAGGGTGTCAAAACTTGCCATAGTTATAGCACTTTATATTGTCAAAGTGTGAACCTCTGCTATTGTTTCCATATCTACCTCTACCACCATTATTGGATCCTCTACCTCTACTAGAGCCTCCCCTTTGAGTGGTCCCACTAGCCTACTTATTCCACTTAGAATCCCCATAGCTTCTATGCTCATTAGTCCTTCTACTAGAGCCTCCTCTTGAGCCACCTTTGAAGTCTTTCCCTCTACCTCTATTTTTGGAACTTGAGTCCCCTTTCTTTCTCAATTTATCTTACACCTTCCTAGCCATTTGAAAACAGCTCTACAATGTGGTGAGACTAAACAAGCTCAACTTTTCATGAATAGACCATTTAAGACCATTTAAATACCATGCCACCTTGATGCTCTCTACCTCCTATACCTTTGATCTTAGAGATAACTTCTGAAAGTCCTTTGTATAGGTAGCCACATTAAGATCCTTCTGCCTCTACTTTTGAATCTAATTCTCATAGTCTTCTAGAAAATAGTTTTATTTTATCTTTACTAGCATAGCCTTCCAATTAGCTATAGGTCTCTTCCCTTTACTATATCTTTCCTCTTGTACAAACTTATACCATGTTAATGCTTGACCTTTCAATCTAGATTTTGAAAATATCACCTCTTGGGCCTTTGTTTTCCCTTCACACTCAAAATAATAATCAATGCTCTCTATCCATTCTAGTACCACCTTTACATCCATCTCACCGTGGAAAAGTGACACATTTTCTAGGCTCGTTCCTCCAAAGACTTTGAGTGCCTTGAGGAATGGTTCTTATTCACCAAGTGGAGGGTCTAGTTCAGGTATCTCATCCTCCAAGCTAACCTTCTCTTTACCCTTGCTGAAGTCTTTATCTTCCTTAGCTTGGGTTGCATCTTCCATCTCCCTTATCTTATCTTTTACCTCCTGTAGGGCCTCATCAAGAAGTCTTGTCTTCTCTTCTATGAGCTTCTTTTTCTCATCTACCTCCTTTGCCAACTCTGCATTGGTAACCATCTTTGAAGATCTACTTGACTTAGTGGAATACAACATACCACCATAAGCTACAATCTTATGGCTTTGATACCACTTTGACGGGGACCTTCTTCACTCTAAAGTTTTCTTGCTCTTCCAAGGCTACTCCTAGCCTACTTAGGGTTACTATTCCAAACCCCAACCTAGAGGACTCCTTCCCAATCCCCTTTCACCAAGAAACTCACCCAAAAATTTAGTTTTCCATCCTCTCCCTTTAGTTCACCAACTTTGCACTATTTGACCTAGAGTGTAAAACTTCACCAAGTGCACGTAAAAGGCCAAAACCAAGTTTGAACCATCATTATGAGGTTCTTGACACATTTCCTACCATTTTGCATCATTCTTGTGAGTTCCACACTCCCACAACTCCAAATTACCTTGTTTAGCCTTATAGCCCTAAGAGCCCCTATTAGCCCTCCTAAAAACAAGGAATGAGATACAACTCCCAAAAACTCTTACAAGGCCACTTGGTGTCTTCAGAACTTTTATTCCCTATGACCTTAACTTGAATATTTTTTAGATCTTAGGCGCCTGGGATGACTGTACAGTACGACTTCATAAAACCCTCATTTTAGGGGTTTTAAAGGAAATGAAATTAAATCTTTCATCAATGGTTTCAAACTCCACTTCCAAACTCCTCCTCTAAGTTATGATGCCTAATACTTTACTCCTTCATTGCCTAGTCTAGATTGGCATGTGCTAATCCACTATTCTCATCAAAACTTCAATTCAATATTTCATTGCACCTTGCCAATCCTACACTACTTGTCTAGGGCTCACTTGAAAAATTAGCTGATTGCCTTGCACAAACCCAAAAATCACTAAATACACTATTTACACAGGCTATTTCTTGATCTCCAAAGTCCATGGTTTTTACACCAAATAATTTCAAGCCATAGCCATTTGAATGTTGGAAATATAAAACTGAACAATGGCAAGGTAAAACTTAATTAATTTTCAAAGCCCTATCAAATGAATGCTTGGAAAAAAAAAAGTATACACATATTTAAAACATGATCCCAAGACTCTATTCCATCCAAAGTAGTAGGTTATTCAATCCACTTCCTTTATTCAATCCTTCAAAACCACATTTCTGATCACACAATTTCTCCACTATTGTCTGTACAAGTGACTATCCAACCCTTGGAAGTGAGTTGAAGAAGGTTTAAATAGACTTCTTGCTCCATTTTGGCCTTTGGTTTGAACCACAACTACCCAAGTAGTTCATTCCTCGAAATTGTGCAGAGTTGTCAATGCAACTTTTTGACAACTTTTGCACTGTTGCACATTGAGCCTTCAAACTTGGCTAGTCTATTTCCAAACCTTCTAAAATGACCTTAATACACCTAAGAACTACTCTTACACACATATTTCTCCCTTTTAAGGCATTTTTCCACATTTTTCCTCCTTGAGCAATTTTTAAGCAATTTTGCCTATCAAGACCTAATAGACAATATTTGACTTACATTCCAAACCCTACCTATCCAAACCTTCAAAAATTATCTTGGGATTTTATTCCTAGTCCTTATTACCTCAACGGTTGGTTAGACCATTTACAATCCAAAAATGCATTAGGATTTCACCTTTACCCCTAGGTGCTCTTGCACCAGCATCTTATCCCATGTACTCTTTGAACCCCCATCCCCTACTCTCTCTCTCTCTCTCTCTCTCTCTAACCCCCCTACTCTCTTGAGATATATCTCTATTTCTATCACTCTCCTCCCTTTCTCCCTCTCCATCCCCTACTCTCTCTTAATCTCTCACTCTACCTTAATCCCCCCTCTCCATCTCTCTAGCCTTCTCTGTCCATCCTCTCTCTCTCACTCTCTCTTTCTTTCCCTACTCTCTCCCCATCTCTCTAGATCCTACCCCATAATATCTCCCTGTCCTATACTCTCTCTCACTTTCTAACCTCTCTCCCTCTCTACCTCTCTCATTCCCTCTATCCCTATCCATCCTCTCCATTAAAATACAAGGCTTATAAAGTGTGTGTGTGATATTTAAACCCCGAATTAAAAAATTCTTTAAATAGTGTGTGCATGCTATTATGTGCATGCTCTATATAAAGAATTGGATACCACCATGCCTAAGGATTGGATTTTCCTTGAGGATACAACCCAAAGGTTTGGAGGATCTAAATTAGTTTGAGACGTGTTTTGTAGAAAGGATACAAAAAATGCTTGGCTTTTCTTTTGTGCTCTCCTTCAAGCTTCCTTATTGTGGAGTATCGATAAAATTAGGTTACATGATATTGTAGATCTCTATGTTAGTTGTATAACCATATAATTTATTTCAAATTCATACTATTTCAAGCCTTTCAACTATAATTTATTCTGATAGTATGCCCATTTTCTCTCAAAAACCAACATGTACTAATTGAGATGTAGATTTTATTCCATTCATTGAATTTCACAACAAGTTAGTTTATTTAGAAACTAGACTCCATTCTACACGCTTTTTTTTAAAAAAGTCTTGATTTTGGATTAATTTTCAATAATTTCTAGGGGGAGCACATAGATATTTCACATTTTTAGAATGTGTCCACTTACAAAATTGATCCAAAAAAATACACATTATAAAATAACCCAAAAAAATAAGGATAAACTATATGGTGTTAGGTAAATTTTGACTAGAGCAATTAAATTTTTTTTTTTTTAAGTTAAAATTTTAGGGGGGCACACTTTGAACTATGTTATGTTTTTCTATAAAAAATAGCACCACTTTCTGTGGCCCCCTTTTTTGAGGGCCTAAAACTAAACCATTTTGAAAAAAGTTAGTACTTTATAAACTAGATGCAAATGACTACTACTTTTGTTTTTATCATATCTTAAAATTTTGAGTGTAACTATCTTCAAATTCTTGTCAAAGTTCAGAAATTGCTGATTTGAAGAAAAAAAAAGTGGCCACTTATACCCCCTTTTGGCACCAGAACTTTCTGCACTTACCCAATAGACTAGTAGAGATGGAAAGAGGTATCAAGTCAAGATAAAAATAACATTTTTGAATCAAGCAAGGTGTGATATGGTTTTTGACAACTAGAATGCTTTATTTTTTGTCATCCCTCATTATTCTTTTTATAAGATCATGTTAAGTTGTGTTTTAGTACAACTTCTTTTTCAAGGTATCTATAGAGCTTATCACTAAACTTCATATTTCTATTTTTGTATAGGTACTATAAAAGGACAAGGAGGTCTAGTTGGGAGAAAGCTTCAAAACCAACATGACATCAATTGAGGTGAGATATCTAGTATTATTGCAGATCTAATGGGTGTATCTCCTATATTGAAAAATATAAATGCTTCTAGAGACTTGTTGGCTCTAATGTATCGAAAGGGGTCATGATAGGTCCTGGTGTGTCAAAAGAGACATTAGGACTCCTTAGGATCCCATAAGATCTCTCTAAATTTTTTTTCTAAGTACATGTGCATTGAAGACCTTTTGTCACTACTTGAGCTACTAGTAGATGGTGAGTATTCTTTGTCATCATCATCATCATGTAACATCAAAAGCCATCTTCAACACAATATGATCACTAGACAAGTCTGTATTCTACTTCTATGGTGGAATATTTTATTTTTTGTTGTATGAAGTTGGGCGATCCTTAAAATCCATATTGTAGGTATTGAAATCACAAGTAGTACAGAAAAAGGAGGTGTATGTTTTTATTGTCATCTATCTTCAAAAGCTTTCAGTCAGAGAAGGTCTGTTCAAAAAAGGTTTGTACATGATTATCCTTGGATATCTTGCCCAGCAAATAGAAGGTATCAAATTGTTAGTGATCTTTTGGAGTGTATAGCTTGTGAAGCCAATAAAGCCTTTGCAGTTATGTACACTCTAATAATAATAATTGAACATATTAAAATAAAGCACATTATATTGGTTGTACATTCTTGTGTACATTGGGAAAAGATATTAAGAGGATTTGAAGTTGTGTACACTCTGACCTTTTGTCACTACTTGAGCTACTATTAGATGGTGAATATTCATCACCATCATCTAACATCTAGGTTCACATGCATATCATGTGTTAATTGAAACCAAGGTGAATGTTAACTAGGTCACCCCAGTCTCAACAATCTAAGGGATCATTAGAGTCTGTCAATGTATGACACCCTTGGAGCTCAAAAACTATCAAAAGAAGTATAGAAAAAGGAGTTATATGTTTCAATTGACATCTATTTGCATAGGCTTTCAGCAGGAGAAGGTCTGTTAAAAAAAGCTATGTCTATGATTATCCTTGGATATCTTTCCTATCCATTGTAGAACCAGAATCAGTGTGCAAAGAACATTAACAAATAAAGTAAACATTCACAAACCAAAAACTAAATTCACATATATGCTTAGACAAAGAAAGCAAACAAGAAGTGCAAACCTCACAAGAGAAAACAATCCATGCTTTCTTGATTCTGTAGATGTGTCCTTTTGCTGTGGATGTATGCTCAAGATGCTCAAAAGTTGCTTCAATGGAGATGGGTAATGGCAAATTGGTAGCTTTGTGAGCTCTCAATTTGGCATTATAAGGGTAATATTGATGGCTTTGGTTCTCAAAATAGCATGGTAACTTTAGCTCAAAGATTGTTGATGAAATGGCTTGGGATGGGATTCAATTTATAGGCTAAGGGGTAGAGAGATGGAGGGCTTAGATGCAAGGATGGATGAAGGCTTAAGGAGGGCTAAGATACACTCAAAGGGGAGCACATGGATTGTGCTTGTTTAGCACCAATGGGAAGGTGACACTTGTCACAAGGAGGATGAGTGTGAGAGGGTAGGGTAAAGGGTTGGTTAAAATCATGATGAGTGGGGTTGAGTATGTAAGAGGGATGTAAGAGGAATGAGTGTGGAAGAGGGAAGAGTGTGGAAGATGGGTGTAAGAGTCATGAGTGGGCTTGTAAGAGTCTTTATGTTTTGTAAGAGCACTCATGACTTAGTGGTTGGGTTTTTTGAGGGGAGACTTTGGTTTGGATTAGGAAAGTCTTAAACTTGTTTAAGGAATGTGACAACATTAGGGGGTGGATTAGGCTTGGGTTTAGGATTAGCTTAGGGATGTTAGAGATGTGCAAGTGGATGGCATTAATGAGGGTGGGTGAGTTAGTGGCTAAGCTTGGTTAGTATGGGTGGATGGGGTGGATTAGGCTAAATGGAGGATTAGAGATAGGTTAGGGGTTTTTGAATTTGAGGATTTCATTTATCAAATAGATTTATTTAATAAATGGGGATTTTTGGAATTAGATAGGAGAAAAGGATTTAATTGATAAATAATAGATTATTTGATTTATCAATTAGGACTATAGATGATTAATTAAATTAATCAACTAGGGGATGACAAAGGATTAATTAAATAGAAATTTAATTAATAATGCCTTTTTAGATAACTAAATAGGATTACTAAAATAGTGTAATCAAATTTAGGTGTCTACATTTTGCCCCTCTTTGACATAGTGTTAAGACAACACTATTTCAAAGAAGTTTGAATGAAGACGACACGAGGAAGATGTTTTAGCAACAAGGTTTCCCCAGTCTCAGATAAGAAGAGGAGAGCCTAAACTTAGATGATGCCCCCTCAAGAAGGTGACGGGGAGAGAAATGAGGCTCGACGACTTCTTGAAAAGTACAAGAAATTGAGACAAGCTGAGACGCAGGTTGGCGAAGAGAAGGGGTTGAATTAGCTCAAACTCTCACTATGGGAGAATGATAAAGGGAAATCAGAGGCACAAAAGTAAAGCAAGCTTAAGACTTTCCAGGATTGGGGGGGGAGATGGAGGAGCGGAGCGCTATAAAAGGAATCTGTGGTAGGGAGATAGAATGATAAAGCTGATGCAATAGGATTTCAAAGAGTCAGATTGGCGGAAGATGGGTTTCGGGAATCCCTAGGACTAGGATTGTGGATCTCGAAAGATGAGGCTTGGTGGATTGATTTGATTGGTGGATCCCTAAGACTAGGATTGTGGATCCCTAAAGCTAAGCGTGAGGAGTGATTCAAAAAGATACTGATGCATAAGTTGGGGTAGGAGAGATGGATGCTGGATATGGATGGGGGATAATGGAGATGAAGGAAAACCATTGAAGCTTTTGGAGTGGGGGGATACTTCAAAGAGAAGTACCACCATGTAGTTGAGCACTAGATTTGCTATAGGACTGTTGGTTAATTGCCAAGGTTACCAAGAACATCAAGGCCTTTTCACCAACTATCCAGAGGACTGACGAACTGACTTGAAACAAACACTCAAGGATTGCCCCAGTATCACACATGAATCCCAAAGGAAGCAGCATGCAAACGACACTAGGTAACCCACAAGCAAAAAAAAGAAAACAAGCAAAAGACCTAATCAAGACCTTACGCTCTAATTGCCCCATTCGCAGCATACCATGATATGGAAGATCGTGGCAACCTTGAGGAGGGAACAAGGAGATTGCTTGGAAAAGATATTTCAAGACCCAAAAGGGAAGATCCCAAACCAAAAGAAAGCGAAAATCCAAAAGAGAACTGTTTGCCAACGAGATGGGTAGGATGAGGTACTAATGGACCAAGATTAGACATGAGGAAAGCTATATCCTGCAAGGACCTATCGAAGAGCACCTAAGCTGATGGATCGGGATGAGTAATGCATCTGGCAAGCTAAACTAAGAAGGATAACACTTTGGTGACATGAGATCTAGCTAAAGGATGCATTGGAATAGCTAACCAAGGTGTGCGATGTGTGCAAGATGTTGATCAAGGACAAACTGACACGAACGCTGGATAGATACAATGATACTAAGCTAAAGAGGATATACAAGCTGATAGACCAAGATATGTTACAAATGTACAAGTTTGTTCATGTTTTGTTTTTTTTTGTGAGATGGAAATGTTTGTGAAGGATGGGATGTCTATAATAGTTGATAGGTGGATAGGTAAATGGTTTGTGAAAAGCTTAAGGAAAATGGGATTCTGTGTGTGCATGTGATAGGATACGGGCTAGGGTACAAGATTATTTACAAGCTGGAATATGGTACAAGCTTTGGACAAGATTTGGATATATACAAAGTATGGTACAAGATTTACAAGGTATAATACAAGCTTTGGTACAAGATTTACAAGCTGTACAGGAGGTATTGACAAGCTCCATCAGATTTTGGATGGCTTTCTCCACCTTTTTGCTTGGTGTGGACAAGATCAACTATTGATAGCTCTGTTTCAACAAGATGGGCATATTGGGCTACAAATGCCTCAGATAATTCAGCAAAGTTTTTAATTGTGCCATAGGGGATTCTATAAAACCATTCAAGAGCTGGTCCAGCCAAGCTTTTGGGAAAAAGGCGCAAGAGGAAGACATCATTGTATGCCACCTCCTGGCAATGCATGTAAAATTCTTTGATATGTGTGACAGGGTCTCCTTTTCCTCTGAATTTGTCAAATTTAGGTACCTCAAAGTGTTTGGGAAATGGTGTCGTGGTAATGGCTCTGTCAAATGGGTAAGGACACACATTCTCAAACTTGAATGTGTTTTGGATCATTCCCTTCTTGGATGGCTTTCAGAGCTGTCTTCATTTGCTCCCACTCTGAATTGATAGGTGATGGTTGGGGTGCCCCCAATGTAGGAGTGCCTTGAGGTAGGTATGTGCTGGATGGGGCCACTGAATATGGATGGCTGTGAGGGATTTGCTGATAGGGATTGTACATTGTTTGGGCAGCTGCATGGTGGATGATGGGTTGTTGAGGGGGAGGTGGCGCATATTGCTGCATGTGCTGTGAGGCTTGCTGTTGATATGGGATTCGAGGTTGGGATTGAGGAACATAAGCTGGCTGTGGGATAAATGGATTGCTTTGTGGAGGTAAGGTATAAGATGGTTGTGAGGCTTGGGGAAAGGATCGGAGGGCTTGTGGGGTTTGACCAATATATGTGGGTTGTGCCCCCATTTGGGATGGTATCTGCAAATAATTGGTGGTTGGCTAGGGCGGTGGATTACCTCCTAGAAGTGGCATTGAAAAGTAGTTGGTAATTGGAAGTAATGGATTAGTTGGTGGTGGAGGTGGTGGGAATTGAAAGCTTTGTGGCTGGATTTGGAAGCTTGGTAGAGTGGTGGTGGGAGTTGGGGTCACTTGGGAGCTTGGTAGAAGATTGGCAGTAGCTTGTGGGTTTTGATAGCTTTGTGGAGTGAAGGTAGTAGCTTGTGGATTTGTGGTTGGTGGTATTGAGCTCCCAAGACTTAATGGAAATGATGGGATTGTACTTTGGGCTGTGGTGAACAAGCTGGAGGTGATGAAAGGTTGATTACTTGGCCCCATGGGTGGCATCCCTGTTGTATATTGTTGAGGTTGGCCAAAGATGCTAGCACTGATTTGGAAGATGGGTGGATTTGGAAGCCTGGGTTGGGGAGCAGCAGCAATAGTGAAGGGGGTGAACGGTGAGATATTTTGAGTAAAGGGGGTTTGGAGCGGAGAGGTATGAACCAAGGATGGAGTGGTGGTGGTTGGGTTGGCTTGTGGCATGGAGATTTGAACTTGGGTGGATGATGGTATGTTTGGGTCTGTTGGGTCATATGGATTGGCTGGAGGCTCTTCTTTTGGAATATATTGAGGATAATTTGGATCATAAGAGCCTATGGGTGGTGGCAGCTGCCCAAACAATGGGTGAGATAGATCTAATAATGGAGGGGGTCTTCCAAAGTCAAAGGTTCCTACATTGTCCCTTCGAAAATTAGCCATGATTGTCTCTTTGTTTTTGTCTATAATGGCGTTTACCAATACTGCATTTCCTAGTTGGTTCATGAAAGCTTCAATGTCAGTAGGTGATGGCATAGCTTGCTATGGGCTGAAGGATGGCTGAGTGCTCAAGGGGGGTGAGGTTGTTCGATCCAAATGATAGGGCTCCATTGTTTCTTTCTTCTTGGCTAAGCGAGTGACGGGTGGCATGAAAAATGCTCCTAGGGATGAGATGCAATAATGCTGATGGATGCAAAAGGGGGAAGGCTTTTCTATGCAAATGATTTCCTAGGTTGAGGCAAAGCTATATGACAAAACCTAAGGAGGATTGGGTTGGGGATTCTAACTTCAAAGATATGTTGTCAAAGCACAAAAGGTCTGCTTTCCTATGTGCAAGCTTGGTGGTGATTGTGTCAACTTAAGGATAGACTGATGATCCTTTAGGAAGAACACGAGATTGACCACTTGTGGATCCCAACCTTTAGCTCAAGGTGATGAGGGATAACAAGTGACAAAGCTAGATTATCCTAGACAAAGCTCTGTCAAAGGGATAACCTTGGTGAGATTGGTGGATTTGGAAGATTTTAGGAATGGCAAACTTTTAGCAAGGTGACAACAATTTTGAAAGCTTAGATGTGCAGATTTTGGATTGCTGGCTAGATGGTTTGATTCTAAATGAGATGGATGAGCTAATAATGCTTAAGGGGATAACCTAAGATGGCTGGCTTTTCTACAAAGATGACTCTAAAGTGAAGCTTATCCAAGAAGATGTGGAGAAACAAGGGTGTCTAATCATAGAAATCATGCTTAGTTGGTAAGGCATAAGCAGGATTAACTCCTGGATGTTGGCTAAATTTGATGGTGCGCTCTAACCAGGCCTCTTGAAGTGCTTCGTCGGTAGCTTTGTCCTCTGCTTTGTGGAGTTTGGCAATTCGTGGGCTTGGTGTTATTTCTTTTCTCTTGGCTGAAAGTTCTTGGTATGCTAGAGATGGCTTGAGTTTGACCTTGTGAAACTTCTGTTTGGGTTTGGGTTGTTCCGACATAAATTTCTGAATTTGCTTGGCTTTGGGAAAAATCTCAGTTGTTTTGCTTCAACTTGTTCAACTTTCAAAATAGGCAGTGACTATGCTAAGTGTGCCCTAAGCTAGGATTGACCAAGTTTGGCAAACATTCATTCAACAAGTAAAATAAAAACAAGCAATAGATAGGAACACCCAGATAGAAGTTTGTGGTTCTCAGAATGTGATACTTGCGCCAAGGAGTGTGTATGTTCTACAAATGTTTCAATCAATCACTCCAAACACATTAACATCCTAGATGGTTTTCTGCAAGGCTGACAATTGGTTTAGCTAGGGAGTCCTCGATATACGCAAGGTACGTGAGGCCCAAATCCATAGATGAGATCAAAAGGATGTCACACAGCCGAGAGGAGCGGTAACCCACTTCTCCTCTTTCACTTCTCAAGGGTATAAAGTTCCTTGATCCCAAGAGAGGTGTCTTTCGATTCACCTCCCGATTCTTATACTCCGTCGGAGCGCTGGAGTTGAGGTCGTCCAAGGGGTGATGAAATCCCCAAGCAGGCCTCCTAAAAAGAAACAAGGTTTTGGATCCTAATCTTATGCACTCAAGATGGCCTCAAAAGATGACAAGGGGAGAGAAGACTCGGATGACCTTGGGCTAAAAGACACGCTTGTTCTTTTACCAACTAACTCTTATGTGTGCTAATCTAGACTTTGCAAGCACTCATGTTTAAGAGACAATGTTCAATTCCAACTTGAAACGCCAACAAAAGTAAATCGATCGAAGAATGCAAACAATAAGAAGAGTTAGGGTCAACAAAAGCAAACTCATGCGCCCGGAGGCCCTCCACGTCAAGTATCGATTAATTTTCTTTAAGGCATTCAAGATTGAGTGTGAGTTTGTTTTAAGCCCAAAACAAAAGTGTGTGAGATTTGATTTCAAGCGCGCGCCCGGAGGCTCTCCACGTCAGTTGTTGTTCAATTTTAGTGCCCAAACTTGAAGTGTGATCGATTTAATCTAGAGTTTTGGCCATTTAATAATTTTGATAAAGTTAAAGCAAACGTTCAAAGACCAAGTGAGTGAGTTAGATTGTGGAACATTTAACACCTTTTTCAAGTAGACCCATCCCCATAAATGGCGCTGAGATTGCAACCAATGGTTAATATTTGATGGGTGATTAGAAAAGAGGTGAGTCCAAGGAACTACTCAAATTGATTTTTTTAAATTTGTATTTTAACTTAACAAAGTTTCTTAAATGTCCAAAAATCAAACTTTACCTAGATTGCATGTGAAAAAGAGATTTGTTTTGTTCAATTTTAGAAGCTCCAAATGAAGTGTTTGATATTGTAATGGTTAATTGATCCTTGGCATTCAAGATTGGATTTTTTGTTTTAAGCATGCATTCCAAAGAAAGTTGATTTTAATCCATGACATTCAAGAGTGTGTTTTGAGCAACATTCATTCAATGGAAAATGTGTTTAACCATTCAAGTTCATTTTTTTAGCAACATGCATTCAAAGACAAATGGTTAAACATTCAAGTTCATTTTTTAGCAACATGAAAACCTGCAAGAAACATGGTTAGTGGTTCCATATGTGCTCCAACCTGCAATGAGACAAAAAAAAAAAGCAATTTAGTTAGTTAGCCAAAATCTTCAAAAATGAGAGCTTAACTATGGGAAAAAAAATATAACTTTTTTTGTTGTTTTTTCTATGCGTAAAAATGCTTAAAATGGTCTAAATCCTACGGAACCACTAAAAGTCAAATTTTGATTTATACTCTTTTTTTTTTTTTTTTTTTTTAGCTACAAAGTGCAGAAATAATAAAGCAGAAATGCAACATAAGCAAGCAGAGAAGACAGTCTGTCAAAATATGAAGATGCTGAAATACAGAGATGCCAAAATATGAAGAGGAAAAAATAGATTTGCAGCACAGAACATAGGTGACAAGCAGAGACGCCGATTTTCTCAGATGTGGATTTTCGCAGACGACGATTTTCGCAGACACGGATTTTCGCAGATGTCGATTTTCGCAGACGCGGATTTTCGCAGACATCGATTTTCGCAGACGCGGATTTTCGCAGACGTCGATTTTCGCAGACAGAACAGGTTGCAGACGCCAAAACTACGCCAAAAAAACTAAAAAATGCGAATTTTTTTTTTTTAGATGGTATTTCTTCTTCCTAAGTGTGTTCTTTAACCTACAAAAACAAGCAAAACACCCTCACAACACACTCAAACAACAACAAACATTAGATGGTTAGAAAAATGACATATAGATGAAAATAGATGATTAAATGACCCATAGTGGGGTCCCACCGGGCGTGCCAAAATGTAGAACCAGAATCAGTGTGCAAAGAACATTAACAAATAAAGTAAACATTCACAAACCAAAAACTAAATTCACATATATGCTTAGACAAAGAAAGCAAACAAGAAATGCAAACCTCACAAGAGAAAACAATCCATGCTTTCTTGATTCTGTAGATGTGTCCTTTTGCTGTGGATGTATGCTCAAGATGCTCAAAAGTTGCTTCAATGGAGATGGGTAATGGCAAATTGGTAGCTTTGTGAGCTCTCAATTTGGCATTATAAGGGTAATATTGATGGCTTTGGTTCTCAAAATAGCATGGTAACTTTAGCTCAAAGATTGTTGATGAAATGGCTTGGGATGGGATTCAATTTATAGGCTAAGGGGTAGAGAGATGGAGGGCTTAGATGCAAGGATGGATGAAGGCTTAAGGAGGGCTAAGATGCACTCAAAGGGGAGCACATGGATTGTGCTTGTTTAGCACCAATGGGAAGGTGACACTTGTCACAAGGAGGATGAGTGTGAGAGGGTAGGGTAAAGGGTTGGTTAAAATCATGATGAGTGGGGTTGAGTATGTAAGAGGGATGTAAGAGGAATGAGTGTGGAAGAGGGAAGAGTGTGGAAGATGGGTGTAAGAGTCATGAGTGGGCTTGTAAGAGTCTTTATGTTTTGTAAGAGCACTCATGACTTAGTGGTTGGGTTTTTTGAGGGGAGACTTTGGTTTGGATTAGGAAAGTCTTAAACTTGTTTAAGGAATGTGACAACATTAGGGGGTGGATTAGGCTTGAGTTTAGGATTAGCTTAGGGATGTTAGAGATGTGCAAGTGGATGGCATTAATGAGGGTCGGTGAGTTAGTGGCTAAGCTTGGTTAGTATGTGTGGATGGGGTGGATTAGGCTAAATGGAGGATTAGAGATAGGTTAGGGGTTTTTGAATTTGAGGATTTCATTTATCAAATAGATTTATTTAATAAATGGAGATTTTTGGAATTAGATAGGAGAAAAGGATTTAATTGATAAATAATAGATTATTTGATTTATCAATTAGGACTATAGATGATTAATTAAATTAATCAACTAGGGGATGACTAAGGATTAATTAAATAGAAATTTAATTAATAATGCCTTTTTAGATAACTAAATAGGATTGCTAAAATAGTGTAATCAAATTTAGGTGTCTACATTTTGCCCCTCTTTGACATAGTGTTAAGACAACACTATTTCAAAGAAGTTTGAATGAAGACGACACGAGGAAGATGTTTTAGCAACAAGGTTTCCCCAGTCTCGGATAAGAAGAGGAGAGACTAGACTTAGATGATGCCCCCTCAAGAAGGCGACG
The DNA here is from genome assembly GCA_028749045.1 of Cupressus sempervirens. Taxonomy (NCBI): domain Eukaryota; kingdom Viridiplantae; phylum Streptophyta; class Pinopsida; order Cupressales; family Cupressaceae; genus Cupressus; species Cupressus sempervirens. The sequence goes on from CM053784.1 coordinate 693,393,159, forward strand.
GGGAGAGAAATGAGGCTCGACGACTTCTTGAAAAGTACAAGAAATTGAGACGAGCTGAGACGTAGGTTGGCAAAGAGAAGGGGCTGAATTAGCTCAAACTCTCACTACGGGAGAATGATAAAGGGAAATCAGAGGCACAAAAGTAAAGCAAGCTTAAGACTTTCCAGGATTGGGGGGGGAGATGGAGGAGCGAAGCGCTATAAAAGGAATCTGTGGTAGGGAGATAGAATGATAAAGCTGATGCAATAGGATTTCAAAGAGTCAGATTGGCGAAAGATGGGTTTCGGGAATCCCTAGGACTAGGATTGTGGATCTCGAAAGATCAGGCTTGGTGGATTGATTTGATTGGTGGATCCCTAAGACTAGGATTGTGGATCCCTAAAGCTAAGCGTGAGGAGTGATTCAAAGAGATACTGATGCATAAGTTGGGGTAGGAGAGATGGATGCTGGATATGGATGGGGGATAATGGAGATGAAGGAAAACCATTGAAGCTTTTGGAGCGGGGGGATACTTCAAAGAGAAGTGCCACCATGTAGTTGAGCACTAGATTTGCTATAGGACTGTTGGTTAATTGCCAAGGTTACCAAGAACATCAAGGCCTTTTCACCAACTATCCAGAGGACTGACGAACTGACTCGAAACAAACACGCAAGGATTGCCCCAGTATCACACATGAATCCCAAAGGAAGCAGCATGGAAACGACACTAGGTAACCCACAAGCAAAAAAAGAAAACAAGCAAAAGACCTAATCAAGACCTTACGCTCTAATTGCCCCATTCGCAGCATACCATGATATGGAAGATCGTGGCAACCTTGAGGAGGGAACAAGGAGATTGCTTGGAAAAGATATTTCAAGACCCAAAAGGGAAGATCCCAAACCAAAAGAAAGCGAAAATCCAAAAAAGAACTATTTGCCAACGAGATGGGTAGGATGAGGTACTAACGGACCAAGATTAGACATGAGGAAAGCTATATCCTGCAAGGACCTATCGGAGAGCACCTAAGCTGATGGATCGGGATGAGTAATGCATCTAGCAAACTAAACTAAGAAGGATAACACTTTGGTGACATGAGATCTAGCTAAAGGATGCATTGGAATAGCTAACCAAGGTGTGCGATGTGTGCAAGATGTTGATCAAGGACAAACTGACACGAACGCTGGATAGATACAATGATACTAAGCTAAAGAGGATATACAAGCTGATAGACCAAGATATGTTACAAATGTACAAGTTTGTTCATGTTTTTTTTTTTTTGTGAGATGGAAATGTTTGTGAAGGATGGGATGTCTATAATAGTTGATAGGTGGATAGGTAGATGGTTTGTGAAAAGCTTAAGAAAAATGGGATTCTGTGTGTGCATGTGATAGGATACGGGCTAGGGTACAAGATTATTTACAAGCTGGAATATGGTACAAGCTTTGGACAAGATTTGGATATATACAAAGTATGGTACAAGATTTACAAGGTATAATACAAGCTTTGGTACAAGATTTACAAGCTGTACAGGAGGTATTGACAAGCTCCATCAGATTTTGGATATTTGATTGGAACACCAAGGGAACAAGTAGGTGTTTTATGGGATGGTGGGTGGATGGATGAGGGATAGGATAGTGATAGATAATGGATTAGTCTTTAGCACACAAGGCGCCTGAATTACCAGGTTTTCACCAAGGTGCTTGAATTTCCAAGTTTTCACCATTGGACGCTTATTTCTCTTTAGTATTTTTTTCTTGTATTTTTCAAAAGCTGGGTATACCAAGGATCTTCAAGCATAGGACTTCTTGAGATGAATGATGTTAGTGGGATCATTCAAGAGTTCTCCTTCTGGTGTAGATAATTGATAGGCTCCAGAGCCAAAGGAGGCAGTAACCACATAGGGACCAAGCCATGTAGGTTCAAACTTGCCTTTCTTTTCTCGATCTGCTTGGACTTTCATATTTTCTTTGAGGACCATGTCACCTGGCTGAAAGTGTCATGGGAGCACCTTCTTGTTGAAATTCCTTTTGAGACGAGTTTGATAGATTGTGAGATGGTCATAGGCTTGTTGTCTCTTCTCGTCTAAGAGATCTAGCTGGGTGAGTCGAGCTACTCTATATTCTTCATCTGAGATTTGCCCTCGCAAAGATATGCGTAGTGAGGGAAGTTCAACTTCTATAGGTAATACCGCTTCGGCACCATAGACTAGGGAGTATGGAGTTGTGCCTGTTGATGTACGGAAGGAAGTTCGATAGGCCCATAGAGCCGGATTTATTTGAAGGTGCCAATCACGGCCGGAATCATTGACAACTTTCTTTAGGATTTTGAGGAGGGTTTTATTAGTTATCTCTGCCTGGCCGTTACCTTCTGGGAAATATGGGCTAGAAAAGCGGTGATGGATGCGAAGGGAAGTGCATAATTCTTCCATGTTGAGATTTTCAAAATTACCTCCGTGGTCAGTGAAGATGGTGGATGGGATGCCGAAGCGGCAAACAATGTGGTACAAGATGAACTTGGAGACTTGAACTCCTGTAGCTGAGACTAGGGGGACTGCTTCCACCCACTTAGTGAAATAGTCTGTAGCTGTTATTATCCATTTATGTCCATCAGATGAGAGAGGTGTGATAGTTCCAACTAGATCAAGGCCCCAACAAGAAAAAGGCCAAGGTGGTGCAATAGGCTGTAGATCCTGTGCTGGAGCGTGCACAAGATTTGCAAGGTCAGTCACGGACTCAACCGAGCTAGGTCAGAAGTAACTAAAGTTCTGTTTGATCATTGAGTTATAAGCACCTACTGAGCAAGTGAATGACAGCCTGTCAAGCACTATGTCATCTCAGCTACCTTCATACCAAGCCTTTATGGAAAAAAATTTGTCAAAAGGGTAGAATTTGATTTCATTCTTCACCACGATTATAGAGCTAAGAAATTTCCAGCAATTCCAAGGTAGATTTCAAGCAATTTTCAAGTAGAGAATTTGTGATGGCATCCAGGAGTAGCAGCAGCACCAAGGCAAAAAGAGGTTCATAAATGCTAGTTAAAGGTGTGGAGTGGAAGGCATCAAATTTCAAGCTAGTTCCAGCAATTGTAGAATCACTCGACCCCAATGGAGCTCAATCACAAACTCCACCAAAGGTACTTCTCATAAATGACATTCGTACACATTTCAAATGTTTTGTTCAAGAGATTGGAAACCTAGAGATGGACAATGCCCTAGGAGAAATGAGTGTTGATGGCTCTTTGAAACCTAAGCATAAGCATCTACAGACCAAAGGGTTAACCCATATCTTGCATATGCCAAGAAGTTTCCAAATTAAGTGGATCAGGTACATACTCAGTCGTGTTCACAATCAGAAACTATGGTTAGAGAAGCCAATGTTAATCACCAAGAAGATGATTCATAAGTTACCGGTCTCCCCATGCTAAGTAAAGCAAAAACTACCAAAACCCTAGGTTGGGAGGAGTTACAGAAGAAAACCCTAGCTAAATGAGATGGTAGAGGTTTGAAGGTTAGCACTGTATCTGATGTTGAATTAAGGTTTGGCATTCACGTCATTGCCCACAAAATTTATAGCTCCAGTCATTTGAACAGTGTACGTTGTGAGGCTTTTGATTTGGCATTCAAAATTGTGAAGAAAAATCTTGAATTTGACCTATCAGAATTGTTGTTGAACAATTGAACAAGAATATGGACAGCATAAGGACTTTGAAGAATAATCCCTGCAAATTTGGTTCCCTGTTAATTTGTTTATTTTTCTATATTCAAAAATTATTTCCATCAAAGAGCTCAGTTGTATGGAGAAAAGATATTCCAATTTTATATTAGATTAATGAGTTTATTGCTGACATGGGTGAAAATTTTGAGAAGGTTATGGATAATTATTTTGAAGATTTCAAGGAAAGAATAAATAATAGGTTTCGAATTCCACCCAAACTAGTTGAAGATTACAAAGATGATGTATTCTTCATGGTTGACTGTGATAGAGTATACATTCAGGCAGTCAAACCCCGAGTTGCATGGGTGAACCCTCTTCCTTTATGAGGTTAATATTGATGAAGCTAGGGACATTATTGAAGCACTGGTAAATGAACCTGTAGATCCTAAGCTTCCTGCCTTTGGCAATTATGATGAAGCCAAGACTAGAATTGAGCTTGAAATCAAGCTACCCTGGGCTATAAGTAAAGGCAAGAGAAAGATAGCAAAGTTGAAAACTGCAACTAGCCCTCTTATGCTTACTGAAGGAAAAGGTGAGGATGAAGAAGAAGGTGAAGAACTTGAATTTGAAAAAGAAGAGGAACTGCCAAAGAAGAAAGGGAAGGTGATTATCACCAAACCTAAGAAGAAGCCTACTGCAGTATTCTCTAGAAGAACCAGACAAGGCAAGTAGGAAACTGTACTAGTTAGGCCTCCACTCACATTTGAGAAAAGGCTAAAACAATTGAAAGAGGGAGCTAGCATCACAAATTTCAATGCATTGAAATTTGAAACAAGGACTAATATAGAGAAAATGCAGATTGAGGAACTGGTACTCAATAAGATGGGAAAATGGAAATACTCCCCAGACCAGCTTGCCCCTCAAATCTCCAAAGAGTTGTTGGAGAGATTGCAACCAAGATGGGAGTCAGCCACCCAAACGGCCAAGTACATATATGATCAATCCCTGAAGAATCTTCTACCAAGTCTTACTAAAGTAGAAATAAAGGCAGCAATGAAGAATAATGAAGGTAAAATGATGATTAGATTTCACACATGTTTGATTTTACTTAAGGACATTGAACATGTTGTAAGAGATGCAACAAACATGTGGAAGAACATCTATCATCTGCAAAAGGCCAGTGATGATCCTGTTGAAATCAAGGATGATGATAGCAGTAACAACAATGATTTTGATAGCACTCCATCCATCACAGTTACTCCAAGAGAGCTACATGCACTAATGGAAGAAAAAGAGGAAGAAGACAAGGAGGAAGAAGCACTTGAGGAAGAAAAAGATGAAGAAGATCTAGTAAAAATTGCAGCAGAAGTTATTGCATCCCTTCCTCACTCTCCACCAAAGACTATTAAATCTACTTTGAAGATAGCTTCTGTAAGTGAGATTGTGAGCACAACAATCACATCAATTGCTCAATCTTCACCAGCCAGCTCCCAACTCTAGGTATTTGAAACAGATGTGCCAAGCACTTCATCTACTGAGCTGTCTGTCACTTCTTCAACCACCAAGCCATCCTCGTTAGCTCCTTCATCAACAATGAGTGTACCAGTAAGTTCTACAATTTTGTCTCCATCAATTCCAGTAAGTTCTATAATTTTTTTCTCATCAACATTATCTATATCCACTTCAACTCCAATTAGTTCAGATACTACTATGGGTACTCTACCGAGTGTGATACCATTTTGGGGAAGTGTTTCAGTTTTTGATCTGCTTAGTACTTCTGTTGGTATTCAATCCTTGAATCCTATCCCATTTTTCATTGCTAGCCCTTCTATCTCCACTATTGTGTCTATTCCTAAGGTCAAACTAGTCATCACAGAAGTTAAACAAAAGCATCCATTAAAACTTCTGATCACTGGAAAGGAAATTGGAGAAGACATTGACTTAGACACAGAAATAGTGATTCCAAAGATTGACTATGACAATGCTACCATTGAAGAGATGAGATTAGCCAGTCCAGTCAACTCATAGAGATGAAAGCTACACAGAAATGGTTAAGATCGGAAAGGGATAAGGAATACAAAATAATTGAGAATGTGAAGGACATAATTATAGATGCTATAGGTGTTGAAGTAGATTATACTCAACACGTTTTCATTCAGTTAGAAGAGGCAATACAAAAATTTAATGAAGATTCTTCCAAACAAGAGAAACTAATTGAAAAAGCTGAAAGGAAATTTGATAATAAGATGCTAGAGCATATTGCTCAAAAGATAGCAATCAAGCAAGTTGAATTGTCAACATTTTTGGGTAATTTTGAAAATTCTTTTAACAATGCAGCATCACTTTTTGCCAAACTTTGTGATGTTTCCGATTTTACTAAAGAAATAAAGGATAAGCTAAATAAGATTGATATTGATATGCAATCAAGTGCATCCAAGTTAAAGGTGGACTCCTCCTCCACAACCTCCCATCACGCCAAAATCAGATATTTGGCAGATGTATAAGCAAAACTATTGAGAGAGGAAGCAAGGATCTGATCTACACTCATAGACATCTAGAACATGATCCTTCCTATCATGGACACAATGCAAAAACATATTGCTCATTGCAAAACATTGGTCCAAGATCATAACTTCTCAATGGCTGATCACATGATCCAATTATCAGCAGAAGTTCAAATTGCTCTCTCCACCTATCAAATTTTGCAACAAACTTGGGATAATACTTTTGCCACCATCCTTAAGGTACATCAAGAATTTCTATCTCACTTTGGTGTAGTCATATAAATTGTATATATGTAGTCCTTTGGCATTATTGTCAAAAGGGGGGAGAGATTCAGAATAATAAATGAGGAGAGTTATCACTATAAGTCAAAGGGGGAGTTAGCACTCATTAAAGATCAATTTTGAAAAACCAAAATTCATTGAGTCAGGTTATGTACATATGTTTTGGCTTATAAGTGTTTTGTCACTAATGCCAAAGGGGGCGATTATTGGCATTATATTGTATTTGTCATTAGTGACAACACTTACTCAATTCTGAATGATTACTGAGTTCATCACTCAGTCTACAGTGTATACTAAGCATTCAGTGGTTACCTTGTAGGTTCATCACTTAAGTAGTTCATACTAAGCATTCCTGAAGCTACCGAGTGAGTGTGCAGTCAAGCAGTTCATACCGAGCATTCATGAAGCTACTAAGTGGGTGTGCATCCCAGCAGCATCTACCGAGCATACAGTGTTCACTGAGCTTCATAGTGTTTACCGAGTAATGAAAGTGTAGTGCTTACCGAGTGAAAGCAAGGTAAACGAAGGATTCAATTTTTATTGAGTGATACTATATCTATCGAATCTCCAATGGTTACCGAGTTCCAAGCTATGTTGTGTGATTAGTATGGACCGAGCCTTCACTTCTACCAAGTGCATGATGATACCAAGTAATGTAGTGGATGCCGAGTATCAGAAGATTACCAAGTCAGCTTGAAGAACCCGAGTTTTCTACTGTTTGGCCAACTCAGTAATATTTTGTTCACTTGTGTTTTGGCCGACCTTGCAATTGTAATTATTGGAATGATATATATGTATGTATTATATCATTTACAACGTATGCATGAGAGTATCAAGATAGACATGTAATGTTTTGAGAAGAAGGAAAGCAAATCAGCAAAAGAGCAGAGTATTCAACAAGGTCTACAAGGAGCAGTAAAGATTCATCTGTCACAAGAGGTGATCTATACTTCAAGGATCTAATTAGCAATCAAGTTGTAATTAGATCCACTATTTCATCCTAATAGGTGAATTAGTTTTGTAAATCCTTTAATAGGGTAGACTTAACAGTCTTTGTATAAATTTCCTAACAGAGTGTATACTTCATTGTATGTTTGTAAATCCTCTAACAAGGTGGACCTAGCAGTCCTTTGTGCTCCTAATAGGGAAGATCACCAGAAATGGTCAATGTAAGCCTTAATAGGCTAACTTCATACTACAATAACAAATTTTTGTGGGTATCATCCCCACCCCAGTTTTACTTTCTATTTGGAAGGTTTCTGGGTTACCAAATCGTTGTGTACATGTGCTATGAATGTTTGATCTCTCATATATGCAGTAGATTAGATGAATGAATGGTGAATAGTATATATGGTTAAAGTTTTGAATTGTTTAAAATTTTGAGGTTACTGATTCATCCCTCCCCTCTCAGTAACCTGTCATATCTTGAATATTTTCAAGATACTCACCATCTACTAGTAGCTCAAGTAGTGATAAAAGGTCTTCAATGCACATGGAGTAAAAAAAAAAAATCAGATAGAGAAGTGACAAGTAGTGTGTAATTATCCATAGAGAAATATGAACTCATATTCTCTCTCTCTCTCTCTCTCTCTCTCTCTCTCTCTATATATATATATATATATATATATATATATATATATATATATATCCTCCCTTGCATCTCCTCCACCCTCCTCTCTCTATATATCACACTCTCATTGCTTCTAGTTCTTCATAATCTGATGGGGTTATGGAGAACTAGAAGCAATGCTTCTAGTTCTAAAAGACATGATCGCGTTTTGCTAAGAATAACATGATCACATTATGTAAAAGTTCAAGAAAATTATCTTTTTTCCTTGACTCAGTACTGAACCAATGGTCATTTTGAAATTTGATCGAAAGTACACATAACACAATTGTGTTATGTCTACTTTTGACTTTTTTTTATGGTGTCCATTTTTTGTACACCATATTGTTGCATATGCCTAGAAATTAATTAACCAATTGAACTATGTAACTACCTAACCTAATCAATGTAATAACTTATACTGACATACTTGTATACAAGGGATATATAAAAAAATTCCATCCATGAGAAAAATAGTAGAATAGTTTACAAAAATGAATCTTGTAAAAGCTAAGATCAATACCATTTTTGTCGACTGCACATCTTAGATCCTTGGGTGAAGCTCTGCTATTAAACTTGACCCAAATTTGGTTAGCCTTGGCTCTTCTTTCTATTGAGATATACTCTCCTCTACCTTGTTCCCAAAACTAAAATCCTCTTCACACACATACTCCTTATATAAACCTTCCTCTACCCTACTGGACTAGTGACATGGGAAGAGATATTCATTTCTATGAACTAATACATAGATTATAAAACACACAGACAAGGTGGATTGATTTCTTCACTAATTCTCACCTTTGAGAATACTTTTGTGGGAGAAAGCTTTGTCACGGACTAGAAAAATTGCCTAACTTACTTCTATGGTAGAGAAATTAGACATGTTAGTATTATTAGGACAAGTGTTGGAGCTCCACACAAACATGTGAGCATCCTTTTCATGAACATGAACCTCTTGGTTCTCATTGATTTTTTTGGCTGAGAGAACTTGAGGTTTACATGCCTACTTGTTGTTTGGGTTTCTCAATACCATTTTTCTGTTGCTTGTCAAGACAACTTATTGATGTGCCTTTAGGATGAAATATCTCATTGTGGGCCTCATCAAAGTGGGTGCACTTGATTAGAACATTGTTTGGGTAAGGTTCATTAGATTATCTTGATTTGAAAGTCAATTTTCTAGGTCACGTTTTCAATATACATCTTTGGAAATTTAGAGATTGGGCACATTAGATGCTTAGATACATTTGTACATACCTAAAAGCTCAACCTTTGAGTCATGCACTAAACAATGTAAGCTTGGAATTTTTTCATGCCATTAGGTCCATATCATAAGTTCAAAGTCATATTTGGCCAAAGTATGGCCATTTTGAAACATAGCAGCTATATATATATATATATATATATATATATATATATATATATATATATATATATATATATATATAGCTCGCAGTTTAAAATTTTATATTAAAGCAACCCTTGTCTTAATAAGCAAAGAGTGATTAAACAACACTTGTAGATTAATTAAAATTGGGAATTGCAAGGTGCCAAAAGTCTTGAGGAAACACAAGAGTTTTAAATGAAATTAAAAAATTTCTTTATGTTCTAAAAGTATGTAGTGAGTTGTGTTGGTTACATTGACTCTTAGAAGAAAGGAATGATGCTAAAATTATAACATTTTTAGAATTCCATTTGGGTATCCAGTTATGCATTTTTTGAGTTTATTAGACATTTTGCAATTCACTAAGGGCCCATTTGGTTGCTGGAATAGGAATAGAAAATTTGGAATACGTTTTCTATTTTCCATTTGGTTTGTTAATTGGAATAGGGAATAGGAATACATATTCCCATTTTCCCTCTAAAATGTGCTTATACCCATTCCAAAAAATAGTTGTTATTGGAATAGCCATTACTATTCCCAATATGCATTCATATTCTCCATTCCTATGCCTGCAACCAAACGAGCCCTAATGTTATAAGAATTATGTAATGGCATATATTTGTATTCATGCCATGAAACTCTAGACTTATCATAACAGTTGTAGTGCTATTGTGAACCAAAAAAATTGGCTTCAAAAGAGTTGCACAAGTTGTACAATTATGACTAATTCATTGGAGAGATTTAGAGTTCACCAATATCTCTAAGGAAGCATAATTAATAGAAAGACAAGTTATTTTAAGGGTATTCAATAATAAGAACTATAGAAAATAACAAATAATGTATTAATGAGCTCAAAGGATTCCATTAAAATAATGATTTCATTAGAATTTTTATAATGTCAATACCATTACTAGAGCATACGGGAATAAAGTTGGCCTTTTGACATTTAGTTATAAACCATAACTTTCTGCTCGTAATAAAAAATGGTATCGCTAATGGTGTTAATAAAATGTGCTTATAAATTGGGAATGCCTCAATGCCCAAGTTTATTGTGTAATATTTTATTAGTGATAAATCACAATTATTTTCTTGAGATTGTTATTTAATTCCTATGTATGAGATGGCTTAGACATACATGTTTAGTGGAACCATACTCCTTTTGTTGTTCATTTTCTTATCTAATTAAGAAAAGTAAATGATAATACTTCCTAGTTGTTTTGAAATTCAAATATGACAAATGTAATTACTTCATTAAACCTTCTTGTGGCCGCAATGATGTTAGAGGTAACCAAATGTAGATTTTTTAGTCAATTATTTTCATACACTCGATTATGTGACCATTTATTCTTTGGCATACTTATCATATTGGTTGGATATATGATTTGATGATGATATATTTTAATGTGTAATTGATAATATCTTATATGCATTGAGTGATGGTTCTACATGACATGTTTTGACAATGTCTCATTATGAATTTCTTATGATGTTCATCTAACATGTTTTTAATGCATATATGATGGTTATGATGTGAATTGGAAATAAAGATAATAAATTTCTTTTGATTATAATAAGTTGAATACTGACCTTCTTATGTGATTTTGTGAGTGATTGAGTGGTTGTGAATGGTTTTTAGAAATGACTTCTTTTAACCACACGATTTTATTACCAATCTTAGTTTTACCTATTATAGACCTCATTGATGTTGGGTTGGGTATGTTTCTTGTCAGAAAATATTTTGGGGAATCTTAATAGCTTCGTGGTAAGGTGGTAAAGTACCCCGATAATATTCTTGCCCCCTTTATGTTCTTGGACAAGTTCCTAGAGCCTTTGACGGCTTGATCACTAGGTTCAATACCTGATGATATTCCACTAACTAGTTTGTAGTTTGTTAGAACATTTTATCTTATCTCCTATCTTTATATATAATTATTTGGAGATTAATTATTGTTGGCTAGTCAATATTCAAATGACCTTGACTCTTGTAGAGTTCCACATTTTATGGACATTGTTGATGTGGCATTGGTTTTACAAGGGCGGTCTTTACATACGGTATCAAAGCTCTTGGTTCCACACTTGTGCCTTGAGTTCACTATGCTTACTCATAAACCTATAATATAGAACTGTAAGTCAACCAAGCTTAGTCTATGTATATATGTGTTGGTGTATAAGTTGAATAATGTCTCTATGAGTTATGATTACTTTTGACATGGAAGGATATGATGCTCCTTATGTATGTCATGATTTTGGGTTGACCTTGCATTCTTTTAAAGATTGTCAAAATAGATTTTTTTTGAAATGATTAGTAATTTGTGTACCTTGGTTATGATTATATTTTGACTAAAATTATGTGATTGTATAATATGCATACTATTGTATTATACTTGAAGTGCTCATTTCTTTGCATGTGTGATGCAAGAAGGATGTGAATTTCAATTATTTGTTGAGATAGTCAAATGACGGTCAAATTTTGTACTAGGTTATGAGTACCCACAAATTCAAGACTTGGCTTGTGACCAAACAAAATGTCTTTTATTGTGTAAATGGAATGTGATTCATATGTGCGATAAGAATTTTGATGCTAGATTCATGAGGTTCTTTAAGTAACCTAGTATGATATGTAGGAAGAATATGGATTTTGTTTGCAAGAGTACCACATGTTGCATTCCACATTTAGAAATATGTAAGAGTACAAAAAGAAAAGATATGATTATCAAGATGTATTGCATTTGATGCATAATAAACTTTTGTTACATTCTTAGTGCTCCTTTAATGCAAGGTGTTATGAAAAATCTACTTCCTCTTGGTGACTAGTGAGAGTCACTATATTTTATGTGAAGTGGTTTTCTTTTGATTATGTGATCTTTCAATGTTTATGAACTTTAAAGTGATGAAGGGCTAGCTTGAAATTTTATATGTTTCTTGTGACCACCTATTTTCTTGGTTATCTATCTACTATGACTCTTGTTCACTTTTATTGTTATTGGTTATGTGTCTCCTTTTTGGAATTTGATTCGGGAATTGTGAATCTTGATTTCAATATTTTTTGATCTTGAGGTGGCAAGTGTGCATGTGCTTTTATGATGTCATTCCTCTATTTTAAAATGATTTCAACTATCATGTTTAGTGTGGAACATTGATAGGACGTATAGGGGAGTAGATGGTGAAGTTCGTGTCATTCTTCCTTAAGCATTGAGATTTTCATCATTTTGCTTTTTGTGTATGAGATTTGGAAAGCTTATCTTCCAGTGTGGGTGTCGAATGTGGATAGACAAGGAAGAGTAGAAGTGATGCTTTCCTTTTCACTCTACCTACAGTATAAATTTGGTACTACAATGATTTTGCCAAAGCTATGTGCATATGTTTATTCAATGTGCTTTCCCATGTTCCATCTCCCTACCACATTTGTGATTATAGCTACTTAGGCATATGTGAAAAGTAGTATATGTCATGGCTTCCCTAGATACCTCATGCCTTTTGTATTATATGGGCATTGTAGTTTTGGGAATTATATATGTTAGGTAGGATCCCATGGAAGTGTAACGTTTCATAGTTGGGGAAAAAAGTACCTCAACCATATTTTTTGTGATGATTTAATTGCAATAAGGTTATACATCACAACTTATTCTTATATGTTGGTTAAGCACACTTAAATAAATAAAATCATGAATCCATATTAATGTTAAGATGTAACATTTGTTGACTCAAAATTTCCTTGAAATATAATAGTGAGAAGATGGCCTTGAGGGCCTAGGTCAATAAAATGAGAAAATTGGATCTACTAATCTTTACAGGTGGTTGGTGAGCATATACATATGATTAATTTGATTTGTGTGGATCCTAGGATAGATGGTACTTTACTTGTATGATGCACATATTGTTCCATGTCTCACATGTTGGTCGATATTTTCTATGATGCTCAGTGAGGTATGATACTTTAGATTATACTTGATGTAAACATATGATGGAATGAAGTTCGGTGTGTAGGTCAACTTCTTAAGTACATTTATTTATGGCATATTCATGTGATGACATGTTGCGTTCGACTGTTTGGTCAATAACTGGGTTATGAAATGTAATTATTATTGTATCTATCATTGCGACATGTAGGTTGAAAGCCAAAATGAAGTGACATAATTAATTGGAAGATATTTTAATTACTTGTTGATTTGACTATGTGTAGTTGAATTTTGATTTTGACTTGACTTGACTTGACTTTTTTGCCTATGTGGTAAGTGTATGGAAATGTGGTCTTCCTATTGAAATGCAAAAGGGTATGTGTAGATCCTTCTTTTATCAAAATTTGAGAATGTATTGCATTGGTGCTATGTATATGGCGTTACTGGTGAGCTAAAATGATGCATTATTATGTAAATACATTTGGATGTCAACTCCTACAAGTGTGTGTATGCATAATGATGATTAAATGTTAATGAGTACATTAAAGATGTTATATACATATATCGTTATATTTCGTGATGATTCAATTGATGATGAAATAGATGTAATGTGATTGCATTACTTGATTATGTTTTCGTATACATTGACCTAATGTTGTGGATGCTTACTCGCTTAGTGAACACCACATGTTAGAAGGTATGTATAGCTGATTATTTTGCTACTCATAATTAAGGTATGATTGAAGATGAGTTTAAAGGAAAAATTTGAGTATTGATATTTGTAATTGAATACTTATTTTCTTGAACTATTGACATTGGGAATGAGCTAAAAGTATTAAGAGTGTATATGTATAAGTATGACAGGAAGTAGATATGAAGTATCTACTAGTGGGGTCAAATTCATGTGAGGCCTAGGTATGATAAGTAATAATAGGCATGTGTTTGATATCATATGATTTTAAGGTAATATGTTACTTAATTTTGAGACAAAGAAGCATTTGATTTGATATTTCCTTGAAAAAAAAAATTTTGATTTATGATATACGATGGATGGGATACTTTGGTGTTGTTCCTAGAATGCAACAAAGGGAACAACACATCTTAAGAAAGGAGGACTATTGTCGGAGAGAGGTAGTCTAACCTTATAAAAATATAGAATGGTAATGGAATTCACACATTCACATAGAAAAAGTTCTTGTAATTATTATATGTGTTTTACTTTGAGTGTGGGTTTATCTATTTTCTAAATTTGTGACAATACTATCTTAGAAATGTTGTGCTAATTTTATTAGAATGCATTCAAATGAAAAGTAGATTTCATTCAAGAAATGAAAAATATGCCTTGTTGAGCTGATGAAAGTCAATATTATTGAAAGAATTGGATGCACTTAAATACATTACCGTGAAGAATAGAAGTTAGACTTTAATCTTGTTAATGTGTTTTTGTATTTGATTATGATTTATTATATGTTGTTGCATCAAGGCGATGCATTTTCTAAGTGGAGATGGATGTCACAACCCAATTCTCCATCACCAAATAAATTAGAATTCTTTTTCCACATATATGAGTGAAGACCATTTTGTTCTTATGTTATATATTTATTAGTGAAAAAATATAAGTGATACTTTAAATAAAACCTAGCACTCTTCTTTAATTACTAAAAAATTCAAAAAAGATAACATCACAAGAAATACCCTCTTCTATAGGGTGTCACATTTATTTATTGATTTTGAAATTAGTATTTATTTAGATAAATAGAAAGAGATTAGTGATAATAGAAAAAATAGTTAAAAAGAAAATAGGAATATATAAAAAACAAATCTAGATAGAGGGAGCTAAAGGGTTAAAATAATTGGTTATTAGTGAAGGAAACATCAATTTCAAGATGGACATGGAGAAAGGATAAGCAACAAGGATTTATGGAAAGTGCTGAAATCTAATCCAGTGAAAATTGAGCAAAGACCTTCATTGTAAATACTCCCCCATCCAATCACTATGGGAGTATATGGTATGTATGGAAATTAGTAAAAAAATACTGAGTCTTGAACTACTTTACATTGTGCTAAAACACAAGATCTCTCATAATAACCATTCAACTTTTTATCAAGGGATAAGTCCCCTTATTAAGGTTCATCCATTATATCATCATAGCTAATGAAAACATAGTTATAGACAAACAATGGTAACAAAAGGCCTAAGCTACGTATATGAAATTATATCTTGGAAGTATATATGTTCTATACAGAGTTCATTTAGATAAAGAGTATATTAGAGGTGAAATCATAATAGTAATTTATCTTGGCACCACCTCAAATATCCTCACCTAAAATATCTTTTAAGACCCTTTTTTGCATTGGGATTGTTTGTAGAAAAATATTACGCAATATGATGGATATCAATTATGACTATAATTTGTGTAGAAGCATGTTAGGCCCTAAGAATGGCTACTATCATTCTCTGAAACAATAAGCATATACATTGACTTATAAAATGAGTTTTATCTACAAGAAGAAGCATTTACATATACAAAGAATTAAGAATTATTAAATGAGTTCAAAGTTCACATTTGGTAGAATAAGCCCCCTTATTTTTAGAGTACTGAACTAGATGTATATACAAATGAACATGCACTCAATGAGGAGGCCTACAACATTGATAATCAAAACATCAAGGTTTTCCCACCCATTATAGTAGTGAACACCTGAAAAATCTTTCATTATCCTTCTATTTACAATCATCTTGATTGCATTATTGCCCAATTATAAACAACAATCTAACCTAAAGAACAAAACATCTCAAAACTAAGTGTGTTGCTTCATTTCCATTACTTAACTATAACTTAGTCTAAAGAACATAATATCTACATCTCAAAGCCAGTCACTCTTAAATATCACATACTCAAGTAGAAATTAAGCTTGGAAAAATAAGTCAACTTTGACTATTTAACACTTGTAGTTTAGAAATCGAGCCTTAATGTGTGATATTTAAGCCATTCGCTCAAGGCCTAAGTGCATTGCTTCATTTCCATCACATAAAAACAATGTAATCTCATAAATAAGCATTGGGATTCCATAGATTACCTGGTTTGGGCATGTCAATGGTGATTGATTGTAGATTTTTTGATAGATTGTACTTGAACCATTTAGTTCAAGGAAATCAAGGTTTTGTAAATCTTCATTCCTACTTTTGGAATTTTACTTGAACCGTTTGTTTCATTCAAAAGATGAGTGGGAAGACACATTTTTATGCATAAGCTTGGAGTTGCAGGGAAAACTCTAAAAAGGAGTCCAATCTATTATTTTTACACTCCTTAAAAAGTATAACCAAGTTTTGATTTTCAATTCCTACTTGCTAGTAGGTAGTCTGAAAACCTGGTTTTGAGACAAAATTAGAAGTCTATAATTCTATTTCCATTTTGCCAACTTTGAAACAAACACAAAAAAATTCAAATCTAGATTATGAAAAAGCCAATTCCTATCATCTTCCATGAGCTAAACAGGTCGTAAGAGAATTGTGTATCTCCATCTACTTCAGACATAAGTTGAGGCTTCCACTGGCACTCTAGTTGCAAAATTTATTGACCTTACACACTGAATTCTCTCCATGGTACCCATGAATTCTATCGTGCTCTGAAACCACCATCTCATTGCCAGTAAGGTTTGATTGCCCTTCCTTCTTGTAATACATTTGATTTTGTCAAAAAATTTGTCCAAGGAAAGATAGTAGTAGTCATTACCATTTTCGTAAGTACCATTTGTGAGCCTCGAAACTAGTCTATCATTTTTGGTGGTGAAGTTTCGATTTGGAAGAAGAGTATTTGTGGGTCACTGAAGAAAGCTCTGCCATGGACTGAGGACCAAGTTTCTTGTATCATGCAAGGTGAGGTTTGTTGTAGAACTAGAAACAAAGATGCTCTGACTCCAAGTGATTAGCCCTTTCTCATATATGATTGATAAAAATCCTTTCTTTATGATTAGAGAATAATTTGCACCCACCAGAGTCGTTGAGTTCGTGATCCATGCCAGAGTTCGCTGAGTATCATTGATATCACACAACAAAGGCATAATCGATTGTGTGAAGTTATAAAAACCTGTACAAAAAAGTCAGATGACTTAAATATCACACACTAAGCTTCATTCCAATACTAAAAGTGTTAAATGGTCAAAGTTGACTTATTTTTTCCAAGCTTAAATTTCTCCTTAGCGTGAGATGTTTAAGGGTGGCCCAAAATAGCTCATTTGGAGAAACCAGGTTTTTTTTATCATTGGATTTGAGTCAAGAAGAATTTAGTTGATTATAAGACACACTAAGCACTATACTAGTCTATTCTTGTGCTTGAATGACATTTAGCCACATGAACACCATGAAAACAAAGAATAAACCACATACAACATCCATGGCTCTTGTGTTTGTCCAAATAGAAACCTTCTCATTTGTTTCATTATGTACCTGGAGATAATCAAAGAAACTATTTTTTTTTTATCAACATAAAAGATGTGGCTTCAATTTTTGTTTATCAAATGACCATGGTCTTGTTGTAAACAAATGTCCTCTCAAACATGTAGTAACACACTACCCTAAGATCACTTGCTAGTTATAATATCCAAATCTCCAGATGCCATGGTGAGACCCACATGCTACTTTAGACAATATATCATTCACCAATAGCCCACATCAAAAACCATTGCACAACACATTTATAGACCAAACCATAAATTGATCTCAGAACTACAACACTTAATGACATTGTTTTTGGATTGTCAAGAATAGTTTTTGGATTGCCAATGATAGTTTTTAGATCATTACAAAATACCACAACCAAGACCAAGACCTGAATACAATTCAAAACACATCTAGATATCTTTGATGTTGACGTCTAAAATAGAAACATTGGGGGGGGGGGGAACTAAATAACCCCATTTTTGCATGTCATCTTGGTGCACTTACCCATCTAGTAAGGCTCAAATATTCAAGTCTAACCAAAACATTTATCTGAGATTAATCAAATATTTGAAAATGTTCAAAAAATTAACACCTAAGAATTGCCTCTAATTTCACCCCATCCTTTTATTTCCACCTATATTTTAATTAGTTGTTGTGTCTAACCTTTTAACATAATTGAATTACTAAAATCTCATATTTTGAATATTCATGTATGCTTGATAAAGTTGTCAAAATTTGAAAATAACATTGACTAATTTAAAATATAGTACAACTAAAATTGTTAGCCATATATTAATGGTAAAATAATATTGTGCCTAATATTATAATATAATTGAATTATTAAAATTAACATTTCCATTATTCTAAGTACACTTGCTAAAATTATTAAAAATAAAAATAATATAATCCAATTTAAAATAGAATAGAACTAAAAATTGTTAGACATAATAAGAGTCTCATCCTCTTATAGTCATGTCCAGCCCTCTTAAAGGAACATATCCACTTACACCTTTTACACATCTTGCAACTAAATTGCATACCATAAATGTCAAAAATTATATCATAACTCTTAAACTAGCCAGGATTCCAATTTTAAGTGTTCTATTTGTTTTTATATGATCTTTCTTAAAAAATTGTTAATTTGGACTAGATTTATGAAAAGTCTTTATTAAAATCTCTATACACAATAATCAAAATATCGTAGATAATAACTAGGAATAATATTATCATTTAATTGGCACCCATCTTAACTCATTCCATGATGTTTACATACTAAATATTTATTTATCATCACATAGTTATATACAATTTGCAAGAATCTGAATTTATATTTAAGAAATAACATAGGAAATTCTTATGAAAATATAGTCAAAAGTTATTGGATTCATACTTATAAACACCACTCCGTTGTAACTAGTTATTTCGTACTATTGGCTAACTAGTAAGGCTAAGTGTAAGTCTACCGACATAAAATTGGACGCGGCTATCCTCCCTACAAATTGCACCATCAACTAAATTTCAAAAAAACAAAAACACAATGAATTTTTTTGAAATTTTCAACATTTGATCTTCATGCTCTGTATGTTTTGTGATCGAAAACAACAAATTTTTTTTGAAATTTTCAGCATTTGATCTTCATGATCTGTATATTTTGTGATCGAAAACAACAAAATTTTTTAGAAAATTTCGGTGTGTTTTCGTGAATTTGAAAAAGAATCATGTTTGACTTTTTTTTGTCCTTGCTGCATTTTTTCTGGAGATTAACTAGCACCCATAAAATTAGCCAAATTGATTCTTGAACCAAAAAATAGATCTCCAATCTTTTACCAATATAGTGATATAATATACAGTCTTAATGATTTCATATATTGACTAAAATATGTTACTTAAAAATCGCTGTACAAAGGCATATGACACCCTGTCAAATTTGTACTAAAAAATTGTAGCAATACGTTAATATAATGATATAGAATATTAAAAACATAACAGGAGAGTCCACCCACCCGCCCGTAAACTCGGGATAAGAAATCATAAGTTCCACCCTCACCTACTAGTATATGTAGCTTGGCCCACTCCAAAAAAAACAATAATTTAAAAACAAGAGACTATGTTTTACCAGGACAAGCTCAGAAAATCTTCTACCCTTAAAACCCTCATTGCTAAAGGTCATTTGTCCTTGACCCGAAGTCTTTTCGGTTTAACATGTAAGATTCAACTCACAGAAATAAACCTTCGGATTCCATAGATTACCTGATTTGGGCAGATCAATGGCGGCTTACTGCAGATCTTTTGATGGATTGTACACCACTATAAGAGAACTCTGCATCTCCATCGACTTCGGACATAAGTCGAGGCTTCGGTGGGTTTTCGACTTCCACACTACCTTCCAACATCTTCGCGACCTTCCCCATGGAAGGTCTCTCCTCTGGCCGAGTCTGAATGCACCAGAACGCCGTCTTCACCATTCTCTCCACCGCCTCCAACTGACTCCGATTCTCTCTTACTCCCACGAGCCTCTTGTCCACTACCTCCCCCACAACCTTATCAATCACAACCATGTCGAAAGCCCAGGCGGGAAAATACCACTCACCGCTGTCCGTACTCGAATTGGGCAAATTGGTTGCAACCATATTCCTCCTCCCGCTTACAATCTCCAGAAGCACCATTCCAAAGCTGTAAACATCTGCTTTTGCGGTTATTGGGTTCAGTTCAAACCATTCCGGCGCCAAGTACCCTCGAGTTCCTCTAATGGTGGACATGTTCAGGCTGCGCTCCTTTTCGACCAGTTTAGCCAGTCCGAAATCGGAAACTTTAGGGCAAAAGCTCTCATCCAGAAGAATGTTCTCTGGTTTAATGTCGCAATGGAGTACCCATTCCAGGCATTCTTCGTGGAGGTAAGCAATGGCTCTGGCTACCCCCAAAGCTATGCGGTATCGGATCCCCCAATCCATTACATTTGCTCCTTCTGTGTTGAACAGATGCTTGTCTAGGGATCCATGGGGGATGAATTCGTATACCAGCATTCTGTGCTCCCCTTCTGAACAAAAGCCCCACATTCGAACAAGGTTTAGATGATGAATCCGCCCTATAATGGTGACCTCTGCCCAAAATTGCTGCTCCCCGTGTTGGAGCCCTTCGAGTTTTTTCACAGCAATCTGTCTCTGATCCGGCAGAATTCCCCTGTACACGGGCCCAAATCCTCCTTCCCCCAATTTGTCGCTGAAATTGTTCGTTGCCGCTTTCAGCTCCGCGTATGTGAATTTCTTGGGCCCTCCGGAGGGCATCAGATCTAGGGCAAAAATTCGGGCCAGGTCTCTGAATCTGGAATACTTTCTCAGAAATGCCCAGAAAGCAAGAACTCCGCACAGAAGCTCGACGCCGAATAAGGAACAGATTATGGCCAGATCTCGGGTTGTGTGGTCTGAATCCTTCGGGGGAAAGGCTAGTTTTATCAGAGAAGGGCAAACATTTTGGACTACCGAGAAGAGCCCATTAAAGGGGTTCTTATTCTTAATATTCTGTTCATCATTCCCAGAGACCTTCACATACATGCGCGTGTGCGCTTCAGGGGACCAAAATCCGTTCATCAATTTGCCAAACTGATAGACACAATGCCCCTTGTCAAGATCGTGTGCAAAACCCATACAGTTGTTCTCATTCTTGCATGAATCCTTGCAGTCCTGTAATCTTGTGACCGGCAGATCTGTAGAATTCGGCCCCTGAAAATTGACATAATCCAGCGGCACAAATATGACATTGGAGGGATCATTGATCTCGGCAAGTGCTCTGCAGCTTCGATTGTCGCCATGGCTTTGCACAAAACCAGGTGGGCACAGGCACTCCGGTTGCCAAATTTCATTGACCTTACACACAGAATTCTCTCCACAGTACCCATGGATTGTACAGTGCTCTGAAACCGCTTCCCACACAAGAACCCATGAAGAATATGGGGGATCCTTTTTACGACTATACATCCGAAGGTTCCCGTCGCTCTCTAAAACGAGCCTTCTCAAGCGGAAGCCATCGCCGGAGTCGGAAGCCATGATCAGATTAGATTTATCCACGCTGCTTGTGTTGAGAAATCCATTGTCGTCCAGGTTAACTACCGGAAAACCGCCATCTGACTGCCAGTAATGTTTCTCCGGCTGCCCTTCCTTGTTGTAATACAGGCTGATTTTGTCGGATTTTTCGTCCAAGGAAAGATAGTAGTAGTCATTACCAGTGCCGTAAATACCATTTGTGGATCTGGAAACCAGTCTGCCGTCTTTGGCGGTGAAGTTTTGATTTGGAAGAAGAGTATTCGTGGGTCGCTGGAGAAAGCTCTGCCATGGATTGAGGATCAAGTTTCCTGTATCAAGCAATGTGAGGTTTGATGCAGGACCAGGAACAGAGCCATCCTGACTCCAAGTGCTCAGCCCCTTCTCGTCTATGATTGATAAAAATCCTTTCTCATCTATGATTAGAGATGAATTTGCGCCCATTAAAGTCGTTGAATTCGCCGTCCATGCCAGAGTCCGCTGTGAATCATTGGCATACCACACAGCAAATGCATAACCAGTTGCTGTCAAATTATAAAAACCCGCACAAAAGATCCCATTTGGAGAAACCAGGTATTTTCTATCGCTGGGTTTGAATCCAGAAGAATTCAGCTGATTATAAGACACACTAAGCACTGTACTACTCTGTTCTTGTGCTTGAATGACATTTACCCACATGAACACCATGAAAACAAAGAATAAATGCCATGCAACATCCATAGCTACTGTGTTTGGCTAAGCAGAAACCTTCTCATTTGTTTCAGTATTTAACTGGAGATAATCAAAGAAACTGTTTTGTTTTGATCAACAGAAAATGTGTCGCTCCAATTTTGCGTCTATCAGACGGCCACGGTCTTGCTGTAAACAGATGTCGTCAATGGCCTGGTCAAGTCCACCTCGTTTTCAGTCTCGATCGGGCCTCGACGTATCCCTTGCGGCAAGGTTGGTTTGATTTGATTGGTTGCATTAAGGAGATATTTCTCTCGAATGGAGATTTGTTCTCTTTTAAGGATTTTTAATTAAGTAATTGTTTTTATGGAGGGTTTAGGAATTTGATTCGTTCACATGTGCACCTCTTCTGCTTGGAGTCAAGTAGTGAGGGACATCCATACCATTTAAATTAGTAATTTTATTTTGGATAAGAAGTATTTCATCAAATTATTTAGACTTCATCTTTTTATCTCAAAGTTTTGTATTAAGCAAGACTTGACTTTAGCACGATCATTAGTTAAGAATTATAATAAAAATCTATGGATGGAATAGAGATTTTTACATTGCTCTTATCTCATGAAACTTGCCTTCCAACTTTTAAGCACTCAAAAACAACTTTTTCATAAATGTATTGACTATCACTAAGTGCTTCTCACTTTAGAAGTCAACGGTTGAAATTCTATCGTGTGGTATCTTTCTCATAGAGAAGATAAAGTGTATAATACTTCCAAAATCTTCATTTATTATAAATGTCTTGATTGAAAAATCGTTATTCTTTTGGGAATGTGTTATTTCAAGGTTCAAACCCTCAGAAGTGCAGTTGGGCTAGGTTTGACCCCTGGGCAAGATCCCCTAGTTGAATGATGCTTCTAATTTAGATGTGTGCTTACTCATAACATTGTAATCCATTATATAAAGGCAGCAATGCCAATATCTATGTATGCTAACATGCTTCAATTTAAAAAAGAAAGACAATATGCATGTTTAAATTGACGATCCAAAGTTTAGGAGAATCAATGAAAGATCATCAAAACATTTATGGTCATTCATTTTAGTTTTGTCATTATTTCCACTTTGCATTTCCCCTAGTCCTCACTAATCATTATGTTTGCCACTAATATTTATCGATTGTCACTTTTGCTAGTTATTTTTTTCATGTTGTTGTCGAGTAGATAACATTATTTCTCTTACAAAGAGTAGGAAAAAAATATTTAAAACCTTAAAATATATTGTTTTCTATAGTATTAAGTAGCATCTGCACCTAAAAGAAATGCAATGGTTAGTCGATAGCAAGATATACCTTGTTCTTTTGCATACTATTTTTCTTCATCTCCTTGTACTTCTTCTTCTTCTTCTTCCCCTTCTTATGCACCCTATCCTCCTTTCCTCTTTCTCCCTCTTCTTTCCTCTTCTTCTCCTTCTTCTTCTTATGTCTTGAACCTAGGTTCCTCGTCCCTATAAAACCAATTTTCATATATCATTACAATACTATTAATTAGTTAAGTATTGCTTTGAATGTAACTAAAAGTAATTATCAACATAAAAATTATTTTTTATTGATTAAATATGTTAATTAAGGAAAGTTAAAATAGCATAGACACTTGGTGATCTATTATGCTTATTTCTTGGTAGTACATTTCCTTATGAACATATTTATTAATCTTTGTATTAATTTTTTAAAATAGTGGTTTGTATTGTTTCTAAAGTACTTATTTTAACTCTACAAATACTTATTTTAATATTTTTTATAAATTTATAAATATTTAACTATTTATAGATTGTAAATACTTATATTATAACTATAATTTTTAATAATATTTTTAAAATTCATTATTAGATGTATGTTAATCATTTTTTTCTTCTTCTTTTTTCCTTTTTTTCTATTTATTTCTCTTTTTGTTTTATCACATTCATACATTTTATTATATGTACCCTCTTTTATATGATCACAGTTTTACCTTGTTTCACACATTCTAAAATTATAATTCTTTTTTACCCATTCTTAATGTATGTACATTACGTGTTAATCATTTTGTACCATGCAATCATATAGCGATTTAATCTTATTTTCATCATTAGAGAAATTTCTTACTATCACAATCCGTTGCCTAAGTTTCTAAACTAGCCCATGTATTTATCATATTTATAAAAGGATCTTCAAAGTGATAAAAAATAATTGTCTAAAAAATATTTTGATTACTTTTGAAGCACTTATTAAGTTTTTTTAAAAAGTAATTTTATATTTAAATAATTAGGCCTCAATATATTTTACATTCTTATTATACAAATGGAAAAAAAAATGGTTAACAATTATTGTCTACAAGCACAAATGTTTAACAAAAAGTCTTTAAAAATTAAAATATTTTAATTTTGTGCCAAAGTAACATCAAGTCATACTCGAAAATATTGCATGGCAGTCAAGAAGGTAATAGCCTCAATTCTTTCAATATCATATTATGAAATTGTGTGTATATCATTATGTTTTATTTTCATTATTATAATGCAAATGCTATATTTTCCTATATATTATATTAAAATATGATATAATTAAAAGTATTAATGAAAAAAGTTTATAAATGTGAAAATATTTCAAAATCATATTAGATATTCTTAAAAACTATAAATTTGATCAAATGTTAAAATATTTTAATAACAGTATTATAACACCATCTTGTATTATTAAAAATTTATTATTTTGAGTGGAGAAAATTTATATTTGCAAATAGAAGGGTTAAAGTGGGAAACACAAAAAAAGAAACAAAAGCTTAAGAGGAGAATGGAAGAAGAGGCCCCATTAAAAACTTTTAGAAAAGCTCTCAAAATGAAGCCAATAATAGAAGAAAACCAATATTAAAAACTCCAACAAAAACTACTCAACTAAGAAGAAGCTAAAAAAAATCCTACAAGGGAAGAAGCTTAAGAGATGATAGAGAAAGCTATCTCATAGAAGAGTTAAGACCAATGTAAAAAAAAATGTTCCCAGATCCATAGGATCCACCAAAGATCTGTAAAGTACAACCCACTTCACAAATTCAGATCTTCATTTGCTCATCTGCTTGTTCATTGACTGGCCTCCATTTACATCTCCATCACTTCACCTCTATTGTTTTTCTCTTCATAGCTTCTCCTTAAGATCACGAATCAACAATAAACCAACCTTGGAAAACATCTCTTATACCTCCTTAAATAGGTAATTTTGATCTTTTGTTGCTTAAACATCACTGTTGATCTTAGGGTTAGGTCAAATTCATCAAATCCTTCCATCTTTTTTATCCTCCTTCTTCTAGAAACTTCTGATCAAATCCTTGCCTTTGATCACTTAACAAACTCTCCTCGTGCATTAAATACGCTAGCTCACCAAACCTTATCTTCAATGTGCCTTGACTATTTCAAAATTCTAACTGTGTCAGCCTCAAATTCAATTCTTTCTCAATCTATAACTTTTGATGTCACTTGACAATCAATGTGTTCTTCTACTTGACGTACATTATACTTTCTCACTTGGCATCAATAGACTCACTTAGCCATGACTATGCTCAGTCGCTACTAACACTTCTTCATGCATTTGCTCGGCAATAAGTAACCCTCAACTTGAATTGTTTTGTTTGGCTTCTTCATAAGTTCCTTAATCTTTTGCTTCAACTCCTTCATTAATTGACCAATACTGATACTCAATCAAGCTTATCCTTTTGACTTGTTTCAAATATAAGCTTCATCTAATTGTCTTCTCTTCATGTATTGATTGAACAACATATTATCTTGTCAAGGACTAACTTATCAAGTGCCCATTGTATTTCCACGATACTTAACTTCTCATCACTCATCAACACTTACTAGCTCACCTTGCTATCTCTTCTTTTCAAATCTTCTTCATCAATCAAATGATATGACACTCTACACTATTAGTAAATGTCTCTCTAGTAGATTTGACACTCTATCTTCCCAATAGGTTTGATGTCAATGACAACATAACAATTGCTCAAATTTTAGTTTCCAATAGTGTTTTGTGTAACATGGTTGATGTTGTTCTCTTTCTTATCATTTACATGATCTAATGGTATGCACTAAGGGTTTATAGGTGGTCGTGGTTGTTGAAGGGGAACACTTAGTGGAGGGTTTTGTGCATATGTTGCACTAGGTAGAGGGTCTTGTGTATGTGTCCCAACAGGTAGAGGGTTTTGTGGGTGTGTTGTAGTGGGAAGAGGATCTTGTGGCTACCCCATAGTCAATGGAGGGTTTTGTGCTTCGTGGGTTGATTGCATTGTTTGTGTAGAAGGAGATATTTTATGTCTAACTCGTTTTCTTGGTTTCTTTGATGCATTTGACAATAAAATTATAAACAAAACAAAAATATATTACAAACCTTAATTATTTAACAAATAAAACCAAATGAAAGAAAATAGAAATAAAAACAAATAAAAAACATGCAAAATTACCTTCTTTACAGGGTCACATGGTCAAAAATGGTGAAAATCCCTTCAAAGATGCTAAAGCATGATCGAGTGCTAAGATTTCTATCTTCCTCAAGATCTGCTTGTATTGTTTTGGGTGTTAGATTGAGGTTGCAATCATTTTTTTAAAAAAATTATACATTTGTAAAACTCGATCAAGTTTTGTGGATCAAGTTTTTATTTAATGTTATAAGGCCAGGCTTGGTTACCAAGCTTGGTTGCATTACTTACTTTTAAATAACCTGATTGAGTCATTGAAAATTTGAATTTTGTTTTATTGGCTGTCCACTTTTTTGTACACCAACTTGATGCACACACTTGTACATCATGTAGACCCTAACTCACAAGTGACTACAACTTCCTCCCTTAACCACATCAAGCACATCAAACAAAAAAATTAAATAGACACACACGCTATACACATGCATGGGGTAAGTATAATCAATAAATCATAAGTCGCATTACATTCTAATATAAACAAGTCAACATCTTCATTTGAAGGCATGTCATATGATATCATTATGGAAGCAATTATATTTACTCATTAAGAGTAATTTGTGAAGGTAATCATAATCATCAAATAGACACTTGAAAGTATCATCATTGTAAGTAAGTAACTATTACTATTTGGTATAATCAATTACCTCATATACTAAAGTGTTGTATTTGAAATATTAGTTAAGGGCTAACACGTCCACATAAGAGTCAGATAGAACTTTAATATCGAAGTCTGCAATGATAGTATAGAAGGGGTGTGACACACGACCCATTTGGATTTAAGAAAAGTCCTTGTAGCCCCACCATTTCAACAAAGGGCCAAATCACACTTGACATATATTTTATATTAATAAATTAAAATGCTACTTAATTTACTCATTTAGAGATTCCCAATGGATTAAATTTTATTATAAGCAATTATCAAATGCACCTAATCCAAAGTTACCTATTGGTTGTTCCCTTGCACCTCTTATGGTTGCAAGTGCTAGAATATATAAATAATAAGATAATAGGAAAAGTGATGAAGTCTATTTAAGATACTAGGTGTCAAAAAGACTATTAAATTTTAAAATGAAATTATCTTGATTTGGAAATGAAGCTTCAAGGAATGCATATTAAATGTGAAGAAGAAATTTTTTTGAAAATCATATTGTGAGGAATGGATAAGTGTTAGTACATAATTTATTCTGAAGGCTATTCTTTTTCTATTGTCATTTCTCTTCTCATTTTAACGGGTTTAAATTTGAGACAAATAGAATAGACAATATTTTGCCTAGGATTGGATAATTTTAATAAGGAGTGAATACTCAGGTTCTCATTCCTGCGTTAACTGGTTTATGAGAACTAAATAAAAGTGTTGTGTAAATTGTCTCTAAATTATATTTTTCTATTCTCTTATGAATAAATGAGTATCAAGCATATATTTTAAAGTGTTTCTTTCAAGGAAGGGATTGCATAGTGTACAAGTTATTGTGAGTCAGAAGAGACAAAATGGATCTATAAGTTTGATTGTGCAGTAGCGTGAGGGGTTGAATTGATGTCAAATAGTAATTTTAAAGGGCCCACTGATTTGAAATAATATATTATTTGAATTTGCATTCATAACCTAAGATTTAATTACACACCCTACGGATTAGGCATTAGGCAATAATACTTCCCAAATCTAGTGGGGAAACATATAATGATTTAAATCACTTTGCTTTGTTCTATACTTTTCTCTTTTATTAAGTTTTTTCAAACCGTGTATCTTCATTGTGTTTAAAGAATATAGAGCTTGCATTAGAAAGAGCTTTGACTATAACACCTTTATGTGTTTGGGATGGTGATGCTGAAATTATTTATTTTGAGATAAATTTAATGCATTGGGGTTATGTTTGAGCCTAGGAAAGTATGAAACACACATTGCTCATATGTCTAAGAATCATCCACATTCATAGGTCTTAAATTCATTATTCATCATATGTTGATCATTCATTTAGGTCTCCATTTAGAAATTCCCTCCTAAGCCTTATGGAGCTTGAAGTACAAAAGGCTCTTATAGCCTTGTTCATTTCCTTTTCTTGTCCTCAATTTATTAATAGTGCAAGTCTTATGGCTTAAATCCCTAATCTCATCGCTAGATCCTTAGGATTGAGGATTGTAAGAAAAAAACACCAACATGTTGAATGTCTATGATGACTAGATCAAAAACTACTTATCTAGCGAAGGCTTTGACCTAGTGAGGAGGAGGATAAATCAAACTTAAATGGAATCATTAGAGAGGATACACCTTTGATGGTGAGAAACAAGCTCTAATCTAATACTTTGAGTTTGTTTTCTCAATTGAATTATGGCCCTAGGTGTTTGAGGTAAACTAAACCATTGACTGGACTAAATTTTGGTGATGTCTAATGCTAGAGGAAAGATTTTTTATATGTATATGTCCATATAGTAGATGTGTAAGGTGTTAGAATCTGATAAGATTAATAACCCAGAAAACTAGTGCAAAGAGTAAATATCTAAACTATGAATGCAAATGATACAAAATCAAAATAGCATCATAGAGTTAGTCTCCAAGAGAGTAGTGCAAATGCTGGAAGCAAAATAGCATTAAGAGGATGCAAAAACAAGAGATACAAATACAAGCCAGGTAGCATGCTTATATAGGATAGGAAGAGGGAGGAGGTGGCAACACCAACCAATGAGGAGCAACCATCTATCAAACTAAAGATAACAAAGTATCTTCCTAAGATAGCTAATGGATGCTCACATGTAGGAAGGTGACACCTCACAACCATTCACCTAATAAGACATGCTTTATTAACCTAAGCGAGGTTATTAAAAGTGTAGGAAAAACCTAGAAAAATAGAAAAAATAAAAAAACTACACTAACACCCCACCATAAGCGAAGCTTAGGTGGATGCTAACCTAGCAAAGCTATGAAAGCAAGAAAATGGCTCCCAGCAACAAGGCCTGATCAGGTACCCAATACAAGAAAAAGAACTAGATGAAGGAAACTAAGCCTCCAATCTAGGAAATGTCCCAAAGAGAGGAACAAAAAAGAGCATGAAGCATCTCTGAAGCATGAAGCTGCAAACTCTGTCAAAATGTTGATCTGTAGAACCTCCATGGAAATAGAAGGCACGAACCATCAACCAAAGAAGCATAGAACAACAAGTGAACCCCCCCATAATGCTGAACAGGGAGAGGGGTGACAGGAACACTGAAATGCAAAGCCAAAAATATCTACAAGAAGAAGAATCAGGAACACCAATAGTGCAATAGAAGTACAAGCACAGGATAAAGGGTGGTGTCACTGACACACTGCATGGGCTAATGTCGTGGAAGAAAAATTCACTTGACAAAGGTGGATGAGCACAAAATGGAAAAACATCATGACCCCCCATGGCACTTTATAACTGAGTGTGAGTACAAACAAACACAAGGTGTACAAGATCCCAGATATGCAAAAGCAGGCACTTTATCTCAGTGCGTTTACAAAAAAAGGAATGCAACAGAATAGAAGCATACAATGCTCAGAATTCAAAAAGAAGAGTGAGCCAAAAGAACAGAAGAAGAGATTCCAGGACCTATAGAATCCAAGTAATCCGCTAGAGTGCGAAAGTGCAAAACTCGAAGGAGAAAGAACTTGAAGCAGAATCTGGATAAAAGACCTCTGCAACTGAATAACTCATAGAACCAGCTTTCCAACAATATCTGGTGAACCCAGAAAAGAGTCTGAATGAGCGAGATATGGCTCCCGAAAGGCAAAATAGAACATCTGGCTTTGACTGCCAAAATAGGCAACCAGACTGTAGCAAAAATTAAAAAAACCTGTACCATCATCTTCGTCTTAGAACCAGCTTTCTGATGCATTTTTTGGATCGAAAAAATACATCCATATGCTCAAGTTACGGAAGAAAAACCGACAGGGCCTCCTCATGAAGAGCATATGCTAAAAGTGAAACTTGGGCACAATAATCAAGGAAAAAACAGCACCACTGCGATCTACTCAAAAAATCATGCACTTTCAAAAAAAGAATCGCCTCAATACGAGGTCGTATGAGAAAGTTATGATCCTTCGAAGTTTCCAAAACGAGAACTGTGCACAGTCATGGCTAAGAATCTGCAATTTCTGAAGAATTCATGCATGAAAATCAAAAAACAACTCCACTAGTGGATAGAGCACAAAAAAATAGCCAAGTTCATAACAAGAATCATCAAAATCGGAGTCCGTATGAGCAAGAACGAGACATTTGAAAACTACATTCAAATCTGCAATTGCCAACGGAGAGGGGTATGGCTGTAGCTTTGCATGCTCGATTCTGCAAAATATACAGCTTGCATGCAAAATATAAAAGATACCCAGATGGTTTTTTGGGACTGCGAACAAAACGCAGAAAGCGTTTTTCTTTTTGATGTATAGAAGATGTTGTTGTAGTGTAAATTGGATGCCTTTAACTGTAAAAAACGGCTCCAAAAATCAAAAACCAACCCCCAGCAACCAAAATATGACATGAAAATGCTAGATCAGCTTCCTAAGTCCATCAATGGTATGCTGGAACCTACAATACTGATTGAAAACTCCAAATATGCAAGTTGGTTGTCAGATTTGAGATTGAAACCCTAGAGAAAAACTGTTTTTGTC
The DNA here is from genome assembly GCA_028749045.1 of Cupressus sempervirens. Taxonomy (NCBI): domain Eukaryota; kingdom Viridiplantae; phylum Streptophyta; class Pinopsida; order Cupressales; family Cupressaceae; genus Cupressus; species Cupressus sempervirens. The sequence continues at coordinate 693,424,731 of CM053784.1, forward strand.
AAAACTTTTCTAATTCTTAGGATCATCCAAAGATGCAAGAGAAGAGCATACTTCATTTTTCAAAAAACTACAATAAAGTTTATTTGCCCCCCTGAATCTCTCAAATAAGGAAACTAAAATCTACTCTTGCACATAGAAAAGCTCTGATACCATGTTAGAATCTGATAAGATTAATAACCCAGAAAACTAGTGCAAAGAGTAAATATCTAAACTATGAATGCAAATGATACAAAATCAAAATAGCATCATAGAGTTAGTCTCCAAGAGAGTAATGCAAATGCTGGAAGCAAAATAGCATTAAGAGGATGCAAAAACAAGAGATACAAATACAAGCCAGGTAGCATGCTTATATAGGCTAGGAAGAGGGAGGAGGTGGCAACACCAACCAATGAGGAGCAACCATCTATCGGACTAAAGATAGCAAAGTATCTTTTAATAATATCAAGTTTCCACAATCCATTGTTAATGATGATGTTGCTTCTGGATTCGATTGTGTAAGTTTTTTTATCATCGATGTTTCGGATCACACTCTGTGATCCATCAGCAGGATGAGAGAAGGAAGTAAAAAGTATCCAGAAGCAACATCATCATTAGCAAAGTATCTTCCTAAGATAGCTAATGGATGCTCACATGTAGGAAGGTGACACCTCACAACCATTCACCTAATAAGACATGCTTTATTAACCTAAGCGAGATTATTAAAAGTGTAGGCAAAACCTAGCAAAATAGAAAAAATAAAAAAACTACACTAACATAAGGAAGTCTAACATATCTTATAGATTATAACAAAATGTTGTATAGGGGTCATCAACTGTGTTTTCTTGTTGGCTATGTCCAATATAGTAGTAGCATTAGGAACTTTCTATTGGTTTTGGTTTGTCACCATTTTTTCTCCAAAGTTGGTATTTTAGTGGTGCCTTTTGGTTAACCTATTTTTTAATAGTGGTGATAGACATTGATGATGGTTATGTTCTAGTTCGACCCCTTTTGTACAAGAAATGTGTAATATATTATATGATCAATATATTGGGTGTTGGCCCTTAGCATCAATTTACTTACAAAAATGTACTAGTTGAATAATGACCCTATCAAATGGTATTTAATTAGAGATCTTGGATAGCTCAAATTTAAACTATATAAGTAGAGGATAAAATTAGGGAACGGGATGGTAAGGAACAAAAGAAGAGTACGAGGAACATCATTGTCAAAGTGTCGACAAGCAAAGAGAAGGAGGCCACAATGTCTGGAAATTAGAAAAGGAAAACCCCAGATGATAACAAGGACAAACAACGGGAGGAGAGTGAGAAGGTGGAAGGGGAACCCATCGATAGGGAGGGACCCGAACAAGGCTATGAGGACTTTGGCACTAATACCTATAGATGCTTGGTCACAAGGAAGGATAGGAAGGTGGTGTAGAGGAACTTTGACTCTGCTTCGACCAATATGGGCATTAAATGGGAGCTAATTAGAACTCAGGTCAAAGAAAATGAAGAGGGCAGAATCCAGCTGGAGGAGTTGATAGATCCTGCTCTAGTCATCCTTAGTGACATTACTACGGAGAACCCGGACATGGATGTCCTTAACAATGCGAAGAACAACATGGTGGACAACTTCCATACTACTAAGTGGCTTTTCCACGGAATCCTTAACCTCAAACACAAAATGAGCATTCTGGAAAGGGAGACATATAGCTTAAAGAACAAGGTCAATGAGGATGAACAAAGCATGGACAAAAGAGTGGAGGAAGTCAACAATAGAACTCATGCGATGGACATGACAATACAAGGTATAGTTGAGTAGAGCTCTAGCATCCTCAAGAACAATAAGAACATCAAGGAGTTCATCCACTATGCAGACGATTAGAGCATCAGCAAGGAGCAGGACCCTGACACCCACAACTTAAAGGACAGGACTTTGGATGAAGGTGCAAGGAAGCGAACCAAATCCAACACTACGAAAAAAGATACCCAGGCCCCAGATCAGGGGCTTTTTGAGATGAAGGAGGTAACAGGCAAGCTGTCGGAGCTAGAGATGAATGCAGCTGAAATGCTGAGAGACATTATCTAAGTGCCCTGACCTTTTTTGGGCTGCCCTAGTTTTTTGGCATCTCTCCCTAGCTTTACTTCTGTTTGTATCTTTGTTTAGGGAGATGTTCTTTCTTTTTGCTTTCGGGCTCTATTTGTAGCCCTTTGTTCTCTGTTGTAGATTGATCTTTTTATGTTAGGGTTTTAGGGCCCTTTAAAAGCCTGTTTTCCTTAATAAAAAATAAGATGCAATCTTATACATTTTCATAATATAATAATATTAATTTAAATTATTATAAAAATGTTCTATAACAACATGCAAATCATACCAACAACAATGGAAACTTGTCCATAAAATGTGCATCCAAAGAGCCTTAAAAATATGAAATTTGTATGACATCACCTTTCAAAGTTACTTGGGCTTTCATCTTAAGATTCCCACACTTGAAAATGAGTACTAAAATTTATTTCTAAAAGAAAATTGTTCAAGTGTATATAATTATTTGTAGTTAAAATATTTTTTCTTTAATATCCTCTATAAATATAATAGAGTGGCCATTATATACACCCACAACTTCAAATTTGAATATTGGTTATGGGTAAAAAAGATTCTACTTTGAAAGTGATTGTGCTAAGAGTAAACTACCTACAACACTTATTACAACATTAGGCAGGGAATACAAACACACACAGAAATATAAAGGCTTGGGAATTGACTAATCTATAAGACTCAAATTATGATCTATAGGGTGTTGGAGCTTGAGCAATTAGCATGCTAGGACTTAGACAAGTCTAGTTGTTCAACAAATACAATGACAGGACATGTGACAAATGAAGCGCATGATAGAATGGATAAGTCTACAACTTTGATAGGAAGAAGGGAATAGTGGAGTTGGAATAAAACATAAATTCATGAAGGAAAACCACAACAAACAAAAATAAGAAAAACATAAAAATACAAACATTATAGATAGATAGATAGATCATTCTAAAAAGGATATGACAACTTACTTATTACCAATGAAATTGTTCACAACTAAGCCACTTGCTATTTCGTGATTGTTTTTTCAAATTCTATCAAAACTATATTTTAGTTCAAAAAATCCACTAAAATACATTTACATTAAGATTAATCCTAACACTAAATTCAAATTTTCCCAAACATGATATGATTTAAAATATTAATAAATTATCAATAAAAAAATTATACATTATTTTCACGGCCACTAAAAGTTTGATTGTGAAATTTGTACTCAAATTTTATTTTATTTTAAAAAGTGTCCATTGGCGATAGGACTCTAATGATTAGTTTCATCTAGGGGAGAGGACCCAGTACTTGAACGGGTTCCAATGGTTGTGATAGAAATTGTTTACTTTATACCTACACTTGTTGACTTAATGTCTAATTTTTTTGACAACATTGCACCAATACTTGTGACTTTATAGTTGTTAGTACAATGATGATTACCAAAAAATGAATGAAAATGTACCCTTTGATCTAAAAAGTAACCAATGATGTGATGCCATATCAACTGTTCAACTATGGGTACCCTTTATGCATGACCATTGGTCTCACTTTTTTTTGGGGCTGTTTTGGACGACTTGGCAAGAAGCACGCTGATGTGGCATCATAACAAGTGACGTGGACTTGAAACCTTAGTTATAAGTAGATGATTCACCAAGTACGTTGCTGTAAAAAATTGGGAGCAATTTGAATTTTTTACGTAGGGTTTTGATAAGCATGAAGTTAGGGTGTTCAAGTACCGGGTCCTCTCCCCTAATTGAATAAATTGTAAGAGCAAAATTTTGCATACAAAAGTACATTTACTTAAGCATATGATCATTGTTACATCTAAAGACACCATAGTTTTGATACTAGACAAAGTGAACAATACCAATATAATAGACTAATAATAATCTAATAGAAACACTCCACAAATCTTTTAAGTGTACATGTCAATGTTAGCAAGAACCATTTTACTTCACCTACTCCTACGCCTTGCTCATGCTGTTGATTGATCCTAAAAAATGATACAAACATATATCTACACAATCAAAGTCCAACATATGATCATTTCGACATCTTATAATTTTGATTCAAAAATTTGATCAATACCAATATAATAAACTAATAGAAACACTCCTGCACATATCAATGTTGGAGAGAACCATTTTACTCCTACACATGCCTCATGGTGTTGATTGATACAAACAACAACCTACACAAAAGTTCACAAAAGCAACCCAACACAAATACCATTTTGTTTAACCTATAATTCATTGGGATTAATATGCCTGCAATCATCTCATCGAACTGGATTTGATTTTCCTGGATTGGTACCCTAAAAGCGGCTGATTGCAGACGATTTAATGGATCGTGCACCACTATAAGACGGCTGTGTATCTCCATCGACATCGGACATGAGTTCAGGCTTCGGAGGATCCCCAATTTCAACGCTGCCTTCCAACATCTTGGCAACTTTCCCCATGGAAGGCCTGTCCTCTGGCCGAGTCTGAATGCACCAGAACGCAGTCTTCACCATTCTCTCCACCGCCTCCAACTGACTTCGATTCTCTCTTACTCCCACGAGCCTCTTGTCAACAACCTCCCCCACAATCTTCTCACTCACAACCATCTCGAAAGCCCATGAGGGAAAATACCAGTCACCGCTGTCCATATTCGAATTGGGGAAATTGGTTACAACCATATTCCTCCTCCCGCTTACAATCTCGAGAAGCACCATTCCAAAGCTGTAAACATCTGCTTTTGCGGTTATTGGGCTCATCTCAAACCATTCAGGCGCCAAGTATCCTCGAGTTCCTCTGATGGTCGACATGTTCAGGCTGCGCTCCTTTTCGACCAGTTTAGCCAGTCCAAAATCGGAAACTTTGGGGCAAAAGCTCTCATCCAGAAGAATGTTCTCTGGTTTAATGTCGCAATGGAGTACCCATTCCAGGCATTCTTCGTGGAGGTAAGCAATGGCTCTGGCTACCCCCAAAGCTATGCGGTATCGGATCCCCCAATCCATTACATTTGCTCCTTCTGTGTTGAACAAATGCTTGTCTAGGGATCCATGGGGGATGAATTCGTAAACCAGCATTCTGTGCTCCCCTTCTGAACAAAAGCCCCACATTCGAACAAGGTTTAGATGATGAATCCGCCCTATAATGGTGACCTCTGCCCAGAATTGCTGCTCCCCGTGTTGGAGCCCTTCGAGTTTTTTCACCGCGATTTGTCTCTGATCCGGCAGAATTCCCCTGTACACTGGCCCAAATCCTCCTTCCCCCAATTTGTCGCTGAAATTGTTCGTTGCCGCTTTCAGCTCCGCGTATGTGAATTTCTTGGGCCCTCCGGAGGGCATCAGATCTAGGGCAAAAATTCTGGCTAGGTCTCTGAATCGGGAATACTTTCTCAGAAATGCCCAGAAAGCAAGAACACCGCACAGAAGCTCGACGCCGAATAAGGAACAGATTATGGCCAGATCTCGGGTCGTGTGGTCTGAATCCTTCGGGGGGAAGGCTAGTCTTATCAGAGAAGGGCAAACATTTTGGACTACCGAGAAGAGTCCATTAAAGGGGTTTGAAGCTTCTTCCGCGGTTGCAGAGACCTTCAAATACATGCGCTTGTGCGATTCAGGAGACCAGTACCCATTTATCAATTGCCCGTATTGATGGATGCAATTTCCATTGTCCAGATTGTGCGTGAAACCCAAACATCCCCCATCTTTTTTGCATTTGTCTATGCAATCCTGTAATCTATTCCCCCCCTGTTCTGTATTCAATCCGTCAAAATTGACATAATCCAGCGGCACAAATGTCACATTGGAGGAATCCTTGATCTCAGTGAGCGCCCTGCAGCTTCGATTATTGGAGGTCAGGGGTTCGAAACCAGGCAAGCACTCACATGTTCTATTCCACATCTGATCGACCTTACAAACAGAATTCTCCCCACAATACCCATGGATTACACAGTACTGCAAGACAGCTTCCCATACTACAACCCATGAAGAAGATGAAGAATTCATGTTCCGACTGTAAATCCGAAGATTCCCATCGCTCTCCAAAACGAGCCTTCTCAAGCGGTTAGCCTGGCCGCCGTCGGACGCCATGATCAAAGAAGTTGTTGTATTGAGAAACCCATTTTTGTCAAGGCTAAGACTCGTGAAGGTTCCGTCTGTGGGGCACCAGTAAGGTTTCCTAACAAGCCCTTGCTTTTCCTCCTTCATGTAATACAAGCAGATTTTGGATTGTGCATCGAAAGCAAGATAATAGTAGTCGCTGCCATTGGCAAAAGTACCATTTGCAAGCCTTGAAATCAATCTGCCGCCTATTATGCTGAGGGTTTGATTGGGAAGAAGAGTATCTGAAGGAAAGTTGAAGCTCTGAAAATCAAACTGGCCCTGGCTCCTATTGAGGACCAAGTTACCTGAATCCATTAAGGTAAGATCCATGGCTGAACCATTCGAGACATTCCGACTCCATGTGACCAGCCCTTTCTCGTCTATGATTGATAAGGATCCGTTCTTTATGATTAGGGAAGAATTTGCACCCACCAAGGATGTTGAATTCGCCATCCATGCCAGAGCCCGCTGTGAATCATTGGCATACCACACAGCAAATGCATAACCAGTTGCCGTCAAGTTATAAAAACCAGCACAAAAGAGCCCATTTGGAGAAACCAGGTACTTTCTATCGCTGGGTTTGAATCCAGAAGAATTCAGCTGATTATAAGATATACTAAGCACTGTACTAGTCTGTTCTTGTGCTTGAATGACATTCACACAAATGAACACCATGAAAACAAACAGTAAATAAAAGCATGGAGAGGCCATGGCTTCTGCAATTGACACAAGAGAAACCTTGGGCTATAAGGACAGACTGAAACTTCTAACAGAGACGTCCGTGATTTTGATTCAGTATTTGACTGCTTATAATAAAAAGAAACCGCTTTGATTGGATCCATAGAAAAGATATTGCCTGAATTTCCTTGCTGCATGCAGTTCCGTGGATCATCTGGTCAAGGCCGCCTCGTTTACAGTCGCAATTGAATGTGAACGTATTGTCCGGGACGGTTGGTTTGAATTATTTGACCCGCAAATTTTTGGTTTTGGGAAGAAAATTTCGAAGTTTTTTTAATATTGAATAAAATAAGTTTATAAATTAAATTATAGCAACTATTGGTCGGTATGGTCAAAAGAGGAGTTTTTCCTTGCATTTTTCTTTTGAACGTAGACTAAGAGAGGTTGCACGCTCAGATTTATAGAGGGTAATGTGTATACACTTCTTTTGAAGTATGTTGGAGGAGAATTTCACGTTTAATTAAGTCGAAGGAGGAGTTATTTAATCTGGTTTTATTGGAGAGTTCAGTTTTGTATGGAGAATTTGTGTTTTTGAAAGAGTGGTCGCAAGTTCAAATCTCATAATGAGTATCGTATGTATACCTTGTTTGTAGCATGGTTAGGTGCCTCCTCAAGGAGTATGAGGTAGTCTTGTATTACTATTAGCTATTGGTAGACTCATATAAGATCGTTCAATATCACAAACTATTTACGAATCTTTCTCTTGAAATCCCCCTAAGCAAGAATATGCAACTTGTGTATTTATTGTTGTATTTAAGATATTTAATATAAAGTGGTAATAAATTATTAACAAAAACAAATATGGATAATTAGTTTTTTAATTATGAGATTATTTTAAAATAGTTGTATAGTTTTTTTTTTTCAAATGTCAATATTAATTTAGCATATGTAATTGATATAGCATACAAGATAACAACAATCAAAGTTTTAATTCATAGTAAAATATAAGTCAATCTAATTTATTACAAATTAAGATTATACACTAAAATATTATGTTATTGAAAAAAAAATATTGTGTATTTGTCCTCAAACCTACCCATTTGAGTTTATCCATTTTAGTACTCTTTTGTCCAAACATATAGACCAAGGATTAACATGTATTAAATGTAGACTTAATAATTTAAAATACCCATGTGTGTAGCTTCTAACTGCAAGTCAAATAGAATGATGCAATGCACAACTACTAAACCAAATGCAAATAATATTTGAACCCTAGTTATTGTAGTGGTTACTACAAACTAAAAGTTACTTAAGAAGCTACAAATAAATGACATTCGACTACTAGGTCTTCTCGATTTTTCCAAATCTTTTATGAAGCATATCCAAACCATCAATAAGCCATTCTCCTAGGTTCTTTATATTTGACATCAAGGATTCAAGTAAAGTAAATTATATAATTATGTGTTTAATATAGAATTAATTTCCTACATTTCACCAAAATAAAATGACTGATCTAATTTTTAGAGCGAAATGAAAAATGCAACACATGAATCTTGTGAAAACTAGGAATCTGATAGCGTATAAAACTTCAAAAATATAACATAATTAAATCGAATAAATTCTAAGGATTTAAAGTAAATTGTGTCCAACAATAACTTGTATTTTATTCTTGACGGTAGGGCTAAAAGGGTCCATAAATTTCACTTTGTTTTCCTAAATCATTTTAAGCACAAAGATAGGATTTCCTTCCCGTTTTTTCTGAAATACTCTCTGCTTCTTAGTCTTTATGTTCATAGAAAAAAAGAGTCTCGTCCTGTCTTGCATGAAGGTTTAATTTTACTTATTGAAAACTATTGTAAAAGTAAGGCTATAAAGCCCTCTCCGGTCAATGAGAAAAGGAAAGGGATTGGAAGTGTGACCTACCCTAAGATAATTAAGGCTAAAGAAGGAGCAAGCGTTAACAAGAAGGTTTCAAAGTAGGAAAGGACTAAGAAACATGTTAAAGAAATTATGGAGTATGAGAAATCAGACAACAATGAGAAGATGGAAACAGACAATGAGAAAACATAAATAGGGGATTTTAGCTCTAACCTAGATAGGTACTCTGGGAGTAAAGGAGTATCTACTGGTAAAGATAATGTGGTGGGAAGTCATGATAGAAAAATGAGGTCAAAATCCAACGGTGAGGAAGATGAAAAACAGAGTGGTCACCCTTCACATAATGCCAGTGAGGAGAAAATGGAGGAGGAAACAGGAAAGGAAAATGAAGGCAAAGACCCTGTTGGTAAGGATGATAGCCAGAGTAAAAGTGTGAACGAGGAGAGGACATAGAGTATGGACACAAATGCTGATACCCAGATCAATACCATTACTTCCTCTGAGCCCAGGAAGGAGGATGACAGGAGGGATGATGCTAAACTCTCCTTTCTTCACACTACAAAGCTTAAGACAAAGACTTCTCTTAAGGTGATTCATGGTTGTATAATGAATTAATGGCTCTCAAAAAGAAAATGGGGATAATGTAGAGAGATTTGGATGCTAAATGGGCTAAGATTACTTAGCTAGAAGTACAAATCGGTAGCATTCCTAATAAGCTTAAAGAATATGAACATGAGCTTCATCACCTTATTAAGGAAAGTGAGCTAAAAATGGAATAGGTCACTTCCAGTCTTTGTGCGGCGATGACTAGTTTAGGAAAATGAAGAAATTATGTCACTTGATAATGTTGGAGTGGGGAGTCCTGGTGGGCCTAGTAAGAGAACAAGGTAGAGCACAAGGAAAAAGGTTCTCGAGGCTCTTGGGGCTCTTGTTCCTTCACGTGCTGACATTATCCAAAGTACTGCAAAAGAAGGTAAAGAGGTGGCGAACATTATCAAGGAGTTGATGTAGATGTGGGCTGTGGATCATGCGTTTTGGTTTCTGGTTTGGATGATTTTTTTGATTTTGTCCTTTTGCTTTCCCGTTTGTTTAAAAACTCTAGGTTCTAGTTCCTTGTAAAACCTGGTCTTTTATATGGTTTAAACTCTTGGTTTCAGGTCCCTATAAAACCTGGTTTGGTTGTTTTTGAACTATGGGTTTCAGGTCCTTGTAAAACCTAATAGTGCTTGAAATGTTTATCTTTAGATGTTTGTAAAGGGTGCTTTTATCGTAATCTAAAATAACTTGTATAATTTTGATGTAGGAACATCTTGCATGGAAAAATTATTGGAAAAAAAAAAAAAAAAACTGGAGGAGAGAGAAAGTGACGAAAATTAGAGGAGAAATAATTTTTAAAAATAAAAAGGAGAAAAGGAGAAAATTCTATTTTCGAGATGCATAGGTGGCATAATAGAAAAAATAAAAAATAAATGGTTGTCATTCCATTTATTGAGGTGTGTGGGTAGAATTCTAGAAAGTTATGAATATTGTAGAAAGTTGTGGACATTGTAGAAGGTTATGGAAGTTGTAGAAGGTTGTGGATATTGTGTAGGAGGAATTCTAGAAGGTTGTGGATAAGTCATGTATTGGGTGGTAAGTGCCTATTTAAGCAAGGCATATGAGCATTTCTAATCAAGCTCAAGGGGAAGCTTGAGGAGTAGAAGCTCAAGGAGAAGCTTGAGAAGAAGGGAAAAGCTCAAGGAGAAGCTTGAGAAGTGGAAGCTTGGAAGGCTTCAAGGTGTGAAAGAGAAGGAGGAAGTGAAGAGTGAGTTTTCTTAAGCGTGTAGACAGAGCGCTGAATGTGAGGCAGTTTACAGCAGGATTGTGATGGACTTGTGAGTGTGTAGACAGAGCACCGAAATGTGAGGCAGTTTACACTTGGATCTTGGATGAAGTTGAAGAAGAGCTAGTGGCTGCGGTTTAAAAACAAGGAGGTTGCTTGGTGGCTTGCTAGCACAAGTTGAGATCTCGGAGGTTTATACTAGAGTGTGGATCTGGACTAGCTTAGGTTTGGATTGCATCTTGAGAGATCTTGCAGAAAGGTTATTGTAATTGCCATTGGATTGTCAAGTATAATAAAATTGTTTAGGAAGTATTTTGTCATCTCTTTGTTTCCTTATTGTTGCATTCTTGGTTGTGAGTTGGTAAGGGTAGTGTGTACCGACATCAAGTGGTATCAGAGCAGTACCTTCATTAGTGGTATCAGAGCAGGATTTCCTAAGTGTACAAGCAGATCGCCGAAGTGTGAGGCAGTTTGTACCAGGACCTTGGTTGGGTGAAGTTTATTAGAGTGAGGTTTCTTGAGCATGTAAACAGATCATCGAAGCTGAGGCAATTTGCACCAGGACCTTGGGAGGACACGCATATTGATTGATGGATGCGTAGATGGAAGACTGAACTTGTTGTGGCATGATCGTAGAGAGCTTGTGGATTGCAAATCCGTTGTCCTAGACTTGTGATGTGGTTCCTAATTGTTCGTGCAAGGTGGCAGGTTTCGATCTGACTTGCAAACAATTTGAGGTTGTCACAAGGAGCGTGGGAAGGATTTGTTGCAGAGGATTTATGAAGATCTTGGAAGATGGCTCCAAGAGGATTGGACCCTAAGATGATTGCGAAAATCCATGATATAGTGGAGAGGAATTTTTCTAAGATGATTTCTCGGTTGGATGATAGATTGGCTGATCAAGTTAAGGAGGTTCGTGAGAGAAGATGGCATCGCAAGGTTGAGGTGGAAGAGGTTGGTTTTGCTGATCAATTTGTGGAGCCTGATGCAGAACCTGCAGAGCAACTAGAGGTTGTTGCTAAAGATATTTCTAATGTTGTTGATGTTGGGACAGATGTTGGTTTTCATGATCAATTGGTTGAGTCTAACATGGAGATTGTGGAGCATTCAGTCGTGGATGATCTAGTTGTTGGAGGTGAGTTATGTATTGCAAAGCATCTTGTTGTGAGCAATGAGGTTGCTGGTGTTGAGAGTTTGGCATGTGTTGATGGAGATCTATATGTGGCTGTTGATGTGGGGTTTGTTGCTATGGGTATGAATTCACTAGTTGCTGATGTGGATGAGGGTTTGAAGAATTATGTTCAGTTTGTTCTTGGGGGTGAACATGCTGATTGGATGGTTGAGATTCTGGTGTTTGATAGAGTAATGCAGATGTGGAAGATTTGCATGGTGGTTTTATTGTCCCTGTTGAGGTGGAAACCTTTGGTGAAGATGAAGATGGTTGTAGATCTTTCTTTTTGGTGTCAAAGTGCGGGACACACTTTTCTATCTACCAGGGGAGTCTGATGCAGGAGCATCTTGCATGGAAAAATTATTGGAAAAAAAAAAAAAAAAAGTTTGGAGGAGAGAGAAAGTAACGAAAATTAGAGGAGAAATAATTTTAAAAAATAAAAAGGAGAAAAGGAGAAAATTCTATTTTTGAGATGCATAGGTGGCATAATAGAAAAAATAAAAAATAAATGGTTGTCATTCCATTTATCGAGGTGTGTGGGTAGAATTCTAGAAAGTTATGAATATTGTAGAAAGTTGTGGATATTGTAGAAGGTTATGGAAGTTGTAGAAGGTTGTGGATATTGTTTAGGAGGAATTTTAGAAGGTTGTGGATAAGTCATGTATTGGGTGGTAAGTGCCTATTTAAGCAAGGCATATGAGCATTTCTAATCAAGCTCAAGGGGAAGCTTGAGGAGTAGAAGCTCAAGGGGAAGCTTGAGGAGTAGAAGCTCAAGGAGAAGCTTGAGAAGAAGGGAAAAGCTCAAGGAGAATCTTGAGAAGTGGAAGCTTGGAAAGCTTGGAAGGCTTCAAGGTGTGAAAGAGAAGGAGGAAGTGAAGAGTGAGTTTTCCTGAGTGTGTAGACAAAGCGCCGAATGTGAGGTAGTTTACAACAGGATTGTGATGGACTTGTGAGTGTGTAGACAGATCGCCGAAATGTGAGGCAGTTTACACTTGGATCTTGGATGAAGTTGGAGAAGAACTAGTGGCTGCGGTTTAGAAACAAGGAGGTTGCTTGGTGGCTTGCGAGCACAAGTTGAGATCTCAGAGGTTTCTACCAGAGTGTGGATCTGGACTAGCTTGGGTTTGGATTGGATCTTGAGAGATCTTGCAGAGAGGTTATTGTAATTGCCATTGGATTGTCAAGTATAATAAAATTGTTTGGGAAGTATTTTGTCATCTCTTTGTTTCCTTATTGTTGCATTCTTGGTTGTGAGTTGGTAAGGGTAGTGTGTACCAACATCAAGTGGTATCAGAGCAGTACCTTCATTAAATTTGCATTCAATAGATAATAAATTTCATACATTTTTCCTAAATAAGTAATCAACTTATTGTCTAGAACATAATGAAGAATGATACACATATATCTTGTGAAAATAGTGAACTGATGTAGTGTTGTAAACTGTAAGCACCTCATGGGTGTGTACAATTTCATGCTTGTTTAACACTCACCTTAATGTGCTTCCTTTAAGCATGCATTACAAGGATTCACCTCACACTTCACACCTAATTTAAAATATGTCCTCTCTTAATTTAATTTTATCAAAAATCTATGTGGACACTTATTTCTAGGCGTGCCCCTTAAATATTTCACTTATTTAGTCAATTATTGAGTACATAAGCCATGTGTATCAATGTGTGCCCTTTTTTTATTTCATCTTGATATGAAAAATTAGTTTCCTTCGATGATACCAAGTCCTAGTTTTGAGAATAATTGGAGGGAATAGGCCAACCTCCTTGGCCTACTCTTGAGAATAGGTGATCCAATTAGCATATTCCCTAATATTTGGCCCAAAATAAAAATAAAAATGTAACATTCACTTGATTTTGGAGGGAATTTCAAATTCCCCTTGGCTTCCTTTATGTTTATCATCTGACAAGATATAAAAAGAATTTATCTTAATTTATTTTGGGGTGATGAAAGCATTTGCAAGGTTGGTTGCATAATTTGAAGTCATCTTATGAAGTGAAGATTTCGAAATCAAGGCAAAACTCAACAAGTGTCAAGATCTAAGACTATTTGTCTACATCTAGTATTCAACAATTTCATCATCAATGCAATGCTTTCAAAAGATTATGAAGATGACTAGGAGATCACTAACCAATGATTGACTTGTACTTTACCTTTAGATTGGGTATAATTTCTTTTTGTACTTGGATTTATATATTTAAGTGTCACACTTGTATTTAATTACACTATTTCAAATATACATTTAATTACATTTTTGTTAGGATTAAACCACAGATAGAAATAACAATTACATGCAAATATAACCAATAACAGAAAATAATAGATCACACAAAAAAGAACACAAGACACTAAGATTTAATGTGGTTCACCCAATCCCTAGGCTACGTCCACCAAATAGCAAGTCCGATATTATTATAATCCAATGATTACAACCTAATTACAATCTGTAATCCTTTACAGCTCAATACTGTCACAAAAATCAATTTCGCATCACAACTTAATAAAAATACCTAACCCTAAGCCCTTTTATACAAGTATTTTATGCCGTTTTAGGGTTACAACATGTTGGCCATATGTCGGCTACATCGAACCCCAAAGAATTTATGAAGTATGTACAGTATTTTCCTGATTAGTCACCACAATCTAACAATCTCCCACTTGGGGACTGATTAGGCTCCACACTAAACAACAATCTCCCACTTGGAGACTGATCCTATAGCTATACTGCTACCACATGGGGCTCCCACTAGATCAAACCACCCTAGACTCTGTTATTCTTTGATTCATGGTCAGTCTAGAAGACCAACCGAAGCTGAAGAGGAGTTCAGCTTCTCCCTTGTTACTACCTTTGTCAACATATCTGTTGGATTGTCATTTGTATGTATCTTCTCCAACTTTAACTGTCCATCCTTCAAAACTGACCGAATGAAATGGTATCGCAACTATATATGTTTGGTCTTAGAATGCAGAGCTGAATTCTTTGCAAGATGAATGGCACTTTGACTATCTGTAAACAAATAGTTATCTCTCTAAGGGTGTCCCAATTCTTCCAAGAAGAACTAAAGCCATATCATCTCCTGGCTACCTCTGTAGCAGCAACATACTCTACCTCTATAGTGGATAAAGCATTAACCTTCTATAACCGAGAAACCCAGGTCATGGCTACCCCACCAATAGTAAAGACATAACTTGTAGTACTCTGCCTAGTATCAATATCCCCTGCCAAATCTGAGTAAACATAGCCCTGTAAATCAATAGTAGAGCCCCCAAAGTGTAAACACTTATTAGATGTTCCTCTCAAATATTCGAGAATCCATTTGATTGCATTCCAATGCTCAATTCCTGGATGACTCATATACCTGCTAACAGCTCCCACTGCATGTGCAATATCTAGCTTGGTACATACCATAGCATACATCAAACTTCTTACAGCTGAAGCATAGGGTACCTTGGACATCTTATCCTCCTCTTCTTATGTCTTAGGACACATCTCCTTAGTCAACTTCAAATGACCAGGTAAAAGTGTGCTGACAACTTTAGCATTTTCCATAGAGAAACGTTGCAACACCTTCTCCACATAATCAACCTAAGATAGTGTCAATGTTTTGTTCTTCCTATCTCTGCAAATCTTCATACCAAGGATTTTTTTTGTTGCCCCCAAATCCTTCATAACAAATGCATGTGCTAACTAGCATTTCAGCCCCTTAATATGATCCATGTTAGACCTAGCTACAAACATATCGTCAACATTTAAACATAAAATAATGTAGCTATCATCATCCAACCTCTTAAAATTAACACAGTAATCTGAATGACACCTATTATATCCATGCTAATGCATAAAACTATCAAATTTCAGATACCATTGCCAAGGTGCCTGCTTCAAGCCATATAAACTTTTCTTCAATTTGCACACTAAGTTCTCCTTACCTTTGACCACAAATCCCTATGGCTGAGCCATATATATCTCTTCATCCAAATCACCATGAAGGAAGGCTTTTTTAACATCTAGCTGCTCTAAATGCAAATCTTCAGTAGCCACAAGACTTAAAATAGTACAGATAGAAGTCATTTTAACAACAGAAGAAAATATCTCATCAAAATCAATTCCCTTTTTCTATGCAAATCCTTTTACAACTAACCTGGCTTTAAATCTTTTCTAACCCCCTTCCTCTTCTTTCAACCTGTAAACCCACTTATTTTGTAAAGCTCTTTTACTTGCAAGCAACTTGCACAAATCCCATGTCTTATTCTTCAACAGAGAGTCCATTTTATCTTTCATTGCAGACTCCCACTGAATCTTAGTATCCACATGCACAACTTCATCATAACTTTTAGATTCACCAGCATCAGTAAGTAAAATAGAATACAAAGAGGGAGAGAATCTTTCTGGAGGTCTAATTTGTGTTGTTGACCATATAACATTCACCGATGTGTGTGGTATTTTTTGTTATGGTTGTTGCACATCATGAGGAATGGCTAGAACATCAACTTTTGGAGTATCATCCAACACTACATAATCATCTTCTTTCTTCTCATGTTGATGCAATAGATCTTTGTACAACACTTTCTCATTGAATATGACATCCCTGCTTCTTAAAATTTTATGATTTTCAAAATTCCAAAGCCTATAACCAAATTCATTAATGCCATATCATACAAATACACATTTCTTTGAGTTAGCTTCCAAGTTGGTTCTATTTTCAAAATCTATGTGAGCAAATGTTTCACAACCGAAGGTCTTGAGAAAAGAATAACTCACCTTCTTACCAGTCCATGCTTCCTTTGGAATACCACAACCCAAAGGAGTAGAGGGACCTCTATTAATCAAATATACAATAGTATTGACAGCCTCCACCCACATGTGTAAGGGCAACCCAACATGCAACCTCATGCTCCTTGCACGCTCCATTATAGTCATGTTCATGCATTCAGCCACTCCATTTTCTTGAGGAGTCCTTGGAACAGTTTTCTATCTACGAATACCATTAATGGAGCAATAAGCTTCAAATTCATGACTGCAATACTCACCGCCATTATCAGATCTGAGACATTTTAATTTCTTACTAGTCTCATTTTCAACCAAGCATTTCCATTTTTTAAAAGTTTGAAATACATCAAATTTCTTTCTAAGGAAATAAACCCATACTTTTCTAGTTGTGTCATTAATAAATGTAACATAATAATGAGAGCCACCAAGGGAAGATGCCTAAGCCAGTCGCCATACATTGATATGCACAAGCTCTAATTTCTCCTTTTTGTTTTCCTTCCCAATCTTCACAAAACTTACTCTCTTTTGTTTTCCATACACACAACTTTCACAGAAATCCATATTAACACATTTTAGACCTGCTAGAAGTTTCTTTGAATGAAGTACTTTCATACCTTTCTCACTCATGTGCCCAAGTCTATTGTGCCACAATGCTGTATCAGAATTTGTAGTAGCTATTTGTTCTCCCTGCTCAACTGCAGCAACTGTTCCTGAACATTTATTTTTCTCTGAAACAATTAAAGTAGAAGGAACAATATGACCTATACAAAGATATAAGGTGCCTACTTTCACACCTTTTCCTACCACAAGGGAACCTTTTGAAACCTTCCAATTTTTATCATTAAAAGTAACTACACAACCCTCACACCAAGTTGCCCTGCTAAAATTAAATTACTACTCAGCCTTGGAACATGTCTTACCTCATGTAGTAGCCAATGATTCCCATTCTGCATCTTAATCTTAATTTTTCCCTTTCCAACAATCTGACAGGGTTCATTATCCCCCAAATAAACAAGCCCAAAATCCCCTTGGATATAATCAATGAAATAATCTCTATGAGATGTAGCATGAAATGAAGCACCAGAATCTAAAACCCATGAATCATCAACACTTTCTAAAGACAAAAGCAAAGCATCCTCTTTGGATTTGTTACTTACCACATTTGTCTCCTTGTCTCCATTTGATTTATCTCCTTTAGTTTTCTTTCGATTCCAACAATCTTTCTTTTTATGACCTGGTTTCCCATAGTACCAGCAATCATTCAGTCCTCTTGATTGAGACCTCCTCCCCTTTGACTTTCCTCTTGATTTCCCACGATTTCCAGAGTTACTTCCTCTCTCAGTCGTTCTACCCCTGCTTTGTGCATTCAAAGCACTTCTTGATGTAAATCCACCTAAGGTTTTCCTACGAGTTTCCTCACTCAAAATAACACCGATCACATCTTCACATTTTAAGGTACTAGATCCAGGAACATAATTACTCACAACTATTACCAAGCCATTCCAACTTTCAAGAAAAGAACACAAAATCAAAACAGCCCTAATTTCTTCATCAAAATTGATACCTACAGAAGATAACTGACTAGTAATAGTATTAAAACTCATTTAAATGATCCACAATAGATCCACCTTCTGCCATTTTCATATTAAATAAATGCTTCATGAGAAATACCTTGTTTGAAGCGGAGGGCTTTTCATACAATGTCGCTAGGGTTTTCATCAAATTTTTTATCATCTTCGCTTTTGTAATAATAAATGCCACTGATGGTGCCAGGCATAACTAAATGCTTCCAAGTGTCTTTCTATCCAAAAGATCCCATTCATCATTTGATATAGATACTTGATTCTTGGCTTTGCCTTCCAATGGCTTCCATAAATCCTTCTGATAAAGATAGTCTTCCATTTGCATCTTCCATAACTGGAAGTTTTTCCCATTAAACCTATCAACCCTCAACTTACCCTCGTTTGCCATCGCTCCCACTCAACTGTGAGACTTTCTTGCAGAGGATAACTGAAAGACAACCTCACTCTGATACCACTTGTTAGGATTAAACCATAGACATAAATAACAATTACATGCAAATATAACTAATAACAGAAAATAATAGATCACATAGAAAAGAACACAAAGCACCAAGATTTAACATGGTTCACTCAATCCTTGGGCTACGTCCACCAAACAACAAGTCTGATATTATTATGGTCCAGTGATTACAACCTAATTACAATTTGTAATCCGTTACAGCTCAATACGACTGCAAGAACCAATTTTGCATCACAACTTAATGAAAATACCTAACACTAAGCCCTTTTATACAAGTATTTTATGCCGTTTTAGGGTTACAACATGTCAGCCATATGTCAGCTACAATGTCGGCCATGGCCCAAAAAAATATTTTCAGGCCGATGCCCTGAACCCCAAAGAATTTATGAAGTATGTACAGTACTTTCCTAATCAGTCACCACAATCTAATAATTTTCATATAGTGTTTTTCTCTAACATACTTCATATTCATCATTTTACTTCTTATAGTGACACACATCAATTCACCATGTTCACTATATAGAAGTAAAATACAAGCTAATAAGGTCTTGTATTTTACTTCTATATAGTGGTACACATGCACTATCTCTCTATTTTGTAGGTGCAAACAAGATCCAGATCTATTTTAGGTAGTAGAAATCAACTCCCTACTCTGAGAAAATTCTAGATTTGGTGAATTTTGTAATGTCCCACCAGGGAACCAAAAATAAATCAAGCTAAAGTTTCACTAAGTTTGTCAAACATTTTTTTTTTAAAGATAAAAGATAATAAAAACAACATATATAATATAGTAGAAGCAATAATAACAAGAGATAAAATATAGTGGAAGCATTAACTCACATACATAACAACCATCATAAACAAATTACATCTCCTAAGGGCCCATGATGTTGAATCACATTTAAGTTTAATTAATACTAAATCCAATATATAATAAATCCAAATCAAAGAATAATTGCAAGTACAAACCCATTTAAACAATATACAATTATATAAGATGTCACTTGGCAATAAACAAAATGCACAATCATCCACTGTACAAGTCATAGAGTATGAGTGGTAGAAAGAATATACAACATCTCAAATGATCTATGACAAATCAAGTATAGTATAGCAGGATATAACTATACAACAAAAATATAAGATCAAAAAGAAAGGATCAACACACAAATACATCCAACAATGACATCTAGCGGTTGGATCTCAATGGTATAAGAAAATGCACTACCACCCAACCTTGTGGAACCCAAAAAGGCCCACTCCCACCACATTGAGGAGATAAACTCAAGTCCCAATCGGATATCAAAACACAAGTCAAAACCAACATCTAGGTTCAAGGAATCACCTGAAAGAAAACTATCTCAAAGGGTACCAAGACACAAGTATCAACTAATCCCAGAGGCAACAAAGAAATGTAGGAAATGTACTATGCAAGTGGGTAAGTGTCATCGCATGAACCAACTCTAAGGTTACCTTGGTAGCCACTATGGACTCCGAACCCCCTAGTGTCTTCATGCGGCATCAATATCCTTTTGTACATGCAAGGCATACTAACAAGTTAGCTTTAAGGTTACCTTGGTAGTCTTTTAATACTCCAAACCCCCTAGTGACTTTCTATGGCACCAATATCTTATTAATTCATTTCAAACCCATCTAATGAAATGTTATCACTTATTAAAATAACCTACAATGGGTTACCTACCAGCCTCTTTAGGGCCTCGGCCTCCATTGCAAGCCACTTCCCATCATGACATACATATAACCTACCCCAATCTTAGCAAAAGAAAAAGATCTCAAATGACCATAAATCATACACCAGTTCTTAAACAAGCAACTAGAAAGTACTAAAAACATTAATAATCATAATCACAGATTTCACCAATACGATCATCCTAACAAGACTGATCCAAAGTCAAGTAAGCATAAACCAAATTCTCGTCATAATATTATATCACCAAAAACAAATCATTTAGTCACCTTAGTCCTATACAAGCAACTAGGAAGCAATCAAGGATAATTGATTGAAGACTTAAAGGTTATATCAGGAAAGTTACACCATTCACCTCAGTTCCACACAAGAAACTAGAAAGCACATCAAAATATCTGATCAAACTCATCATAGCACACACATGACAGTTCACCATGGTCGGGTATAAAAGATCATAATCAAAACATCATCATGACATCATAGAACAAAACTCCCAAGCCTCTGGTAAACATCCTGACTGGCCAAAGCTAAGTCAACCTCGAAATCCCAAATATCAGTAAACCACACATCGCATGCAACATATGCAATAGTAACTTTTCATAATTCATTAGGTTTTGGAAAACACACAAGTTTAATTTTCACTATAGGTTTTCAAGCTTTCATTTTCATTTCCAAATATTACAATTCATAATGTTTTCTATCTCAAACTGAATTTCAATTTTCATTTCTCTAGTTGCCAGATTCCCTAAGGTTTTTGAGTTCACTAGAATCCCAGACGATTCAACAATTCATATAAATTTGTTTAAACATTGTTTCATATTTTAGTTTCTTGTCAAAACATAAGGGTTTAGTAAACATACACATTGCAATTTTCATCTCCAAGTATAATGGTTGATAGAGTTTTCAAATAATCAAAAGACGTAAAAGTTTTCCCTTAATAATCGAAATCATTTTCATTTAAAAAATAGACAGTCAAGCAAAACCCGAGTTTACTAAAATAATCATTTTTCCCAAATACAATAATCAATTTTACTCCCCAAATATATTTTAACAATTAAATCTTTAATTTAAAAGAAAATTATTAAAATAAATAATAATCATTAAATTATCAAAGATTATAATTATTTATTTATTAATAAAATAACTTTTATTAAATTATTAATAACATAATCATTAATCTAATAATAAATAATAATTATTAATAATGATAATAATATCATTAATATTTAATAGTTAATAATTAATAACAATTAATATATTAAATAACATATAATAAAACTTAGCATAAATTAAATTTAATAATAATAATAAATATTTAAACATTACTATATATGTTTACAACTCGCCATCTTTAAAGGCACACTGTCGTAGCAACCTGCTGCGGTCGCAATAGAGTACTACTGTGTTAGAAGCAGTACTTGCTATTGTCGTAGTAGGTTTTTTGTGTACGCAACAACAAAACTATAACCAACATGGAGAAAGATAGGGGAGGAGGGGAGGAAAGGCGGGCGGGGGGGTGGTGGTGGTCCTCGCCCACAATTATATATTTTTTAAATTTTAAATCAAACAAGTAAAGGTCCACCTGCCTCGCCCCCCCCCAATTCAATTTTTAACATTCAATAATGTAATTACATAGTAATTACATTATTATATATATATATTATAAATTCTCCAATATAAACTTGGTATAGAAACTCGGATCAACTAGTCAAAATCTACAAAAAAAAAATGGTTTTCTTTTCAAAACCCACATCCCAATTTCAACAAATTCATATATGAATCCCCAATTCATCAAACAAGGGTTTCAAAACTAAATTCATTCACAGATGTTTTCAAGAAATGAAGAGCAATAATTTCAACACGAGGGTTTCAATTTTCCAATTTACATACAGGTGATCTCAAAATGAAGAACATAATATCACAAACAAGGGTTTCAAATTCAATTCATATACAAAGGTTTCTCAAATGAAGAATGATAGAAAATCACATACAAAAATTCAATTCAATTCTAAAAACAAGTTCACAAACACAGAGAAGACAAAGAAATCAAGAACGAGCAACTACTGCACAAACCCACAAGATCCTACCTGAATTTGATGCTAAAATAATGAACACACAAAACTCGTAAGAATTTCCTTCTCTTTCAAAAACCCTCTTTTCGGAAACTGGCTCCTCCAAACTTGCATCCTTGCCAAATGAGCTCTAAATCTCTAATAAAGAGTTCTCCCCTAAATTTAGGGCTTCGATTGTGCAATCACTCCAGAAGACTTGTTGGTCTTTATATGTTTATTATATTTTAAATTCATGTACAACCTTTTGCGATTTAATTAAAATATCTTTATCAAATTAATTCCTTTCTCTCTTTAATTAATTTGCGAGATGTTTTTAATAATATATTTATTAATTTAATTAATAACATTATTTAGAGTTTATTATTAAAATAAAACTCCTAAATAATTATCATTAAATTAAATAAATATAATTAAATATTGATTTTTATTTATATAATTTACATTAAATTAAATTATTAAATTATCTTTTAATTTGATTTAATTAAAATAGAAAATCATCACAGACCCACAAAACCAAATACAACAACTCAACTGAAGACATAGAACAAAATCAAACTCTAGGGTCAAGATCACGAATTGACATCACTTGATGAATTTGGATGGGTAAACAATTTAGACACTTGTCCTACTTTCTATGAAGTTTATACCTGGTACTTGCAATCGGCATAAAATCTATGCATGTACATACTCATATATTCTAAACTAAATAGGCAATGACGGGGAATGGTACATCATGTAGATCCCTAATAGCAAGTGACTATGACTCCCTCCCTCAACCACATTAGGAACATCAATCATAAAGTAAAACAAACAAGTACACCATACACATGCAAGTATGGGGTAAGTAACTATAGAACTGCATATAAATAATCCATCAACTATCATCATGAGATAACTGAAATTACTAACTGAACATACATATATCATCGTTGAAAGAGAAATCATGAACACATTAAATAACTAGCTCATCACATATAAATCAAATGAATATGCAATACATCTAAATCAAACCTGGTAACCAAGTACCACTAATCATAAAACACAATAAGAAAAACAGGCCCACAAGAATTTGACAAGACGATAAGAAAAGTCAATTAGGGGTAGGCATTACATCCACTCCCCCTAGACTTAGGCTTACTCCTGGAAGCCTACAAGAAAGATAAAACTAAACTAGGGGTAGGCATTAAAATTTCATTCTTTGTTATGAGAATGAGGTCAATGGGTTAGGATAGTCCTAGATTAGGTCGAGTGAGTTGGCCTAGTCTCCTCCAAAGCAATTTAAACTTGGCCTAGACTCAAATTTTGACAATGAGAGCCTAGATCCAAAATCATATTGGTCTATGCGGCCTCAAGAATCTAATGGTCATGTCAACCTATTGCCTCTTCCAAGAAGAAACAACTTAGATCCAAATTAAAAGTGCACTACATTTCCCTTTGATTTATGTCATGCTTAGTCTTTAATTCCAAAAAGTGTATTACTAGCTTTTCAACTTTTGGATAAGAGCACCAAGATGGTGAACAAGAGTGGGGTATAAGTGGACACCTTTTTCTAAAATTAGATAAACCTGAACTTGGGTGAGACATTTGATGAAAACTCAATCAAAACGACAACATGTGTAAAAAATAAAAATTGTAGTACTATGAATTTAGTTTCAAACTACAATTATTTGTTAAAAACAAATAAGATTAAGTGGGTCAAACCTTGCACACATGAAAAATTATTCCTAATATTTTTAGAAAAACATAACATAGTTGTTTCTATGTGTTGCACAAAAGACATAGTTATATTTAGTGTTTTGCAAAGCCCTTTTGGTAGGATAATAGGTAAGAGTGATATCTAGAAGTTGTGTTTTTTTTCCTTCTAACAAGTATTTATGATTTTTTTAAATGACTGCATCCTGGAATTTTGGTACTTGTTTGTGTGCTAGGCATAACTTGCATCAAAATAATTAACAATTGATTTTTTCTTTCCAAAAGTGTATAGAATTAAGTTTAGGACAAGAATATGTAATTTATTTTGAATTTGGTTAGGTATATCAAAAGTTATTAAAAAATGGTAGACATATGTTTTTGAAGGCTATCAAGATACTGACAAAAATAATTAATGATTGCTATTATTGTCAAAAAATAGAAATACTCATATAGTTGGAAAGATAAGAAGGCATGTGAGAATATGATGGTGATTTTATAAACCTTATATCTCCATTGTGTTTAAAGAATATAGAGGTTGAATTAGAAAGAATTTTGGCTACAATGCCTTTGTGTTTGGGATTGGGATGCTTAAATTATTTATTCTTGGATAAATTTAATGCATTGGGGTTATGTTTGATCCTAGAAAAATATGAAACACACATTGCTCATATATCTAAGAATCATCCACATTCATAGGTCTTACATTCATTGTTCATCATTCCCCTCCTAAGTTTTGTGGAGCTTGTACTACAAAAAGGCTTCCATAGCCTTGTTCATTGCCTTTTCTTGTCCTCAATTTATTGATAGTACAAGTTGTAAGGCCTAAATCCCCAATGCCATGGATTAGGTATTGTGTGTCTACTTAGGATTGAGGATTGTAAGAAAAAATCACTAGCATGTTGAATGTGTATAACAACTAGATCAAAAGTTGCATACATGGCAAAGGCCTTAGCAGTGAGGAGGAGGATAAATTGAGCTCAAGTTGAATTATTAGAGAGGATAGTCCTTTGATCTAGAGAGCAATAGGATCCAGTCTAGTATTGTGAGTTTGGTTTTTCATTTGAATTATGGGCCTAGGTGTTCGAGGTAGACTAAAGCATTGGCAAGACTAAAGTTTGGTGATGTCTAATGCTAAAGGAAAGATTTTTTGTGTGTGTATGTGTCTTTATAGTAGATGCTTAAGTAAGTACAACATGTCTTATATATTATAGGAGAATATTAAATGGGGTGGTCATTGATTTTGTTTTCTTGTTGGCTAGGTCCAATACAATAGTATTAGGAATTTCCTATTGGTAGTGGTTTGTCAACATTTTTTCTTGTGAGTTGCTATTTTAGTGGTGCCTTTTGCTTCACCTATTTTGTGATAATGGTGACAGAGGTTGATGATGTTTATGTTTTAGTTGGACCCCTTTTATACAAGAAACATGTTATATATTTTATGATTAATATATTAGGTATTGGCCCTTAGCATCTATTTACTTTTTAAAAAAGTACTAGTTGAATATCAATCCCATCAAATCCTATTATCTAATAAGAGATCTTAGATAGATCAAATTTAAATTATAGTTAATATGTATCAACTATCTTATTTCACTTCAATTAATTAAGCCAATATAAAATTTGATCTTTATATTATAGTAAAAAACATTTATACAAATGTAATTCTTACACCTTTTTATAGTATATTAATAATTTACATTACTATAAAAAATATATCTATAAAAACATTCAATTCATATCAACAACAATGAAGACTTAAGTCCATAAAATGTTCATCCAAAGAGTCTTAAAAATATAAAATTTGTTTGACATCACCCTTCAAAAACACTTGGGCTTTCATCTTAGAATTCCCACACTTCAAAATGAGTACTAAAATTTAATTTTAAAAGTAAAATTTTCAATTGTATATAATTATTTGTAATTAAATTTTTCTTTATTTAATATAATCTATAAATAGAATAAAATAGCCACTATATACGCCCACAACTTCAATTTTGAATATTGGTTATGGGTAAAATAGATTCCACTTTGAAAGTGATGGTGCTAAAAGTAGACAACTAGAAGCACTACAACACTTATTAGGACATTAGGAGGGGAATAAAAACACAAATAGAAATATAAAGGCTTGGAAATAGACTAAACTATAAGACTTGAACTATGATCTATAGGGTGTTCAAGCTTGAGCAATTACCATGTTAGGAAGGACAAGTCTAGTAGTTTGACAAATACAATGACAAGACATGTGACAAATGGAATGCATGATAGGATGGATAAGTCTACAACTTTGATAAGAAGAAGGGAATAGTGGAGTTGGAAGAAAATGCATATACATGAGGGGAAACCATAACAAACAAAACTAAGAAAGACACAAGTACAAACCTTATATATAGATAGATAGATAAATCAATAAAAAAAAGGATGTGTCAACTTAGTTATGACTAGTGAAATTGTTCACAACTAAGCCACTTACCATTTCATGATTGTATTTTCAAATTCTATCGAAATTGCATTTTAGTTCCAACACATCCACTAAGATTAGCTGTAACACTAAATCCAAAGTTTTCCAAACATAATATGATTTAATTTTAATAAGTTTTCAATAAAAAAAATTATTAGTATTTTCATGACTAATTTTGAAATTTCTTCTCTACTTAGGAAAAATAAGTGTCCATTGGCCATAGGACTCCAATGGGTAGTTTCATCTAATTGAATAAATTTGTAAGAGTAAAATTTTTGCATACAAAAGCTTATTTTCTTAAGCATATGATCACTGTGACATCTAAAGGCACCATAGTTTTGATACTAGAGAAATTGAACAATATCAATATAATAAACTAATAAATAAGTAATTATATAGTATTTTCATGAATGATTTTGAAATTAGCACTCTACTCAAACAAATAAGT
Source organism: Cupressus sempervirens (assembly GCA_028749045.1). Taxonomy (NCBI): domain Eukaryota; kingdom Viridiplantae; phylum Streptophyta; class Pinopsida; order Cupressales; family Cupressaceae; genus Cupressus; species Cupressus sempervirens. The sequence goes on from CM053784.1 coordinate 693,451,626, forward strand.
GTCCATTGAACATAGGACTCCAATGGCTAATTTCATATCTAATTGAATAAATTTTTAATAGTGAAAAAATTGTATATTAAAGCATATTTGCATAAGCATATGATCATTGTAGACATCTAAAGACACCATAATTTTGATAGCAGAAAAATTGAACAATACCAATATAATAATCTAATAGGAACACTCACACAAATATTTGAACTATACATGATGTCAATATTGGCAAGAACCATTTTACTCCACCTACTCCTACACCTTCCTCATGGTGTTGATTGATCCTAAAAATTGATACAAACATACTTCTATACAACCAAAGTCAATCATATGATCATTGCAACATCTGAAGACACCATAGTTTTGATTCAAGAAAATTTGAACAATACCAATATAATAATTAATGTTTGTGAAGACTGTCAAGACATATGTTTATGAAGACTATCAAAACATTGGTAAAAATAATTAATGTTTGCTATTATTGTCAAAAAAATAGAAATATTTATATGGTTAGAAAGATAAGAAGGCATGTGAAAATATGGTGGTGATTTTACAAACCTTGTATCTTCATTATGTTTAAAGAATATAGAGGTTGAATTAGAAAGAGCTTTGACTACAATGCCTTTGTGTTTGGGATTGGGATGCTTAAATTATTTACTCGCACAAAAAATGTAGACATATATTTGTGAAGACTATCAAGACACTCATAAAAATAATTAATGCTAGCTATTATTGTCAAAAAATAGAAATATTTATATGGTTAGAAAGATAAGAAGATGTGTGAGAATATGGTGGTGATTTTAGAGATACCCACTTCACCATTTGCAAACTTGATGAAGCCAAATACAAGAATTCATCTCAGAAGATGAAAAATGTCTAAAGGAACAAAAATGAAGATTAGAGACTTAATGCTTGTAAACTTACTATGAACAACTAATACATATATAATTAATTATTTATATTGTACACATACACACACACATTTGTATAGATAAATGTATATACATATTTCTACATCTCTCTCTGTCTCTCTCATCAACCCCTAACCTGCTCTCTCTCCCCTAACTCCCCTAACCCCCTCCCCCCCCCCCCCATCCCCTCTCTCTCCTCACCTCCTTTTTGGTTCCCAAATCTAAATAAATCGATATGGTTATGTAGAACTAAATCCATTGCTTTTAGATCTTAATAACCTTATTGGGTTATGAAATAATATGGACACTGAATTTAGGTCTTTAGAACCTGATCGATTTATTGAAAATGTTAATATATAAAGTCCCAACAACCTAAAAACTATCATTTTGTCTTCTTGAAGGTCCCGTTGTCATATCACATAATTTTTGTCACATTTTCTTGGAAATAATGATTTTATTTTGTTTTTGGTATCTTTATGTTATTATATCATTTTAACTTGACATTCTAACATAACCATTTATTTGTCTTGTTTTTCAATTTGTTGTTTTACTTCAAATTATAAAATAATGATGCAAATTTGTCCTTTTTTTGGTACTTGATTGTGTATTTCAATCATTATATTGTTTGTAGGACAATCAACACTCTACAATTGCAAATAACAAGAGAGAAACTATTGAAAAATAAGAGGTAAAAATGGAACAACAAAGGGAGTGAATGAAGAGATTACATGAAGGTACATCATCAAAATGTACATAATATTAGTGATGAAAATTTATTAATTCAAATTGACATGATGAATGCACCTAATGAAGAAAATGAAAATCAAGAGCATGCATAAATTGATATTGATGTGATGAATGCACCTAATTAGACAAACAAAATTGTTCATCATGCACCAATTAAAATGATTATGACAAATACACCTAATACAAAATTTAAACTTGATGTGATAAATACATGTGATGTAAGTAATGAAATGATAAGAATGCACTTATGTTAACATCTAGAATAATTTGCAGATAACCAAAGTTTCTAATTGACATTCATGCAAATATTTTGAGACCAATGCATGATCAAATGTCTGAAAGAAATTGAAGAAGAATTGTTTGTTGGGTCGATATTTTGCAACTAGGAGTTTGTTAAAATCCAATTTCAAAATAGGTAGACCATCCACAATGTATGAGACATAGTTTGTCCTACTTTTAAGGGATGATTCTCCCTTCTCACCATTCCTTGGATCAACTCAAGGTAAGAAAGAAGTTGAGGGATGTTGAAATGGTGTTACCAATATTCTTTCCTCTTATCTTTCAAGAAATAATCCACTTACCTATGGAGAAAGTAATGAGAAAGATGAAATCTCTAACTACACTTTTGTCAAATAGTTGGAAATGGTGATATAGATAAACTAGCAACAACTCAAAGGTTGATTAAAAATATACCAGTTTGTCTCTAAGTCATGTTTTAATCTATTCTATTAGAATAACCTCTACCGCTAGGGCACAAAGACTTCAAGAAGTAGGGAATTGTAACTATTTTTTGAATTGAGAAGGCAATACAAGCTACAACCAAAGGTTCTAGTCCATGTATTGCACAATTGCTCTTAGTCAAAGCTTTGGCTCCAATTGTTTCATAGCTCGTTATGCTCAATTATTTAAAACATATAATAAAAAAATAAATTAAAGATAATAGACATAAATTAAAATAAAATCTTCTGATTTGCACTATCATAATTTCTCTCAATCAAAGTGTAAGCTCCAATTGCTCCTTTGTATTCACTTTTCTTCAAAACAATACTACACAACCAGAGTGATTCTTGCACAATTCTTCAAAAATTTCTTGCATACAAATAAAAGATTATTTTTATAATGAGGGGCGAAATTCTTATATAGGAAAAGAAGTGAGAAAAAGGAGAAGAAAAAAGGAAAAAATCAACCACTTTGACCTAGTAAAACTAGGTGAGAAAAATTATTGAATTACATTTAATGAGGACATCAATTGAATTACATGTGACTACATCACATGCCATTCATCTTCTTTAACTACAAACACACTAAAAATTAAAAAAAAGAAAGCGAAGAAAGGTTGAATCAACCCTTGAAATCATTTAGAAAATCTTTATATTTGGAAATAAAATTATGAACTATAGGAAGATTTGGGATCTCCATTGTCTTTGAGATAGCTTCAATTCTATCTACATTCACATGTGCTGCTCTTACAATTTTGTAGTTTTCTGAAAGGGAATCCCACAAGTATTTTTCTAAAGACTTGTATGCAATAAATTTGTTAATTTTATGTGATCCAAATTTTTCAAAATTAAAATCAATATTGTCGTAGTTGGTATATTTTGAGGCCATTTCTTCTTCAGTGAACAAGTTATCATGTTCAAATTTGCATCTCATTTTCTCTAGATCACATATGATCTTTGTTTCCACTATTTGACAACCTTCTAAGGTTCCCTATAACTTTGTCAGAAGTTCTCCAAGTACCTCCTCCTTATGACACATGATTCCCTAATATTTTTAGAATATATTAGATGATGTAATGATGTCACATGAAATCAAGACATCTAGGTCAATGTTTGTCATTTGATCCTAGAAAGCCACAATTTATTTCAAGGTATTGGTTTCTCAATTAAGGAAGCAATCATGTCATGTAGTATCTCCTCAACACCTTTGATACATTCAAGAAACTTTGACTACATCCTTGATGGATTGAAATCATTCATATATATATACTTCAAATCAATCATTGCCTACCTCTACTCTCTAATTCATCAAAGTTGTTTGAGATGTGATGACTACAAGCTATGAAGATTGTTGATAGACAACCTCATTAAGATGAGAAACCTCCTCCTTTAGGTGATTCTTCTTCTCCCAAAGCTCATGATTTTTCTTTGAAAAATTGGCAAGTGCATCTTAGGCATCCTGCAAACACCCCAACCATGATCATTTGCCAAGTTAGATTTTGGTCAACTTGTAGTCTGAATGATTAAACTCCTCAACTAGTTTTCCTACCAAAGGATGTGCAATCTTGATATACCTGGTCTTTTCATGATTCAAAAAAATATTTAAATATGATGTTGAGACTTATTCTTCTTGATAGGGAAACTTTCCAGGGGTACTATAACCTTCCTTCTCTTCATAGTAATATTTCCCAACCATTTAGGTAGACTAAAACCTTCATCTGTTGAAAATGGGACAATGGCTACAATAGACATTGATCTTGATTGTATTTCTATTACCACCATGCATGGTTTAGTTTTCATAGCCAAAACCATGGCTGTCCTTTGAGGTGACTCCATCATCAACATCTTAAAACTTGCAATTGAGGTATCAAGTTGAGAAACTTGATCTTTTGTGAGAGTTGGAAAATCATCAAATATCTTTTGATAATGACATCCAATAAGGGTCTTTCCTGAGTGGATGAATACTAGTTATTTGTTGGCCATGGTTGAGATACGATCATTATCTCTTCCTCTTCCCCTTCATCTTTGATATCAAATTCTTCCTCTGATTCTTGAGCTTACATTAGTTCTTAAGAAGAATCTAAAGCTAGTTTTGATCATTTTCCTCCTTTGAATTAATTAAACTTAGAGAGTTTTAGCTAGTCTTGAAGAAGATGAACCATCCTTGCTTGTAATCTCTATCTAAGATGTCATTCCGACAGGTCCAAAATGATTACAATATACTTTAACTTTTAGATGTACTCTCCCAAAGCCTTTGATTCTTAATGTCTTGTTAGTATTCACCAAGATAGACTTCAATCTGTCAAAAATAGAAAAACCTTCTTTTTGTTTCTTTGAATAGAGAAAGGACAATGCTTCTCAAACAAACCTTGTGATACTCTGGATCTAGGATAATACCATCATCTTCAACCTGAAAGCCAGGTGGAATATCAACTATGTGGACATAAATGATTTTCCACATTGTGAACCTTCATTATTCTATTTTCATGATGTCCACCTTTATGCGCAAATCAATCCATACATCTTCCTTGTGATGAACATGGGTGAATATTGTTTTGATCTTTGAATGCATCCCATGGTAATCAAATTCAAACATAGCTTTGAATTTCTTCAAGGTAATAAGATAATTTTTTTGCTTCCATATATTTTTCTTTATATACCAAATTTAGCACATACTGACCAATTCCAAGGGGTTTGGTAATGGTAATGTCAAATCTTGACTTGTGTTGATTAGTTGGTACTATTGTACCTATTAGAAAAAATAGTCCACCGAGATAAATAAGAGGGGTGGGGGGGGGATGAATCAATTATCTAACAATAAATTTTTTTATCTTCTTTAAACAAACTTAACCATTCAACCAAAGTAAACAACAACCATAATAGAATCCACATAGACAATTACACTAGATATGTTGACTTGGGAAACCCTTGATCACAGGGAAAACCCCGGTGGGAATGATGCCCACAAGATGATGTACTAATATAAATATTCCTTGTTAGAGGATGGACCTTGTTAGGAGTCTATTACAACATTTAGTACATAGAGTCCCTATTAGGAGATTTCAACCTTGATAGGAGTTGTGCCAACCTTGTTAGGAGTTGTAGTACCATGTATGCAAGATGAGCCCACTGCCCAAGCATGAAATTTCAACTACAAGAAGAGATCACTACTCAAACAAGTAATTTAATGTTATCTTCCTCTTTCCTTTGTCTTGTCAACTAGACCCATCACTGTCAGACCTTGTAGACTAGGTCATGAACCTCAGATCCAAATGTCAAACCTCAGATCACTTAGCAAAACCTCAACAATTAATTTTCCTCACTTCCGCTTTTCTCTATTCAATTTTTCTTTCCTCACTTACTGTTGCTTCTCATTTATTCAAATCCACACACATGATAAAGGAAAATGTCCTTCCTTTATACCGAGTCCATAATTTTTTTCCCCTAAGTTGACTATTAGACCTTCTCAATTAATTAGCATAGGACCTCACTAAGAACACGTTACACTTAGTGATAACATAAATCTTCCTCCTTGCAACTTGAATAACTTTCCATACACACAATATTATGACAAGTGAACTTAGCCATGTCATCACCAACACGTCTTCTTCATGTCCTCAACCTCGATCCTCATAATATTAACTTTACTAAGAGATATAACAAGTTTACCAGAACATGCCTCTATAAAATCTATCTTAGAACATACATCACCAAAAATTACATAACTTCTTCTAGACTTATCCTTTCTTCTTCCAACGTTAACTGGATATACTAGATACTCAGAAGTATCTCCCATAACCTCAGATAGTTAGAATACTCCATTTATCTTTCAACTATTCTTCTATCAGATACCACAAAAAATTGCTATGTTGACACCAATGAAAAACTTAGTCATGAATGTAACATATCATCATAGTAACATAGCTACAATAATCCCCCATAGGAATATCATCAACATTCATGCTTCCAACAAATTTTCTAACAATCTCCTCCTTTGGCATTGATGACAACATAGATTAGTTCCAAGAATACCAACAAAAGACTGTTCAACTTACTTTTCTAGTCCTCTTCATCAGTCATTCTCCCCCATTGATATACCTCAATGTGCCTTATGTCAAACTATCATCCCATGTCATGCTTATGTCGAACATACTATACTTATGCCAAACTTCTCTATTTTTCATGCATACTACTTTACCATGCTATTTTTCATGCCAAACTTATCCCCCATTCACATCAATGTCAAAGGTTTCAACTACCAACTTTATTACATCAAAATCTACAACAATCGATACTTACTTATCTTGAGTGTCAAAATTCACTATTCAAAAAAACATCCAACAAGAGTCCTAGATGAATTTGTCCATCACAGATACTCCCCCATACATGAAACATCAACATTCAATCTAGACAACAATGGTACTCTGTTACATTAGACTGATGCACTCTTGCACCTTCTACTCTAATGTAGGAAGGGTAAAACTCTCTTTGGGAAGAGGATTTGTGAATATATCTACAATCCACTCTTTAGTGCTCACATACTCCAATCTAATTTCCTTTTCTACAACTTTCTCTCTAAACATATGATACTTAGTAGAAATGTGCTTGGTCTTAGAATGCCACACTAGATTCTTAGACATATTTATTGTCCTTGTGTTGTTATAATGTATAACAATAGGTTCATCGATTTCTATCCTTATATCCTTTAGCATATGCTTCATCCAAATGACTTGATTGAAATTATTTTTTGATACAACATACTCTACTTCTATTGTACTTTATGATGTATAATCCTTCTTCTTGCTTAACCAAGAAACCAATCTTCCTCCAAGAAAAAAGGCTCCACCATTGGTTCTTTTTCTATCATCCATACTGCTTGCCCAATCTACATCAGTATAAGCAGTTAGAGTGAAATCATTAGATCTGTCATACCATAATCGAAACTCAAATGTTCCCTTCATATATCTAAATATCCTTTTGCCTGTTGCATAATGTGCTTCTCTGGGATCAGTTTGGAATCTTGCAACAATTCCATCTACATTTGCTATATTTGGTCTTGTGTGAGTCAGGAATTGTAAACCTTCGATCATAGATCTGTACTTTTTTTGCTCAACAATAGGTGTCTCATCCTTTGTAGATAACTTGTGTCTAGTTACCATAGGTGTTCCATCGGGTTTGCATGTTTCCAAACCAAAACTTTTTAGTAAATCCTTCAAGTACTTAGTCTGAGAAACAAAGATTCCTTCTTTATTCTGTACAATCTACTATCTTAGAAAATATTTCATCTCTCCTATCATACTCATTTCAAATTCTTTCTTCATTTCCTCAAAAAACTTTTGACTTTCTTCATCATTTCCTCCAAATATGATATCATCAACAAATATTACCAAAATCATTAAACCATCATCAATTTCTTTCCAATACAAATTGCTATCGGTCATACCTTTTCTATATCCATTTTTTGTCAAATGTTTGTCCAACCTTGCATACCAGGTTCTAGGTGCTTGCTTCAATCCATACAATGCTTTCCTCAGTTAACATATTATGTCATTGTCATCTGTCAAAGGACATCTTTCTATCTACTTAATGTATACCTCTTCTTCAAGTTCTCCATTCAAAAATGTTGACTTGACATCTATCTGATATATTTTGAATTTTTTTTGTGTTGCATAGGCTAAGAGTAATCTTATTTATTCTATTCTATCAATCGGAGCATAATTCTCCTCATAATCCATCCCTTCTTGCTATGAGTAACCTTTACATACCAATCTTTCTTTGTTTCTTACAACTTCGCCTTGTTCATTCATCTTGTTTTTGAATACCCATTTAGTTCCTATCACATTCTTGTCTACTAGTCTAGGAACCAATTCCCATGTCTCATTCTTCACCATTTGATCTAATTCTTCTTTCATGGTTTGTTTTCAATAATCATCTTTACATGCTTCATCTGCATTCTTAGGTTTAACTTGAGATATCAAGCATAGTTCTTTATTTACTCTACTTCTTGTCATCACACCTTTGTCTTTGCTTCCCATAATCTACTCGGATGGATGATTCTTTATCATATTCTTTCCTGAAGTAGGAGTTGCTATCTCAACTCTTGGTTCTATTGAAGGTTCCGTGCTTTGTTCCTACCTTAGCTCTCCTTCATTTTGAAAATCATTCTTAGTCTCAAGTAATACCTCATCATTCCTTGGCTTAGTAACAACATCATCATCTGAATTGTAATCAACTATTCTTTTTTGTATTATGAATTTCTCATCAATTCTCACATTTGCACTTTCCATAATAGCCTTAGTTCTCTAATTATAACAGCTATAAGCATTTCTTTTCAATGAATAACCAAGAAACATACCTTTATCATGTATAGCATCAAACTTACCAATATCATCATCTATTTTGTTATAGCACTTACTTTCAAAAATTTTGAAATACTTAACTATAGGTGAGTGACCAAACCACAGTTCATAAGAGGTCTTGTTTGTGACTTTCTAGACTTGCACTTTATTCATAGTGTAGACTGTTGTATTCACAACTTCTCTCCAAAATATCTTGGATATATAATTCTCAGCTAACATAGCTCTTGCAACTTCTATGACTAACTTGTTGCTTCTCTCTACAACACCATTCTGTTTAGGGGTCTTCAAATTAACTCTTTCTTCTGCTCTATGATCAGATCTCAGTTCTTCAATCTGATTCATATTCTGCAAATCATTGCCAATGATAACTTCCACATTTTCATGGTTAGCCTCTAGATCAACAATAGTTACCAAAGTTATCTCTTCTAATACTTCATCTTTCTTAACCAATCCAAGCTCACAATTGTTCAAGAATCTTTCCATACTTGCTTTAAATTCTTCATCTTCATTAGAAAGTGAACTCTTTCTAGTTTTTCTTACTCTTAGGGCATGTAGATGCATAATGACCAAACTCATTACATAACCAAGAAGAAAAGATCTCCATACCTTCTTTTTCTCTTTTTATAACCAGATCAATACCTTCCTTGATCTTCATGTCTTATTTTGATAACTCACTAAGAGTTTCTATCTTCTGTGTCAAAATTTCCACTATCTGACTTAGGACTATCTTCTCTCACCATGATCTCTCAAAGTTGTTAAGCTTTATCTTAAAGTTGTTAAGCTTTATCTTAAGCTTTGTCAAAAAAGAGAATGCACATCTTTTGAATTTTTTTTGAAGAGATAAAGAAATTTTCTTCAAGTGTTGAACATGCTTCCTTTGAGTGTACTGAAAGAATGAAAAGAAAGGCACAAATTGTAGGTGAGTGGGCTATCAATATTGAATCATAGGGTGTTCAAATCATTCAAGATATCCATAGGATGTCAAGGAAAGGAAAGGAAGTTGTTGCTCAATTAAGTGATTATCAAGAATCACTTAAATGAAAATTAGAGTTGTTGGATGGAGACATTGGTGCTTGGAAAAGCATGATGGAGTTTGATTTGGATGCTTAATGTGATTGTGAAGTTATCTCATCTATTGAGATGTATGATGATTACAAGGACATGGTGATTAACAAAGAAGAATTTTTGCAACAACTCATGAAAGATGCAAAGGCAACAACAATAAATATTAATGAGAAAGAAGACACGATCAGCGAATGTTACAAGAAGTTGTCATGTAGAGTTATCATTGAGAATAAGGAACTCAAGAAAGAAGAGGATATTCTTATAGGGTTCACATAAGCAATTTTCTTACAGCTTGAAGCTAATGATCTAAATATCAGTGTAATGAATGCATTTGCAAGTTGGAAGTGTTCACTAAATGAACCACATAACAAGAAGGAAATTTCTATCAAAGAAATTTTGGAAGCAACAAGTGCATATCAAAATATCATAATGGAAGTTGTGTGTAAGTCACTGCAAAAATTTGCAAATATAGTTGAGACTCTGACTTCTAGTGCATTCATTAGTTCGATACAACCCAATTATTTTTCTATGTATACAATAAATAAGTCAGATATATTCATAAATATTGAATACATGTACATGTTTATTAATAAAATATTTCAATAAATAAACTTAACTCATGTTGTGTCAATGGTAGAAAGCATGACATCATCAATATTGAAAATCAGTCCCTAACAAGCCCTATAAAACACCAAATAAATATACATATATAATAAGAAATAATATTTTAAAATAAATGTATTATTTTATTTTTATGAATATTTATAAAATTTTACCTTAGGTGTTCGAGCTCTCCTTGCGCGTCTAGTTGAACAAACACAATGTGGTGTGCTCCTACCACAAGTTGCACCTTGTAATGCATATTATTCATGTATCAATCTAGATTATTATATGAAAAAGAAATTGTTTACCTTTATGATATTTAGCTGATTAATTAATAACACAATAAAACACAAATAAACAAACCTATGTGTACTCTCTAGAAAATACCATTGTTATCAAATCATTTGTGAGGGCTACATCCTTAGTACTGGATATGTAATACATGATCCTACAATATATATGTTGTCACTTAGATTTTCACCCTTGTCCAAAGCCTATGCATGAGGACAACCTAGTGAAACATGGAAACAACCTCCAAGCTGTGGGACTTGAACTGTGAGGTTGAGTCTCCGGAGAAGGCTGGCTTCCTCTTACTATCAAGATGCACCTAACTACTCTTGGAGAGGAAAAGGAAGAAGGAGAGCATGAAAGCAAATCTACCTAATCTAATCTAAAGAGGTGATGCACCAAAATAGAGTGTTCAAACCAATCTCTGCCCATACATGCACTAATGAACCAGAATGAAACTAAGGATATACACATTTAGATTTTGCTTTAATCTAATAATCACATGCAGATCAGAAGACCAAGATGAATTACACAAGGAAAGAGAGATTCACTTATATTATCATTCATAGGCCAAGGAGATACAGTCATGTAGATCATAGATCTCTACAAAACACCAGTAAGAGGCAAAGAGTTCTTGCACTTGCATACCAATGGCTAAAAGAGATAAGGTAGAAAATCATGTAGTTTAGAGGCATAGGGGAATTTACACTGAGAATTTGCAGAGCAATAATAGAGAAAACAGAAAAAGGTCGACCTTACAAAATTCATAAAAATTTTCCTTTATAGTTCAGGCATAACTGAGATTTCCTCTAACTGTACTTACTTCGTAATAACCTACCATTAAGTCTTGCAGAGAAAAATCTATGAGAAAATCTGATCTAGATACAGATCCAGACACAATGGTATATGATCCTCTATGTCAAATAATGCCTTGAGAAGATAGAAACGGCGCCATTAAGCCACTTTGACCAGGTAGATGGATTGGATGGGGTGGTAGAGTGTCCTTTGTTTCGCATTTACTCTAGGGTGGTTGAAATCGATCATGAAGATCAGATTTGTGTAAAACCCTTAATTTCCCCTGTTTCTGTCTTATGAATCAGTAAGGTCAGCAAATCAAATTATCTTGGCACCGAGATGAGCCACGTGGACCAACAGTCTTTTATCTTTTCGCCACCCTGGAAAGTCTCCCTGAGTTGACCATGTCTTTTAACTAACCGTGCCAGCTCAACCCTGACTGCGGTGGTCTTGATAAAACCCTAACCATGGCAATTATTCTAACTACTATCATTAACTGTCAATATTGCCTGAGCCACCAAGACATGTGTCATCGAGGTGCTATGTCGCTATGCATATCCTCTGAGCACTTTCCCATAGCGAGATAGTGCCCATCGTGGATATAGACTAATCTGACAATCGTGAAGACTCACCATATTACTGCACTATGCTCTTAAAACTTCTAGGCCCACAAAATAACTCAGCACACCTGGCATCCGACTCAGCCCAAACTGGTACCATCCCTGCAGTTTTATAACACTTGACCCCACCCTACTACATGTCACTAAGGCGCTATGTTGCTATGGGTAATAGCCTCGCAGCTTTCCATAGCGAGATAACACCCACCGTTGATCTCCACAAGATCAACGATCATGGAAGATCCTCATAATACTGCGCTATCTTCTTAAACTTCTGGTCTATGAATCCACTTGGAAACCACCTAGCATAACTTGGCATCCTTTTCTTAGCGAGTCCTAGCCCCACTGATCCATGTGGTGCAATGGCACTATGTTGCTATGGGTATCCTTTGAGCAATTTCCCATAGCGAGATAGCGCCAATCGTCGATGTCCTTAGATCTACGATGATCAACAAATTTGTACAACTGCACACTGAGTTGGCTGAATGGACCAATGAAATATTGCCATCGTACTATGACTCACCTGACAACTGCCACCGAGGATGAGCCATAACACCACTTTGGAGAAGGGTGGGCCCATTACGTCATATGTGCCATGTGTCGTCGAGGTGCTATGTCGCTATGGATAATTTCCTCGTAGCTTCTCATAGCGAGATAGTGCCCACCCTTGATTTCCTTAGATCTGATGGTGAGCAAGATGGATCCGATCTATCAGTGTACCAACCAATGAGAACTGGCCACATGCCAACTTATTTGACAAGTCTCATCACTGATATCCGATGGGGCATACCTCAGACTCACCTTTTGTCTGATGTTGCTGCAGTAACACTTTCCGTCTGGGTGCTATGTCGCTAATGGCAAGGAATAGAGATTTTTTGATAGCGCTATAGCGCCCACCATGGATTTAGAAAAATTTGGCACCAGAGAAACAATAAGGAAAAGGAGGACCCACCTGCCATGTAGTCGAAAGGCGCTATGTCACTATGGAAAAATAACATGCAACTTCCCATAGCGAGATAGCGCCATCCATCAATTTAGATTGATCCAACAATGAGGAACTTGCAAGCTTGCAGAAACACTTAAATGCCTAGGGAAAGGAATTTTATTAGGTTAGCATAAAGTATTTCATGTCCTTTTGAATATTTGCATATTTAAACTTGTGAACATTACTTCATTGAATTCAAATGTGGTGGTTTTGGAGGGAAGGAAAAAATGACCAACAAATTTGGCGACTCACAAGGGATGCTAGCCTACTATGCATAAGACTAGTGGCCCGAAGCATCCATTGAGTTAACGAGTCAAAAGATGTGGATCCTAAGCACTGTGAAACCCTAACCCTACCTCTGAGAGGAGAACCCTGAAACCCTTGTCTTTGCAGCTGGAACTAGAGATTAAAACCTCCTTCTGCAACCTTCAAAATTTCAAAACTTGTTATCTCACGAAGATAATTCTATGCTCATGCACTTCTTGGAAAAGAAAGAAACAAACTTGAAACAAAACTAAGCTAACTATGTACATGGAATCTCAAACCCTTAGAAACATGGCTTGAGATAGATCCCATTGACTAGGATAGGTAGAATCTCACCACTAGGCTTACTTAATTGGAAAGCATTGGCCTATTTGCAACTGGTAATCAGATAGGGGTCACTCCATAATGCATCAAAATTTGAGTGTCTTCCTGGTTTTTCCCTATCTACATCCCATTTCAAAACTAAATCACCTTCTCTGAAAGTTCTGACCCTAGCCTTCCTGTCAAAACTCTTTTTTATTTGTTGTTGGTGTGTCTTTAGGGTCTACATGGCTTTACTTCTCTTCTCTTCCAGCTCCATCAACTCTGCCACTCTTACTGTCATGGCGTCATCTTCAATTAGTTTCAATTGATGAGCTAACTCCAAGGCTGGGAACTCTAATGCAATTGGAAGCCTTGCTTCTCTACCATATACCAACATGAATGGTGAATTCCCTATTGATCTTTTAGGCATTATTCCGTCAGCCCATAGTGCAGTCTTTAGTTTTTTATGCCAACACCTCTGGTTATCTTCTATTGTCATTTTCATGATCTTGATCAGGTTCTTGTTGGAGGACTCAGCAAAACCATTACCCTGAGGATAGTAATTTGAGGATGTGCTCAAATAGATATTATGATCTACTGCCCATGCACAAATCTGAGCTCCAACAAAAGACTTTGCATTATCTGAAATAATGGTTGAAGGGGCACCAAACCTGGTCACAATTCCATCAAGGAACTCAATAACTAAAGATTCAGTGGCATCCTTCAATGCAACTGCCTCTGTCCACCAGATGAAGTAATCTGTAGCAGCTAAAATCCATTTGTGACCTGAATTAGAAGGAGGATTGATAGGGCCTATGAAATCCAATCCCTATTGAGCAAAAGGCTGGTCCACCTGAATAGGATGAAGGGGAAAAGCTGCAAGTCTTTGTTTTCCAGAGAAGAAGGCACATTTTTCACACTTCTTCACATACTTATGATAATCATGAAACATAGATGGCCAGTAATAACCAACCCTCATGACCTTCATTGCAGTTGTCCTTGCTAAGAAGTGGCCACCATCAGGACCATCATGAAGTTATTTGATCATTCTTTTAGCTTGGCTTGTATCAAGGCATCTTAATAGGGCTCCATTAGAATCTTTTCTAAAAAGGATACCATCAATTATGACATAAGGGATTGAGTGCAATCTATATTGTCTCCTTTTAGTTCTATCTAATCCTTGAGAGTATCCATTGCCTAATAAGAAATTCATCATATTATCCATCCAACTCTTTGGGTTGCTATTTCTTACCTCTTGTTGCTTTGTCAGTATCATAGCAACTTCCTCATCAGGTTCCTAAGATGATAACATCTATTTACACAATCCCCCCCTCTTACCAGCTTGGTAATCTGAATGTCAATATCATATTCCATCATTTTAGTAATCCAACTAGCTCTTTTCTCACTAATATCTTTGCTGAAAAGGAAATCTTTCACACTAGGATGGGGTACTAACAAATGAATCCTATAATGAGATAGGAGGTGTCTAAATTTCTTTAAAGCTCTGATGACTACGATGGATTTCTTCTCTACATAGCTATATTTATCTTCATATTCTTTAAGCCCTTCACTAAATAAAGCTATGGGCTGCTCTTCATCTTTTTCACTTCTTTGAGTCAGGACAGTAGAAATGCTTGACTCACCACCTAGGGTATAAAGAATGAAATCTTTCTCAAAATTTGGATTCATGAGAGTAGGGGTTGAGGCTATGGCTGTCTTGATCTCTTCAAAACTTTCCTTCCCTTCCTTGGTCCATGCAAAGACCATACCTTTCTTGAGCATAGCTATAAGAGGTTTCACCATGGTAGCAAGATTTGGAATAAATCTTCTCACAAAATTTATCCTACCTAAGAAACTTTGCAGCCCTTTCTTGTGTTTAGGAAGAGGGAGGGCAAGTATTTCTTTTTTTCTCTCTAGATCAATAGTTAAGCCATCCTCAGATACAATATGTCCTAATAATTTTCCTTGGTTAGTAGCAAAGACACACTTTCCTAGGTTAAGGGAAACCCCAAACTCTCTGCATCTTAGGAACACCTGTCTTAGATGATCAAAATGATCTTCTACATCCTTTGAATACACAGTAATATCATCAAGGTAAACTAAGAAAAACTTGTCAATCAATCTTTTGAAGGCCATCTCCATTGCCTTCTAAAATGTAGCACTTGCATTGGTTAGCCTGAATGGAATCTTACAATAAGCATAGGTACCCCATTTAGTGGTAAATGTGGTCTTGTATCTATCAGACTCTTTAACTAGCACTTGATTGTAGCCAAAATATCCATCAAGAAATGAAAATCTCTTTGAACCACTGACCTTGGACAAAATCTGCTCCATAGAAGGGAGAGGATGGTGATCTTTAATGGAAGCTTGGTTAAGGTCCCTAAAGTCCACACACAATCTAATTTCTCAATTCTTCTTCCTAACAAGGACAAGGTTTTCTACCCATGATGAGTGTTTGATGGGAAAAATTATATTGGCCTCAATCAACTTGGATAGCTCCTTTCTCATTAAGGGTTCAATTTTAGGATTCACTGGCCTCTATTTTTGTCTTACTCATTTTACATCATTAATTAAATCTATGGTATGCTGAAACAACCTTGGGTCAAAGCCCTTTAAGTCATCATATGTCCAAGAAAACACATCATTAAATTCTTGACATAGATGAATAAAATTTTCTTGTTCAATTTCAGAACATACCTTCCCCATGTTTAAGGACTTTCCATCGGCAATCATGATTGGAGTGTAGTCATCTTCATCAGCAGCTAGGTTCATGACCCTGCCTCTTGCTTGGTCATCAGGATTAAAAACACTCTCTAAGGTAATGAGACCCTTAGGCAACTTGTTGGAGCTAAGGTTAACAATTTGGTCACCATACTGATCTTGCAATCTTGACTGATTTCTCTCTAAAAATTCTGCCTCATTCTGCAAGAAGCTGACAATTTTCTCATCAGACTCAAACACTTGCAAATGGATGTTGTTATCAGGGATGGCAGGCCTTACTACCACTCTGATTTGTTGCTTCTTCTCCTCCTCAAGATTCCTTGGCACATCATAAGATGCACCTATTGCTGCAAGTCTATCAACATGTCTATTTTCTTTTCTAGGGATGCTTTGAATATTAAATGCATTGAAACCTTCAAGCAAATCCCATACCCTATTTCTATAAGACTTGAGCAAACCATTCTTGGTGGTATTTTGATTTCTCACTTGATTAACCACCAACTCACTGTCTCCATACACCCTTAAGGCTTGGATTCCTCTTTTTTGAGCAAGTAGGAGACCCTGAATCAAGGATTCATACTCGACTACATTATTAGTGCAACTGAATTGGAGCCTAAAGGCGAAGTAGTACCTTACTTGTGCAGCAGAAATTAACATCACACCAGCCCCTGACCCAATCTTATTCCTTGATCCATCAAAGTACATAATCCATATCCCACTCATATCTTCTTTAGTCTCCACAAGATTGGGGACTAGAGAATCTTTCTCCAATATACAATATGTACTTAGACTTGTCTCAAGGGTTTCTGACATAGGGTCAAATTGATATGCATTAGCCCACTCATCCAAGAAAAAATTAGGTATCTCTGCTCGGGAAGTGGTGGGCTCATTCACTATGTCATTCTCATCCATCTCTAGGATAGGGCAATTCATGTTGATGGAATTAGGGGTGTAATATTCAGTATGATGGAGGACTTGAGGCTCTGCTCTAATTGAAGTATTGGCTCCATATCTCATTTTAAAAGACATATATGACCAATCAGAAGATATGAAACCACCTATTTGGGTAGTGAAGTCTCTTGACAGATAGATGGAAAAATATGGCTTGACTTCAGCAACAGAGATATCTTGGGTTACAGTACAACCAAGGCATGCATGTAAGGCCATCTCCACATTCCTAAGGATCCCTACAATCTTGGCAGTACTACCATCCAACTGTAATACATCCCTAACAATGGGCTCATATTTCATTCCCAAAGCATCAACAACACACCTAGGCATCACTGAACTGCTAGCCTCTGAATCAATCATGCAATTATGGACTAGTTTGCCCCCTATAATTAGAGAAACATAGAATGGAGGAGGTCTAACCTTTTTACTTGTTTCTACCTCCCTTGATGGTTGTACTAGACTTGTGGCACTTTCCATACTAGGTGGCTGATCCTTTGGTTCAATTCTTTCCAATTCTTGTTGCAACAACCTCTTTTGCATGGGTATAGTAGCAACAACATCCCACATGGAGATATTCACATTTGTCTTCTTCATTTTCTCTACCACACTGAATGGCATAGCAGGTTTTTTGGTAGGAGCTTTGGGAGCTGCAATTGTATGAGGTTGAGATGGAATAACCTGAGGATCACTTGCATCCTTTTTGCCATGATTTTTCCTTTGCTGTTGAAAGGCACTTGATTGATTATTTTTTGCTTGCTCATGAGATATCACATTTGAAGTTGAGGCTCGATTGGGAGGAGGAGGGACAACATCTTCCATAGCTCTTCTTTTTCTTTGAGTGTTATGAGCAATGGAATCCTAGTTTACATTACAATGCTCCTCCATCTGATGATTCATAAAAGAGCAATCACCCTGTCTTTGCATATCTGAGGCATCTTTAAATTGGTCCTCCTTGTATGATTGTTTTGCTGCAGGTTCTTGGACTATCAAAGCCATAAAATATTCATCCTTCTGACACATACAATAGGCATAGGAGTAGTTGCAAGAGGGACAAAAATCTTGATCTTGAGCCATATTGTTTTGAGGGACTATGGCCCTAGTTTAGTTTACATTTGAGGTTGAAGCATGGCCACCCTGCCTACTTTGATCAACAGAATTGTTCCAATGATTAGGATTTGGAGGCCTACCACTGCTTGGAGTTTGATATTGCAATTGATGAGGCTTACTACCTTGAGCTTGCTGTCTTTCTAAAGTCACCACCTTGTTGCTTACTTTCTGCATCACAGAGGAGTTATCCTCCAGCTTCTTCCCATAATCTTGCAATCTTTTATCAAGGCTTTTCTCTCTTTTGTCCATGTTCTGCATCATCTCTTTGATTTCATCTATCCCATTTGAAGATGTGGAAGCTTGAGGGACTAGGACAAGGGATTGTGATGTAGAAGTTGTGGGAAGAGGAACCATTGCTGGTTGATGATTTGGAACATCAGGAAGGAAAGGCATAGGAGGCCTTGGAGCTAGTTTACCCCCTTGTATTAGGATGTTTTCTAATTTTATTGCTATCTCATAAGCATTAGGCAAGGTATCTCCTCCCATAGTTTGGATTGTAATGGCAATATCACTGTTAAAAGCTCTAAGGTAATGCAAGAAGACATTACCAGGGGTAGGCTTCACTGAAGTAGGTATTTTGTCCCATGTCTTTTGAAATCTATAATTAAAACCAGTCATACATTCATGGGGAGCTCTTTTTATAGTAGTCAACTACTCTAAAAGTGACAAATAGTCACTTTTATCCTCAAAATGTTAGCACAATCCTGCTCCTAATCCATCCCAATCTGTTATAGAACCATGAGCTAAACCTCTATACCATTGTAGTGCTTTTCCTTTCAAGGATGAGGCTAGGAGCCTAACTACAACATCATCCTTTGTAATACCATGGATATTGCAGACATTTGCAACCTCTTGAATGTGTTCTGAGGGAGAGATAGAAGTTTCACCAGTAAACTCTGGTATACTTTTGAGGGCAGCTACTGGTATGTCATGTCTTTGGGCTAATAAGAGAGGGCTCCCACCATTAAAGGTGGAAAAAATATGAGCTCTAGGAAATGCCATATAAACAAGTGATCTATTGATATGTATTGATGGCAGTCTAGGCTAAGATCTAACAATAGGAGGAGTAGAGATAGATCTTGCAGGTGTATTTGTTACTATTACACTCCTAAATGGTGATAAAGATATTCTAGTCTTCCTTCTTCTAGGGTTTGAAAATGAAAGCTCTTGATACTGAAACTTACCTCTAAAAGATGCCCTTTTTTTAGCTCTGGGCATGAATCACTGCAACTTTGGTTTGAAACCAGATATGTATTTGAAGCTCGGAGTCACCAAGTACTTTGAAGAATGAGCCTCTTGAAGGCTTAAACACCGAAGCCAGTACTATTTCCTCGATATTGATCTTGAAATCTTCCCTTTTGACACCAGTAGGCTTGAAGTTTTCTGAAAAGTTGTCCCACTAAGCGTGCCAAAAAATATTGTCACTTAGGTTTTCACCCTTGTACAAAGCCTATGCATGAGGACAACATAGTGAAACATGAAAGCAACCTCCAAGCTATGGGACTTGAACTATGAGGTTGAGTCTCCGAAGAAGGTTGGCTTCCTCTTACTATTAGAATGAACCTAACTACTCTTGGAGAGGAAAAGGGAGAAGGAGAGCATGAAAGAAAATCTACCTAATCTAACCTAAAGAGGTGATGCACCAAAATAGAGTGTTCAGATCAATCTCTGCCCATACATGCACTAATGAACCAGAATGAAACTAAGGATATACACGTTCAGATTTTGCTTTATCTAATAATCACATGCAAATCAGAAGACCAAGATGAATGACACAAGGAAAAAGAGATTCACTTATATTATCATTCATAGGCCAAGGAGATACAGTCATGTAGATCATAGATCTCTACAAAACACCAGTAAGAGGCAAAGAGTTCTTGCACTTGCATACCAATGGCTAAAAGAGATAAGGCAGAAAATCATGTAGTTTAGAGGCACAGGGGAATTTACACTGAGAATTTGCAGAGCAATAACAGAGAAAACAGAAAAAGGTCGACCTTACAAAATTCATAAAAATTTTCCTTTATAGTGCAGGCATAATTGAGATGTCCTCTAACTGTAGTTACTTCGTAACAACCTGCCATTAAGTCTTGCAGAGAACAATCATGAGAAAATCTGATCTAGATACAGATCCAGACATAATGATATATGATCCTCTATGTCAAATAATGCCTTGAGAAGACAGAAACGGTGCCATTAAGCCACTCTGACCAAGTAGATGGATTGGATGGGGTGGTAGAGTGTCCTTCTTTGTTTCGCATTTACTCCAGGGTGGTTGAAATCGATCATGAAGATCAGATTCATGCAAAACCCTTGATTTCCCTTGTTTCTGTCTCATGAATTAGTAAGGTCAGCAAATCAACCTATCTTGGCACCGAGATGAGCCACGTGGACCAACAGTCTTTTATCTTTTCGCCACCTTGCAAAGTCGCCTTGATTTGACCATGTCTTTTAACTAACTGCGCCAACTCAACCCTAACTGCGGTGGTCTTGCTAAAACCTTGACCATGGCAATTATTCTAATTGATGTCATTAACTGTCAATGTTGCCTGAGCCACTAGCACACATGTCACCAAGGCGCTATGTCGCTATGCATATCCTCTAAGCACTTTCCCATAGCGAGATAGCACCCACTGTGGATATAGATTGATCTGACGATCATGAAGACTCACTATATTACTGCGCTCTGCCCTTAAAACTTCTGGGCCACAAAACAGCTCAGCACACCTGGCATCCGACTCGGCCCAAACTGGTACCATCCCTGCAGTTTTATAACACTCAGCCCCACCCTGCTACATGTCATTGAGGCGCTATGTTGCTATGGGTAATATCCTTGCAACTTTCCATAGCGAGATAGTGCCCACCATTAATCTCCATGAGATCAACGATCGTGGAAGATCCTCATAATACTGCACTATCTTCTTAAACTTCTGGTCTATGAATCCACTTGGCAACCACCTGGCATAACCTGACGTCCTTGTCTTAGCGAGTCCTAGCCCCATTGATCCATGTGGAAAAATGGCACTATGTCGCTATGGGTATCCTTCGAGCAATTTCCCATAGCGAGATAGCACCAACCGTCGATGTCCTTAGATCTACGGTGATCAAAAAATTTGTACAACTACACACTGAGTTGGCTGAATGGACCAATGAAATATTGCCACCGTACTATGACCCACCTGACAACTGCCATCGAGGACGAGCCGTAACACCACTTCGGAGAAGGGCGAGCCTATTACGTCATCTGTTCCACACATCGCCGAGGCGCTATGTTGCTATGGATAATTTCCTCGCAGCTTCCCATAGCAAGATAGCGCCCATCCTTGATTTCCTTAGATCTGATGGCGAGCAAGATGGATTCGATCTATCAGTGTACTAACCAATGAGAACTGGCCATGTGCCAACCTATCTAACAAGTCCCATCACTGATATTCGATAGGGCATACCTGGGACCCACCTTTCGCCTGATGTCGCCGCAGTAACACTTTCTATCTGGGCGCTATGTCACTAACGGCGAGGAATAGAGATTTTCTGATAGCGCCATAGCGCTTGCCATGGTTTTAGAAAAATTTGGCGCTGGAGAAACAATAAAGAAAAGGAGGACCCACCTGCCACACGATCAAAAGGTGCTATGTTGCTATGGGAAAATAATGTGCAACTTCCCATAGCGAGATAACGCCATCCATCGATTCAAATTGATCCAACGAAGAGGAACTTTCGAGCCTGTAGAAACACTTAAATGCGTAGGGAAAGGAATATTATCAGGTTAGCATAAAGTATTTCGCGTCCTTTTGAATATTTGGATATTTAAACCTGTGAAAGTTAGTTCATTGAATTCAAATGTGGTGGTTTTGGCGGGAAGGAAAAAATGACCAACAATATACATGAATGGGATGTTAATCCATCATCATTCATCTTAGAATCTACCCCATCACATATACCATAGTAGTTGGGACAAATATGCTCAATGGATTGGGATGAGTCTACTAGTGCATGTGTTGATGATGATGTTGGAAACTACAATTAGAATAATTATTATGTTGTCATTGATGTCAAACCTTATTGGTGAGACATTTACTAATAGTGTAGAGTGCCATATTAGTTGATTGGTGAGGAGGATTTGGAAAGAGAGATAATTAGATTTAAACTAGTGAAGTTGTCGAGTATAGAAGAGCAAGTATGTTGGAATTACAATGGGCACTTAATCAATTAGTCTTTGACAAGATAATGTGTTGTTTTATCATTGTATGATGTATAGAAGAGATTACCAAAATACAAGAATGACCAAGTAAACTGTGGTTAATAAAGTAGAAGATTAAGGAACTTAAGAGTTAGCTGAGATAACAATATTATCCGAGTGTTAGTAATGGTCAAAGAAGATGAAGAAGAAAAATGTAGTAGTGACTAAGCATAGTGAAAACTAAGTGAGTCAATTAAAGTTGAGGGAGATAGAACTATGGCAACCGAGCTACACTAAGAAGAAGAACATAGTGATGAATGAGTGTCAACATTTTAATAGTTTGTGAATAATTGAGTTTTGAGGCCAACATAGTTGAATTTTTGTATTGGTCAAAATGTTTGGATGCTAAGGATTGATGAACTGATATATTTAATGTGTGAATTGAAGTTGTTAAGCGATCAAATGCAAGGATTTAAAGATAATTTTTTAGAAGTGTCAAGCAAGGAGAAGAATGAGAAATGATGATTAGATTCATTGAACTTGATAAAACCTTAAGATCTACAATGATGTTTAAGTGGAAAAAGATCATAGCTACCTATTTAAGGAGGGACAAGAGATGTTTAACAAGGTGGGTTCATTTTTTATTGGTGATTTTATGGAGAACTTGTGAAGAGTAGAGAAGTAGAAGAAAAGTGAGAAGATTGGTGAAGTGTGATTGCTTGAAGAGTTTCCAAGAAGATTAGAGAAAAAAAATATAATGAAGTCCAACCAATGAACCACTAATTGAACCAAATGGAGATTTAAATTTGCAAAGTGAGTTGTGTTTTGACAGATTGAACCTAGTTGTTACTTTCTAACCATTGTAGCAGTAAATTTCTTTAATCAAGGTTTACCTAATATTCATTTGTAAATTCTTTAATCAAAGTGACATTATAATGCAATGATCCAAAGTCCTCTAACTAGGCCACTCCTAACAAGGTGATTAAATCCATTAACAAGGTCTCACCTAATAGTGTATTTTGTAATCTTTAAAAGGGTTAGTTCTTAACTGAGCTCACTTTAGAAGAGTGAAAAGTGGCAGCATGTTACTTGGTGGTTTTTCCCAAACTAGGTTTCCATGTTAAATCCTAGTGTAATGTATGTGTGAATGTTGTTTTATGATGCATGTTATTTATCGTTATTTATTTATGTTAGTTGGCTTATACTGAGCATATAGCTAGTGATGAATGAATAATTTAAGTTGCTATATTGATTGAATAATTTTATGAGTTTGAATAAGCTGTTTGAAGTTTTTAAAAGTTGAATTGGTAAATTTAGACCTAAGGATAACTAATTCACTCCCCTCTCTTAGTTATTTGAAACATTTTTTAAATTGGTATCAAAGTATTGGTGCTTATAAAGAAAGTTTGAAGGAACTTAAAGATAAAGATCAAGATGTACAAGAGAGAAGTACCTAAGATTAACAAGGAGAAATTCCATGCAAGGCAACAAATGATAAGATTACATCTATCCAGAGTTGGATATTTTGCATTGTACTACTTGGACAATGAATATATTGAAGTACCTAGACCCATGATTGTGGAACAAATGAAGAAGAAGTAGGAGCACAATCAAATGATGATAGATTTGGCATCTTCCATGAGTTATGTTGAATTTGATGATGTGAAGGAGTTCACTACTACAAAGAAAATGTGGAACAAGCTGGCTAAAATCCATGGAGGAGACAAAAATGTGTTAAGGGCTAAAGTAGAAAGTTTGAGAGGCAAGTTTGATGACATGAGAATGAAAGGAGAGATTGTTGCACAATATTGTGGCTAAATCAAGGAGGTTTTGAATGCTATCAAAGGATCTGGAGGAGACATATTTGACGAGTTTGTGATAAGAAAGGTATTGAACACTTTACTTCCTGTCTAAGGAATTAGAGTATTTGCAATTCAAGAACTGAGATTTACACCTGGTAATGATATGACCTTAGATAGTCTAATTGGTATACTCATTACATTTGAATTATCAAATTTTGATAATTATACATTTTCTACTATTGAATATTCTTTCAAGTCTCAACTAATCCCTATTTGATCCAAATGAAAGAAAAAGAGTAAGCATGTGGAAAGTGACAGTGAATTAGATGATGATCTTGAAGTATTATTGCCAAGAAGGCTACCAAGAGGAAAAGTAAAATACAAAGGTAAACTTCATATTATCTATTTTACATGTAACAAAGTTGGTCATATTGCTACAAGATGTTCCGACAAAGATGAGAAGGAAGAAAGGAAAAATAAAAAATATCAAGGAAGAAGACAACTGAGGTAACAAAGACTACAAAGGAAAATGTAATAAATCTTGTTGGATTGCTGAAGTATTTGGTTCTGATAGTGATACTAATGAAAATGATGAAGTAGTTGTTTGTGTTGCAATGAAAGATGAATATGAAAAAACTACTTTAATTTCACATGTGAATAAGAATGAAAAATGCATAATTGATAGTCGTTGTTTACATCATGTGACTTGTGATAGAAGTAAGTTTGAAAAATTAAGAGCATTATAATGGGAGTAGTGTTAAGTTTGGAAATGATGTGCCATGTTATTTGAAAGTTAAAGGATCAATTAAATTGAATGACAAGATTAGACATGACAATGCATATTGGGTAGATGTTTTGAAATATAACTAGTCGAGTGTGGCATAATTGAGAATTTTAGGATACCAAGTTGAATTGCAAAATAGGAAGGCAAGGATTTATGGTGCTACTGGTGAACTAATTAGAAGTGGAGACAAAACAAGAGGTAACTTGTTCTATCTAGACCTATCTAAAGATACTTATCTATTTGCACGATTTGAAGATGTTTGGTTATGGCATAAGAGGTAGTCATGTGAACTTTGATAATTTGGTAAGCATTAGTAAGATGAAAAGAGTAAGAGGATTGCCAAGATTGAGAAAACATGATAAAGTGATATATAAACAATATCAAATGGGAAAAGTGACAAAGTCCAATCTCAAGAGCAAGACCTATTCTTCTAATGATATTTTGGAGTTTGTTCATATTGATGTATGTGGTCCTATTGGAGTGCAAATTTATTATGGTGACAAATACTTTATTCTATTTGTTGATGATTTCTCTAGAATGATGATTATGATTTTTCCTAAAGAAAAATATGATGCATTTCAAATGTTTAAGTGGTATTTGGATAGAGTTGAAAAGGAAAAAGGTAAGAGTTTGAAATGCTTAAGATCAAATAAAGGAGGTGAAGTCACAAGGAACAAAGAAAGACTAGTTTATAAGGGATATACACAAGAAGAAGAAGTTGATATGCAGAGACATTTACCCTAGTTGCAAGGTTGGAAGGAGTACAGAATTTTATTTCATATGCTTCTTATAAAGGATTCAAAGTATATCAAATGGATGTCAAATCTGCATTTTTCAATGGAATCTTGGAAGAAATCTACATTGAAGAACCTAAAGAATTTATTGACCCTGATAAGAGGAACATGGTATGCAAAATGCAAAAAACATTATATGGTTTGAAACAAGCCTCTAGAGAATGATATGAAAGGTTACACGCTTATTTGGTGAAAATTGGTTTTTCAAGAACTAGTAAAAATAACAATGTGTACTTAAAATTGAATATGAGAACAAGATATTGCTAGCTGAAATATTTTTTGATGATATCATATTTGGAGGACATGATTTTGTTGTGGAAATCATTTGCTAATGAGATGAAGAAAAAAATTGATATGTCAATGTTTGGAGAGATTAAGTTCTCAATTAGCCATCAAATTTATCAGATGAAGAGAGTTATTTACATTACACAATGAAAGTACATCAAGGAGATATTGAAGACTTTTGGGATGGAAGATTCAAGACCAGATGGAACACCTATGGTTACTGGTCACAAAATTTCAAAGAATGATGATTCTACTAAAGTAAATGAAATATTGTACATATCAATGATTGGAAAATTGTAATATGTTGTTCATAGAAGACCTGACACTTCATTAGCAGTTGGTATTGTTGTAAGATCTTTTGCTAATCCTAAGGAGAATCACATGATGGATGTAAAAAAGTACTAAGATATCTAAAAGGAACAAAATACTATGAATTATGGTATAGGAAGAATGTCAAGTTTGAGTTGAAAGTTTACATGGATGTTGATTGGGATGGAAACATTGATGACAAAAAGAGTGCAAGTGGATGAGCTTTCTTTCTAGGAAATAAATTGATTTCATGGACAAGAAAGAAGAAAAAATGTATTTCTCAATCCACAGCAGAGGCTAAGTATATTTCTACAGTAGTTGGTTGTTCAAACATTGTGTGGGCTTATGATCGGGTGGACTAGTCTTTTCTCTTTAAGGTCCTCAAAGCCTTTGGGTTTGATTTAAAGGTTTGCAAGCTTATCAACTAGATAATTTTGACTTCCTCTTTGGTAGTTTTGGTCAATGGTTCTCCTTTTGTGTTCTTCAAACCCTTAAGGGGGTTAAGACAAGGTGACCCCCGTTTACCCATTCTCTTCATCATTCTGGCTGAGTGCTTGGGAAGGATGATTTCTGGTAATAGGGTTTCTAGGGCTTTGAAAGGTATTAGGCCTTCTTCAACCCCCCTAGTTTTCTGTCACCATCAATTTTTGGATGGCACAATCTTGGGGGGGGGGGGGGGGGGGGGAGCCTTGGTTGGGGAAGCTAGAGTGGTCAAAAAGATTTTGAGCTCATACACCAAGGGTTTGAGACAACTTATCAATTGGAATAAGAGCTCTGTCTTCTTCATCAATACTTTGGTTATGAGACAGAGGAAGATAGCTGATATTCTAGGATGTGGCATAGGTAGCCTTCCCTTGACCTATCTGGGTCTCCTTATGGGCCTCAAACCCCCTGATTCTTTTTGGACCAGTCTTATTGATTTGTTTAATAAGAAATTGGTTGGCTAGAAAAGGTATAACCCTTAACCAAGTTGGAAAAATTTAGTTGGTTAAATCCACCCTTTAGAATCTTCATACTTATGCGATAAGTCTTTTTGGGATTCCCTGTTGTTGGTGTAAATAAGTATTTACTATTTATACTTTACTTAAGTTTACTTAGATTAATGTATTATAATATTATTTGTCATGTAGACACCTAGGAGTTTGCATATTCATATGAGTTGTCATGTAGACAACACAAAAGTTTGCACTCCAAATTGAGCACATGTTGTCTACTACATTTCTTTACGAGATACACCTTTGCATTCTTATCCTCTCATTGTTGCATGTACATTCATGCACGATGGAGGATAATCAACTCTTGGTAGACATGTTCTTACTTGTTATTCTTATCTCTTTGCTAACTCCTAGTCATATCAGTTACCTTTATATACAAGGCACTTCTTTGATGTATTCATCCAATTATCTGATATCCAATCATCTGATGTCCATTCTCATTTGATCATCATTTTTCTCTTTTATGCTATCAACTGAGCTTCTTGATCTTGGCATTGAATTATTTCCTTAGGAAAATTCTTACATGGTATCAAAGCTATACCAAATTGTTACACTTGTAAATATATTGACTTATTGGAGAAGATTTAGAGGAATTTTTTCTGGTATGGTTTGGAGGATCACAAGAGATTTCCTCTCATTGCTTGGGACAGTGTGTGAGTACCCAAACACTTAGGGGACTTGGGGATCAGAAGACTGAGACCTTTCAATAATGCCCTTCAAGCCAAACAAATTTGGAGAATCTTTTCTAGCAAGGGGGGTTGGTGTAGTATCATGAAAGATAAATACCTTGGGAGACCTTTCATTAGACAATGGTTCAATGCAGACACCAATCATAAGGGCTCTTAGATCTGGAATGGTATGCTCAAAGCTAAAGAAACAACCAAAAGAAAGGAAAAATGGAGAGTGGGCAAGGGTACAGAGATAATGTTTTGGTAGGACAACTGGCTAATCCAGGGGCCTCTCCTCAATCTTCTTTCTTTTGATAGATGTGCTAATATTTGCATTCAGAGGTTTGGCAACAAATTCAGTGACTATAGATTAGGAAAAGACTAGAGATGCATTTCCTTAATCTCTAAGGAGCTCAAACCTTTGATGACTATCCTTCACATTGTGATTTTGAATGAGGATTAGGACTAGTTAATGTGGGAGAACACTTCTTTTGGAATTTACTTGGTGGCCTTGGGGCACCAAGCTCAGTTGAAATAGGATTCCAAACCAATATGGGCAAAGGCTTAGTACCCTAGCCTTATTCCTAAAATCAACATTTTCTTTTGGTTTTTCCTCCAGAACAGGGTGCTGACTATTGACAATCTCATCAAAAAGGGTTTGTATATTCCTAATGGATGCGTCCTTTGTAAAAATTAGGCTAAGACTTTGGATCACTTGTTTATTCATTGCTCTTTCATGAGAGAGGTTTGGTCTATTTTCAGCCATGATTTCGGGTTAGACTGGTGTTTCCTTGCTATAATTACTGAATTCATTAGGCAATGGGATGACTTGTGGAAGGGCTCTAGTCTTCAAGCCATCAATAAATGGGCTTTGCCTCACTTTGGTTAGGGAATAGGGAAAGAATGCAATAATCAAATATTCAGGGAAGCTAGCCTCCCCGCCAAGATTGTGTCAGGTAAAATTCTTAATGCCCTTTTGGAAAACTACCTTTTATGCAAAGGTTTTAACCCATTTGCAAGAGACACCAAGCGTAGTAATGCCACAAAAAAATGTAGAGAGGAATGCCAATGGACGTTGCCCCATGTGTGTTGGCACAAAGAGAATTTTGATGGAGAGGCTAATAGAAATTTGGGGCAAGCAGGAACTAGTGGAGTGATTTGAAATTGCTACGGTTATGGCATAGCGGCAGTTACTTTCAGCTGAGGCGTGTGCCATCCTTCATACCACTGTGCTAGCTAAGGATATTGGTGTTAAATTCCTTTGGCTTGAGGGGGACTAAAACAACATCATTATATGCCTAAGAGATGAGCATCCTTTGTCCTGGTCAATCAAGAATTTGGTGGAAGAAACCAAACAAATCCTGCTCACTTTTGACAGGGTCCATGTGTCACATGATTATAGAGGTACCAACACAATTACTAACTAGATGGCCAATGAGGCAATCAAAAGGGAAATTTCATACAGGTGGATTAATGGTGACGAGCTTCTGATGGAAACAAAAACATGATAGAGATTGAGAGAATCCAGAGGAGGACAGGAAATATTAAGAGTAATAATGAAAGGTAATGTTTTCAATACCACATTAATTTTATTACGAGCTAGGCATGGGTCGAACACGAGCTATCTAAATTGGGAGGCATTTTGGGATGCTTCGCAGGTGATTGATAAGATTAGTTACTATTGCATTCTCGACAACAAAGGCACGCTTTGTTTCAGTGAGTTTTATATGCAATTAGTTCTTCATTATCGGAGGTTGTAGAAAATTTCTACTCTAAGTAACAAGATGGTAGGAGAAAGGCATTGCAGAGAGCTAGAGGATGAGGCGGTGAAATGGAAATGGTGGTCGAATGTATCGATAAACTGAGGGATGGTGGCATTTCCAAGTTCATTGAGAAATTGCATGGCCAAAACCCTAAGATTACTAATCTTATGGTCATGCTATGGAAAGATGAAAAAGTTAAGATTGACAAGGTTGATTTCCAAGTAAATGAAGGCGTCATAGCGGAGGTCACTGGTTCCCCTGCTGAGGGAATCAAATCCTTTAAGAACAAGAAATTTTCCCTTCATGTTGTGAAATATTTTGCTAAAGATGCTAAGGAGATGAAATATTTGGTGAAGACAAGATTGTACTATGAACCAAATTCAATTAAAAGACTCCAAAGGTTCATCCTAAGGGCGATTATTTCTTACATTATGCTTGATAAAAGTATGATAGAATCCATACCTATCACTTTATCATCCTTAATCACTTCAGGTATGGCACGAAAATCTCCATACCCTACTACCTCTTTTCCTCCGTTAATAAGAATATTATGGGTTACAAGAAGAAGTTGCATGCTAATTCATCTTTCCATGAGGGCTTGTTGTTACTAATGTATGAGAACTTCAAGGCTCAAACCTGTGGTAGATCTATTATTCACAAAGTGGAGTCCTTAGATGACATGAAAAGCTCATATCTCCCTTCTAATACTAAGGATAGTGCGGGGCTCCACTCAAATGATGATGAGGAGGTGGCCAAGATAATTAAGGATTTGGGAAAGCACAAGAAGAAAAAGACTGGGAAAGGCTCGATGGGTAAAAGTTTCAGGTCTAAGGTGAATTCAGTGGAGGATTATTATGAAGAGGATGAGGGGATGGATACGAAAGATGATACTATTGCGAAAGAGGAGGGTACTAGCAAGGTTCAGGCTCAGAGGAAGGTGGAAAGCCCAACAAAGAAGAGAAGGGGAATTGAAAGTGAAGCTGATTAGGAAGCTAGCAAGGGTCAGAGGACAACTCTTATCATGCGAGGTTAGGAAAGAGGATTATGGTAAGGAGAAAACTACTATATCTTTCAGCTCCAAGGGTAGGAAAATGGTCTGGAGGAACTTCGAGTCTCGGACTGCAAAGATGGGCATTGTTAGAGAGACTATACAACCTAAGGTCTTAGAGGGAGATGATGGAAAATTCCATTTGGAGGAACCTATTGATCTAGAAATGGTCATTCTCAATGAAAATGATAGGGAGGTGGGGATGAATCTCCTCAAAAATGCCCACAATAGCATGGTGGATAACTTCGGGTCAATCAAGTGGATTTTCCATGAAATTGAAGAGCTAAAGAATAGGATAACAAGGCTAGAAGGGAAGGAAGGAGATGATGGGTCTGACAGAATTGACATTCTAGAAACTAGGGTTACTAAGATGGATAAGAGCTAAGACAGGATGGAGTGCAATCTTCACAGTTTGGCTAACCAGAGCCTTAATATTATCAAATGATTAAATGATAATAACATAAAAATGCAAGAGATGGTGGAGGTTGGTACAGATGGGAAAGACAGGGAAAAAAAGGGCTCCTAAAGCAGATGCCAACCCTCTGGATGAAAGCCCGAACTATAAAGTGAGATTGAACAAGAGGAAGAGGGACATGGAGGATACTCCGAATGAAAATCAGATGATGACTGAAGCAATAGAGACCATGGAAAAGATGGAGCTCAAGATAGTTGAGCTGGTCAAAGATATAGTGCCTTGATTTGTTCTCTTGGCTTTTCTATCCCCCCCCTAGTTTTTTAATTTAGCTAGGTTTGCCACCTCCTTTAGAGGTTGTTTTGTCTTAGGACTAGTTTGCGCCCTTCCTTGGCCTATTGTTTGATGTTGTTCTACTTTATGTCTTGAACTTTATTTCGCTATTATTTTGTTAATTGTGGGGTTTCAGGCACCCATTAACACCTATTTTACTTAATAAAAAATATATCTAATAATACTATGATGCACACAAAGACCAAGAAAATTCCAATCAAGTATCATTACTTGAGAAAGTTAGCACAAGACAAAGAAGTGAGACTAAAATATGTGAACACAAAGGAGTAGATAACTAATATATTCACTAAGGCATTACCTAAAGATTCATTTAAGTATCTGAGAGGCAAGTTAGGGGTCATTCCACTATCTCAAGTGAGCTGAGAAGAGATTCAACATTGCATCAAATGTTATGATTAGAATATTTTTACACATTGATGTAGGAAATCACACTTTAGGAGATGCCTAAAGTAGTAAAAAGATGAACTGGAGCATAAGAAAATTCAATTGCAAGGAGTCAAGTCAAACATGAAAGAGAAAGTGATTATTGCAATATTAGCCAGACAATGACTAAGAGGATGATGAGTATGTAATGAATGATGTCTTTGGCATTCTTGTCAAAGGGGGAGAATATGTAATGGATGATTTCTTTGTCACACCCAACAATGTGTTTTGTAACCTTTAACAGAGTTGGCTCTTAGCTGAGCTCACTCCAGAAGAGTGAAAAGTGGTAGCATGTTACTTGGTGGTTTTTCCAAATTGGGTTTCCACGTTAAATCCTAGTGTGATATATTTTTTAATGTTGTTTTGTGATGCATGTTATTTAGTGATATTTATTTCTATTAGTCGGCATATATTGAACAAAGAGCTAGTGATGAATGAATAAGTTAAGTTTTTGATAAGTTTCTATATTGGCCAAGTGATATTATGAGTTTAAATAAGTTGTGCGGAGTTCTTAAAAGTTGAATTGGTACATCTGGATGTGAGGATAATTGATTCACCCCCCTCTCAGTTATTTTGAATATTCTAACAGATGTAGGTGGCACATGCAAGGATAACCCTAATTGTGCATGTGATGATGATGATAGAGCTTGCAAAGGTTGTGATGAACCTAATGGTGCATTTAATGATGATGAAGGTGCCCTAGGTGACATC
Organism: Cupressus sempervirens; assembly: GCA_028749045.1. Taxonomy (NCBI): domain Eukaryota; kingdom Viridiplantae; phylum Streptophyta; class Pinopsida; order Cupressales; family Cupressaceae; genus Cupressus; species Cupressus sempervirens. Next base: position 693,484,583 of record CM053784.1, read on the forward strand.
CATATTCTCATCTACTTACTATGTGCCATACTAAATATTGACATTAGTCAATGATGTAGTTGTATGAAACATTTGTAAATCCATACTCATTTTCGACTACTAGGACCAGAATATGACCCATGTCTTTTATTGTCATACACCTCCTATGTTGTGGTTGTACCACCCTATGATCCATAGATCTATCTTGCACAAAGTCTCTCCCTCTACCCTCAAACTAGTGGATATCATAGTAATTCAACTTCTCGTCTAGGATGAATTCATAATATAGATTTCTCATAAAGTATAAAGGCACCTCATAATTATTACATGGTGGTATGTCAAATACCATATACCACCTATCCCAAAAAGCTGATTTCATCCTATTGTGAATATACTAATGTATAGGAACTTAGGTTTTTGTAGTTTCTTTGTAGGAGATACTAGTAGTAGGATCAACAAAAGGATGGCATATATCACTTTTAATTATGCCCGTAGCTTTTAATTTATCATATGACAACTTATCTACATAAAATGCACAACACTTATGCCTCCAGGAACCCCATTTTGTAACCTCTCCAGTCACCTCATTTGCACTATTAGCCATTTCTTCTAGTGTATTGGCGAGTGTTGAGTAGTGATCAAGACTAGAGGATCTCAACCTATTGACCAGTTGTGAACTTCATGATCTATTTTGTGTAAGGTGGTTCATGAAGTCTTCTTGTGTAGCATTAACATGATCTAATGGGAGATGCAAAGACTTTACAAGTAGTAGTAGTTGTTGAGGGGCAACATTTTAGAGATTTTGTGGTTGTGCACCATCAACTTGAGAGTTTTATGGTTGTCCTGTAGTGACTTGAGGCTTTTGTGCTTGTTTATGTGGAACACTTTTAGAGTTTGATTGTGTTATTTGTGGAGGAGGTGGTCTTTAATATCTTTTTCATTTTCTACGATTGTTTGAAGCATCTGATATACAATTTTATTTTATTTTAAAATAATAATTAAAAACCTTGCTTTAATAAAAATGTAAACAAAAGTGATAAAAAAAATGAAATTTTATCTTTTTTACAGGGCACCATTGTTGCAAAAGGATGAAAATGTTGGAAGAATGCTTATTCTTTGGAAACACAATTGGGTTTTGATTGTTTTTCACTTCTCTTTGTTGTTGGTCTATGGTTTTGAAGCATTGGAAATGGCCAAAATCGTGGCCATTCAAAAAAAAAAAGCTCTTCAAAACTTCATTGAGTTTTGAAGAAGATTTGGTTTTTTGGAACTCGACCAAGTTATGAAAGCTCATTGGGTTCTAAACATATTTCATTTATTATTATTTTTGGCTAAATATAGTTACCAAGCTAGCCCTATTTTGAATTCATTCATAACCTAATTGGGTTATTGAAAATTTTGGATTTCTTTCTTTATGTGTCCACTTTTATATTTACCATCTTGATGCACTTACCTTTTTTAGTCTTAAAACTCTATCTCATCCTTCTCTTAATTCTAAGCAACAAATAAATAGGAGCCCCAAGAGCATATATATTTTATTAGTTGTCTTTTCTAAACAAATAGTCAATCATAGTTATCTCTTGGTAGCTTCATATTCTACTGTGAGTGGAAAACAAGGACCCCCACCTAGTTTGGCCTATTCCATTTTCCCAATTATAGTTAATGCCCTACAAAACTTGAGAAATATAACATAATTAAATACACCTTGTGATAATAATATAATTGAATAACTTCCAAAGTTTTAAAGTGAATTGCATCTAATAATACATTAACTTAATAACAAACCAACTTATTTTCAACACGTCTATGCATTAATGAAGAAAAATTATGAAGCATGATAGATTTTACACTTAAATGCAATAACTCTCAAATGTATAGCAATTCACAAGTTAGAATCAATCATTTAAAAAAGTATGAGAGATGATCATATAAGAACATTTAGTAGTATTTTCAATTTTAATATAATTCAAATATTATCAAGTGATTTTGTTTCATAATCTTGTATCAAACCAAGGTTAAGCTATTCCACAATCATAGAGTAATATTGAGAACAATTTTTTCCCCTTTATATACACTTCTTCAAGAAGAGTTCAATCTACAATTTCCACTAATAGGTATGTTAATGTAAATATTATTACATTGTTTAATCCTAATAAAGTGCTTATTATGAAATAGTTTGTACAACTGCTAGAACTATTTACAACTATATTTTTTATCTTTTAAATGTATCCTTCACACGAATCTGGTTATAATCAACAATAAAACATATTTTAAATTTTTATAACAACTGATATTAGAGTGGTTGAAATAGTAGAAAGATAAAGGACATGTGAAAATTCTATGATGGGCTTGTGGTGAAGTCTGCAGTAATCCAATGCTTTGAAGATTTATTAATGCATGTTGATGAGCAGGAAACACAAAACAATTGATCAAAACTATTAAGATTCTCATGCGTTGGTACGAGCTATTGGACTTTCAATGCAGCCATAGACGTGGTTTTCTTTCTTCTAACTATAAAGATTTAAGCGTGTGATGGAACAAAGAGAAATCCAAGTGGCACAAATAGACGGTTTAAGTTGCCTCTTCTTATTGCCCTTTTAAGTGCTCATTATGTCGCGTAGACTGCAATAAACAATAGTTTTAGTTTCACATTGAATATATATATATATTTTTTAAACGTCATTAAATGCCTATATGAAGATTTAGTTGGGACAAGTCTATATCAAATTAGAGTACAAACTCTGTTTGTCTTCTACTTCTGGTTATGTCTAATATATATGATAGACGTGATTTTATATTCATTCAAGCTACTCGAGATGACAAAAGGCATTCTAGCATATGTAGCAACAGGTTTTGACAAATTGTAAGATAATGATGGAATTTTGGTGGGTGGGGGCCCTAGTTCGGTTGGCTAAATCTTCCCTGTTGCAGGGGGTTGGTCACGGGTTCTATTCTCCCTCATCTCCGTGGTACCGGTGGGCGTGTCGCGCCAGCGCCATTGGTTACGTTAAAAAGTTTACCCGGCACACTGCAGTTTATAGGGGGGCCGTGCTGCACCCGATTCCTGCAGTCTAACAAAAAAAAAATGATGAAATTTTGGTGAAGTAATTAAAAGAAAATGGAAGGGTTATTATATTATGAAGATTGTAGTTGACAATTTACATAAGTATTATTGTTTTGATTTTCATATTTGAAAATGAAAATTTGAATGTTATTAATGAGTACAAATTATGTGGAATACTAAATGGAAAAGAAAGTCTATTTAGAGATGCAAATAAGTTATTAGATTGGAGTACTAGAGATGATAAAGAAAAGGTTGTTATTGGTCTTGCACTTTATGATTCTAAGTTGTATCACCTAGATTTAGACAAAAAATTAAGTGAAATTTGGGATGATTTGAATATGTTGTTTGGAGAAAAAAGTTCTTAATGCAAAATTTTCTTTAAAAATTCAATAGTTTAGATTTAAGATATAAGATGGAATCATAATGTCCAATCACATAAGTAATTTGAGATCTCTTCTCCGACAACTAGCAAAGCTCAAGGCTCTAGTAGATGATGATGATGCTAGAACTATATTGTTAAAATTTATTGCCTGTGAAATATAGTAGTGTTATTTTTACACTCAACCACATAACATCTCAAATTTAGAACATATGATTTCATCTGTTTTAGCAAAAGAAACAAGAACAAATGCAAAAGATGTTTCTCAACTATAAAATGTGTTATATGTTCAAAACCATATTAAAAGATAAAGTACAAGGAATGAGGAAATCAAATGTTATTATTGTTAAAAAAAAGGTCACATGAGTTGGTCTTGTAAAACTCGAGCTAGGAATGTTCTTTAAGGAAATTCAAAGATGAAGGTAATATTACTTGTGTTGAGAATGTGGATTCATCAAATGATAAAGTTATTATTTGTGACTCTCTTATTGATCTTAGAGAAGTACTACAAGCCTTCACTTTATAGAGGTTGGTGGTACTTGAGGCTAGAGGGAATTTTGGCATCTTGAATTAACTTCTCATTGTGCGACAATGTTTGACATGAGAAACATTTTTTTGTTTAATTTCTTGTTTTCTTCTTGCCAATACTTTCTAAAATTCAATATGTTGCAAAGCTTTATTTGTGGAGGCAAGTAAGGGATTTTAGTCAAGTTCAAGATGGATGGTTTTCCAATAGCTTAAAAAGTTGTAATTTGGGAGCTATGGAGGAAGAACTCGAGAATCTCAAATAGGCGCTACACCTTCCAAAGGGTTAAGAAGAAGATTTGGATGATTTTAGGGATATAATTGTAGGAACAATATAGTAATGGGGGAATGTTAGTATAATAATTATAACATTGTTTAGTCTTGATAAATGTGTCTATTATAGAACTGTTTGTACAACTACTAGAATGGTTTACAACTATCATTTTGTAATCTTTTAAATGCATCTTTCATGCAAATCTGATTATGGTCAATAAAAATAATTTACACTTTTATAACATGATGCTCATCTATAGTAGGTATCAAATATAAACATCATTTATGCATACCACATTGAATTTTCATAGATTAGGATGATATTCCTCTTTATATGTCATCTCGTGTAATGTAATATCTTTGTGTTTGAAAATGTCTATTAAATTTCACTCAGCTATGAAAGAGCACAATATATGTAAGAGAAATTTAAATTTTAGCATCTCTTATTCTCTAAGAATAATTATTATACATTATATTATAAAAACTCTTAGATGCAAATATTGTTGTGCATATGAGAATAAATTGGACATTATTATCTACATTTTGACAAATCCATTACTTCTTTTTCAATTCTAATAAGATGGGATAGTATAAGAATATCAAACACAAGAGCAACCTCAAGGAATTGGTTCAAGTAGAATGTGAGAGATAATAAGAAATTTCTCTTAAGTTTCCCAACTGATAAGAAAGATGCAAAATAATTAATGCTTGATAAATCTAAGAAAAGAAGTGTAGGAATGTGGGTGTTCAAATTTTAAGATATTTACAGTTGATAAGTTTCTTCATAATTAAGATATTATTAATGGTTGATAAATCTAAGATATTAATGCCTCAATAAGTGTTATGTTATTTTTATAGTGATGACCATTCTAGAGTAAATGAATTAAATGTAGCTATTATTTTTCTTACCGAATAAAGGCTATTCTTGGTTGCTGGATAATCTTTATATTCTCAAATAGAAAAAAAACAAAAAAAAGACACTTATTTAAAACTTACTACATTTTCTACTTTAATCCAATTAAAAGGAATTTGAAGTTGTGTAGAACATAAGACTGCATGAAGTCAAATGTAGCCTAGTTCAAGGTAAGAACATATTTTACAATTAAAAAATCACAACTAGGACACAATTGTGGTAAAGTAAAATTGGGGAGTAAGCACTTACTAAGAAAAGCAACCCAATCAAGACTATCATATAACATAGTATCTAGAGATCTTCCTACTTTCTTATAGCCTTGTATAAATTTCTTTCCAGTCTCCAATTTTTTTTCTTAGATAAAAAAAATAAAAAAATACAAGAATCCCCCCTTTTGACAATCTATAGAGTGCATACAGTTAAAATAAAATCTCCTACAAAAAAACACGTGTCCATGAAGATCGTTTAAAGCCCACTCTCTCCTAATAATTGTTTCTTTATATCCTAATAAATATTGTCATCCATTGATCTACAACTTGCAATAATTACAAAATATGTATGAACTTGACTGAAAATGAAAATTGTAACTAATAATTGTCTTTAGAGTTTACTTTTATCATCTTAAAAATGCATTAAATTCCCTCTTATCCAATGTAGGGCTTATGTTTACAATCTTCTATCTTTCCAACAAAATGATTGATTGCATATCCTAATAGTGCAAGTGCTAATCTTAACTTATGAAAAGGTGCATCCAAATAACTTTAGAAATAAAATTCTCAAAGATAATTTATTTGTGATTTTTAAAAAAATTATAGGTATCTTAAACAAATAATTCTAAATCTTTCAAATAGTTAAAAAAGTTTAGGCATTTTAATAACTTGTGAAAAGTGGGGTGCACCACTTAATATGTTGGTAAAATGGTGGTGGTGTTATGCTCACCAAGGTTTCAAACTCCTTATCGGCCATTATCATTATAAGCTGATGTCGTTGTTGATCAAATATGTTCACAAGTTTGTGCTAGTGTCATTAATCATGTTAAAAAGTTTGTCAAAGACTTGATACAATAAAAGAACATGAAAGAAGTGATCTAAATTGCATTATGTAGAAAAATCACAAGGAGGCCTTTATTTCTTATAATATAAAGTTGAATGCTTTGAATAATTGAATTGCAAATGGTTGAGATTGAGCTAACAAGAGTCAAGATTATAAGAAAATATTTGCTAGGTAGCAAATAATAAGGCCTATTGAGTTCAATTGAAGTTTCAACCATAGGTTCATAACCATTCCAGCTAACACTAATTTCTTATTTCTTATATTCCATACAAGTAATCTTAGTTAAATACCTATTGGACCAACAAGATGTCGCCTTACCAAGTATAACTTGTGTCACAACATTGGCTGAATTTGATGTATGAAATTCAAAAATTAGTGAATTCCATTAAAATACTTAAAGCTCATAATTCAACTTGGAGCTTCTATGGAACAAAGCTAGGGCTCAAATTGAAATATATTCAACCACCTAAGTTGTAATAAGACAAATAGACACAAATTCATGTAAAATTGGATGTCTCCTTCCATTGCACTAGAACTTGGGCCTTTGCTTCACAAACAATGTCGAAAATGGTTGTCTCCTCACATCGCACTAGGATGATGGCATAGGGAGATGCAATTGATACACTAAAAACTATCTTGAAAAATGCCTTCAAAAAAGGAGTATTTGGGGCCTTGACACTATCCTATGTTATACTATAATCTAAAAAGATACCAAATAATAGATTATATTTTGTTAAAAGATGTTAAATAAATAATAATATATTATAAGCCAACAATTTATGATTTAAATATATTTTTATTAATTATAAAATATTTAACATATTCATTATGCATATTTAAAAAGTTAAAAATTAAAGTATATATTGTAACATTTTTAAAACTACTATAACGTATATATATCTATAATGTAGTTCTAATTTTTAATAATCTCAATTTAACATATGTAAATGTTTAAATCACTTTTTAAAAGTAATGTGATATTAGTTTATGTTAATAAATATTAGTTTATTATTATTTCATTTCAAATCTAGTTATTTTATGATATTATTTGAAATCTATTTTAAAATGTTAAAATGTGTTGACAATTTAATGAATTTTCTAATTATATATTTAAAAAAATTAAATTTATGTAAGCAAATTTTGTGTCAATTCTTATCGAATTTAAATTTGAATTCGAACTTTATAATTTAAGATAGTTAGTAGAATAAAATCATATTTACAATAAACTAATACAATATTCATAAATACAACTAAATGGTGAAATGCTCTTTATGCACTACAATATAAAGATACTTTGCAAACCCTCTCTCTATATAACAAAGATCTTCATGCACTACAATATAGAGATACTTTGCAAACAAATTCATGTAAAATTGGACATCTCCTTCCATTGCACTAGAACTAGAGCCTTTGCTTCACAAACAATCTCAAAAATGGTTGTCTCCTCATGTCGCACCAGGATGATGGCATAGGGAGATGCCATTGATACACTGAAAACTATCTTGAGAAATACCTTCGAAAAAGGATTTTTTGGGGCCTTGATGCCATCCTATGTTATACTATAATCTAAAAAGATACCAAATAATAGATTATATTTTGTTAAAAGATGTTAAATAAATAATAATATATTATAAGCTAACAATTTATTATTTAAATATATTTTTATTAATTATACAATATTTAACATATTCATTACACATTTAAAAAGTTAAAAATTAAAATATATATTGTAATAGTTTTTAAACTACTATTATGTAGTTCTAATTTTTAATAATCTCAATTTAACATATGTAAATATTTAAATTCCTTTTTAAAAGTAATGTGATATTAGTTTATGTTAATAAATATTAGTTTTTTATTATTTCATTTCAAATCTACTTATTTTATAATATTATTTGAAACCTATTTAAAAATGTTAAAATGTGTGACAATTTAATGAATTTTCTAATTATATATTTAAAAAATTTAAATTTATGTAGGTAAATTTTATGTCAATTGTTGTCGAATTTAAATTTGAATTCAAACTTTATAATTTAAGATATTAAATTAGTAGAATAAAATCATATTTACAATAGACTAATACAATATTCATAAATACAACTAATTAGTGAAAGTGCTCTTCATGCACTACAATGTGAAGATACTTTGCAAACCCTCTCTCTATGTAACAAAGATCTTCATGCGCTACAATATAGAGATACTTTGCAAACCCTCCATATATACAACAAAGATTTACATATAGAGTGGAGGCAGAGTGTAGGCAGGGACTACCGTATGAATATAGACTTGAACTTCAATATCACCTATGGGAAAAAAAAAATGTAATCATATGACAATCTTTTAAGCTTAAAAAGTAAATTAATTATTTAGTCTTCCCAATCTTCCTCTTCACCAGCCTCCTCATTTATTTGTGAGATGTACGCTTGCAAATTGGAAATCTGAAATGAAATACAAATCGTTGTTTTAAAGAATTTAATAGAAAATAGAATTATTTTACAAACAGATGAATACGTATCATCAAGCATTGGCCATGTACTACTAATTATTGAAAAACTTACCGGAAGTGTAAATTTGGAACTGCAAAGCATGAACAGAAAAACTTCAGTATGATCTAAAACAAATAAATATAGAAATATCTTATTACCAGAATATTTTCCTATCAAAGGGGAATTGTAGTGGAAGGAAAACAATATTGTACCATCATTTCAAAAAGTGCATTTCCGATAAACTTAAAAAAACGCAATAAATTAAATTCTCTTATGGTGAAGTACCTGCTTGCTGAAGGGCTTATCACATCTGCTGCTGCTACCTGTTGAGCAAAAACTGTGGGTCATCTTCGATTCATTCATTAATTCCACTTGTCTGAAACCATAATATCTCTTCTAGCTTACCCTTAAATTACAGAATCACATACATTATTAACGAGAATACAATTATGTGTTTGCAACTGTCAATGACTTCGAAAGAAGTATGGTGTTTTAGATTCAGAAGATTAACTTTATAATAATATTTTTGCGATAATGAGAAAATAGATATGAAGTCTAATTCTTTGAGGCAAAGATATATGTTTTAGGCACAAGGCATCCGGAAACATCATCCTATAACAGGTCATAGGTAATTCAAAGGAACATTAGAAAAAACATATACAATAAGAGAACAAACAAAACATGCCAACGGAAAATCATGCCACATTACTAATTAACACGCTTCTGACAATGAATTAAGACATGGATGAAAAACCGATACAATTACTCTGCAGATTAGAAATCTATAGAGAAGGCCCTACACTGGTCGATGTATAAATCGAATATAATTCAGAGTAATTGTCAACTTCCTACACATTAAGAAAAAATTGGCTCAAATCATTAATTATATACTCCATAGGGTCTTGAATAATAGATAGGCTGTGTTAGGTGTTACAAGGTAATGTAAACTTCATCATCATATGAAAAGATTTAACCAAACACTCAAGCTCAAAGAAAATTTATTATCATGAGTAAAGCCTAACTACGCTAAGTATATCAGACTTGAATAAATTTATCACCGCTTCAAACATTACACATCTCTAAAATAGGCCCTGATTCACACAATCACAATCACAAGCTAATTCAGTTTTAATAAAGAATAAATAGGTCGTTTTGCGTTGCCTTCCCTTGCCTTAAAAATTCCTCGATTAGAAAAAGGAATGTATACAGATATTAGTAGATATTGGCGATCAATTTTCAAATTTGCTCTTATTTTAGCATAAGAGTCGAGCATGGAACGGTTTAGTTTATTTAGTAGCAGATAGATCTCCATAAAACACAATGCTTGTGTCATGTAGAAGGATATCTCGGCTCAGCCAGCAACTCAATATTGCTTCACAATGAATAGGCTTACTAAAATTTGCTGCCAATCATTCTAAATATGAAAGAGCGAATAAGAAATATAGAAACAGCAAATAAAACTGAACAAAGTGAACATGGAGATCTGCAGTGGTTCCGGCCTACGTCCACTCTTGAAGTAGGGGAAGATCTTTATTAATAAGAGTAAAAACATAGGTTTATAATACAGCAGTTGAGAGAATAAATAACTGTCCAATTATCCAATCCTTATCGAAGTTGAAGGCCGTTGGCAATTAGAGGAAAAGACAATAAAGCCCGTTGGGCTTCACACCCCAACAATATCACACTTGAAGACCAACTACTGTTGTATCAAAGACATTTCCGCCCTTTGATCTTTTTATCACATGTGGGAAATGCTGAGAGAAACTACCTTCATTAGAGCATCAACTGAATTTTTCTTGGTGGTCAATCTTCTCCACATCAAGCTCACCTTCTTCAACCACATGTTGAATGTAATAATAACGTAAGTGATATCGAATGGTTCCCTTGGAGACCAAACCTCCTAACCTCTTTTGGAACAATCTCATTGATAGATTCAATAGAAAGCTGGCGGGATGGAAAGGCATAACCCTGAGTTAGGCTGGTAAAGTGCTTCCGATCAAATCTACTTTGCAGAATTTGCCAACTTATGCCTTAAGCCTTTTCTCTACACCTACCAAAGTGGCTGATACTTTGGAGTCCATTTAGAGGAATTTTCTGTGGTTGGTGCTGAAGGAAATAAGAAGTGCCTGCTGGTGGCTTGGGAGACTATTTGTAGACCCATTAAGCGCGGGGGGGGGGGGGGGGGGGACGGGGGGGAGAGATTAGGAATTTGAAGCAGTTCAATAGGGCCTTGCAAGCTAAACAAATATGGAGGATTTTCAACTCCACAAGGGAGTGGAGGGATATTTTGAAGGACAAATATGCTGCTAATATTAATTTCAAATAGTTCATCAATAGGGAATATGACCCAAGGGGATCCAACATTTGGAATGGCATTTTGAGGACTAAGGGCATATAGCCACTAAGAAAGTGAAATAGAAACTTGGAAATGGTGAAGATATAAATTTTTGGCATGATGACTGGCTAAGACAAGGGCACTTATGGGACATCGAGCCATATAATAGATGGGCAAACTTATGGATGGAAAGATTTGGCTGTAGGGTGAGCGACTACAGGGTCAATAATGAATGGGTGAATTTGATTGGGTTGTCCTAGGAGCTAAAGCCACTAATGGACATGATTACACATATCCCTCTATCCCTCAACAAGGATGCTATTATTTGGGGGGAGACAAAGGACAGCAACTAAACTGTTGCCTCGGGTTACAAAACCATGCAAAACATTGAATCAATCCTTGTTTGGGCCAAAGCCTAGTATCCTGGCCTTATTCCCAAAATCAACATTTTTTTCTGGATGATGCTCCAAAACCGTATCTTGACGGTGGACAACCTTACCAAAGGGGGCATTTCATGCCTAATAGATGCATTCTATGCAAAAACAATAGTGAGTGTGGACCATATCTTTATTCACTACCATTTCACTAGAGAAATATGGTCTTATTTCCTGTCTTTCTTCAAGGTGACCTGGTGTTTTACCAATAACACTACAGATCTCTTCAAACAATGGCACCATGGGGCTATTGGGGATGTGAATAAAGGCTTGTGGGAATGCACTTTGCCTCATGTTTGTTGGGGAGTGTGGAAGGAGTGGAATAAAAGAATTTTTAGGGAGAAAGAAACTAATGCCAAAGTTGTCTTCCATAAAAGCCTTAACACTTCATTAGAGAACTATACTACCAATAAAGGTTATAACCCTCTTCTCAACATAAAGGAAAGTGAAAGAAATAGGAGGGAGGACTGCCGATGGAGTCTCTCGCCTGAGGGTTGGTGTAAAGAAAACTTTGATGGGGCTACCAAAGGCAACCCTGGTAAGGCAGGGGTGGGGGGAATCATCAGAAATGCCCAAGGCAAAGGTATTTCTGCTATTTCTGCACCTTTGGGTTTGGAAACTAATCACTATGCCGAGGCGACTGCGGCTCATTAAACCATTAAACTTTCTCAGGACATGGGAGTTCGAAATATATGGCTGGAAGGAGATTCTAAGAATATAATAGACTATCTTAACGAGAAGATTGAGCCTATGTGGATAATTGCAAATATCATTGAAGAGTGCATCAAGTTCCTTAATTCCTTCGATAATATATATGTGGCTCATGAATATAGGGAAGCTAATCAAGTCGCTTACAGGTTGGCCAACTGGGAAGTCAAGAATGATGGAATGAAAAGATGGATGGACGGGCATAATATTCCACGGAAAATCTTGGATTTCATAGACAGGGAGAGGATCCCAGGCAGATTAGGAATCATTAAATGTCAATTATGAAAGGTTATGTGTTATGGGAAATATGCCGAAATTTGATGTGTAAGTACGATAGCCAAAGCATGAAACACATTATTATTATACATCAGCACACTTTGAGGCCGGATTTTGCATATAATTTGCATGAGGCTAAAAGAAGTTTCGTGAACACAATATACATCATTTGGAATTAGGCTCCAAAAGATATCACTACAAGAAGAAAAGCTTGCAGAGAGGACGAAAATATGGTGGGGGAAAGGCATAGGAGAGAACCTGAGGATGAAGCAGATAAGTGGCATCGACACTTGAAGGTGTGGAGCATTTTGAAAAAAGGTGAAGTTACCACAATCATCAAAAGGCTTCATGGGTGGAAACCCTCTGTTATGCGTATCATGGTTAAGTGTTAGAACGAGGGGATTGTCAAAATTGATGGGGTGGATTTCGCGATGACGGAGGAGGTTATCTTTGCGAGGATGAGCATACCCATAATTGGGAAGAATATCTCCAGAGATAGGCATATTTCTGGGTAGGCTGTGATCAAATCTACCAAGGATGTGGAGGAAAAGAAGGCTTTAGTGAAGAAATGTACCTACTACTTGCCAAGCTCTATAAAGTCGTGGAGGTTTGTGTTGAGGGTTATCATCAAGTACATCTCCCTAGACACGACATTCAACCGCTTTTGCACTCACCACTTTGTGCTACTTAACCATTTCAAGTATGGGGTGAAGATTTCAATCCCTTTTTTCCTATATTTGTCAATTAATGAGAATATCAATGACTATAGCGAGAAGCCCATTGGTAATCCAGCTTTCCATGAGGGACTTTTACTATTAATTTATGAATCTTTTAAGGCTAGGACAATGGATAAAGAAATTAGGAATAGGAAGGTGGGCAAGGAGGGTAAAGATGAGTCGAATGAGTCGGGAGAAGATTATATCCCATCCAATACTGAGGATAGTCGAGATGCATTTGGATACGGATGAGGATGCTACCCCATAGCACAAAAAGGGGCAAAAGAAAATAAAAAAGGAGTAAAAGGAGACTCCCAACTCTAAATAGAGCATTGAGGTTGTTGGTTCCCAAAACCGCAGATTGGAAATCCAAGAGCCTGCCACTTCTCCGATAGGACTTCTCAATCAATTCTGGTCAGCGAATAGGAATACTTCTCAATTCCCTTGCACTTCAGGCTCCGCTACACCCAGGCGAGTAAATCTTCACCTTAAACGCTGACTGTCTAGTTCAAGGCTTTTCTATAGAAAATTTAAACTTTTGGAGTTCTTCGTCTAGCAAGGTCATTGAACTCGATGAAACTAAAACTAAATATTGAGTGCTTGAATTATATAATATTTGTAAATAATGAAATTGATGCTTGTAGGAAGGAAGTTACAAATTTTCTGACTTCAATAATAAAAAGACCAATGTCTCTACTCATTCGAGCAATAGAGTCAACTTCAGTGAATTTTCACTTTATAATGTTTTACGCACTTTACTACCAACAATTAAATAATCAAGATGTGACAAATCAAATATATACGCAATCCTAAATTAGTCCAAATTGAACTTTAACTCCTCTGGTAAGGAGACAAATTGGACACAGATACGGAAACAATTTAATATTTCACACTATCTATGATGATCAAATTTATAATGCTAAATGACATGTCCACTAATCCGACATTCAAATTGTATACAAATTCCAAAAAATAATTACAAAGGACGATTCATCTGCAATTTAAATCTCCATGGCTTTAATAATAAACAAAGAACATTTTATTTTATTATTAAAATAAAATAATAGAATTTATATTACAAAGTCATAATGAGCCCCTTATTCCTCCATACAATAAATAAATATAAAATACTTCTTCAGAGTGTATGAATGTTCAAATATCTTCTTTGTTTCATAAAACTTCTTCTATTTATATCTTCATACTTAAAAGGAATATGACTTTTCAATTTCAAAAGTCATTTCTTTATAAATAAGTCGCACCCTTTTGATTTAAACAAATCACTGCTTTACATATTACCCTTTCTTAATCGCATATCTTCCTTTATTATTTCAAAATGATACAACTTCATGATAAAATATTGTAATCTTTTAACACTATTATTTTTGACCTTATGCTACTACTTTAATAATAATAACATGGCTTCCGTGAAAGGCTTGGTAATTCCATGACATTGTCTAAGGATGAATTCATCAAGGCTCCATTGCTCAACTCCTAGCACACACCATTAATGGTTTTTATTCTTGTTGACGATATTTCTAAAGCTCTTCCATCAAACGATTATGTTCAATGGTTGCCACACACTGACTCCATCATTGACTTATGTTTCGAATAGACTTTCTCATCTCAAATACATTTGATATTCTATAATATAAATCTATTTCTTTTCACAGTGTTACTCTTCCTTCATTGACGACATGTTTGACTATTGCTAGGCGTTTATAACTCAAGCATCTCTATAACACATTAGTAATAAATCGAATCTTTATCATTTTTTGTGTTTGCCGGAAAATATTATTCCATCATCTCTAGGCATTCGGGTTACTACTCCATATCTTCAATTTGTTTATGATCAGAGGACATCACTGGGCTATGGCTTTAGTGGGGGAACACTATTCTTTTCGAGCAAGTTTAGAAACCTTACTGCAAATGTTTTGCTTCTCAAGATTTACGACAACTTGAATCTCAAGATTCCACCTCTTAATTAGTTCTAGATCTCCTTTTGTCATGATGTGTAATTTATCCATATTGTATGTGTCTACAAATGTTGGACAGCTATCACAGAAGTCACAGTGCATGACTTGACAGGTTGACTTATAAAATGGTCTTCATTGTTGCCTGAGAAATAACTATGGACCATAGTTACAGGACTCAAATTCGCCTCTGACTCAGAAAGTCAAAATCCGACTCGAACTCGGACTCAGCGACCAAACTGGGCAAGGACTCGACGAGGACTCGAAAAATTGAAAAACCCATGAAATTCAAAGATTTTAAAAGATTTTAAGATTGTTTCATGCATCTTTTAGTCAATTAACATCAAATACACAATAATTGAGATAAATAGAAGCTACTTAATACACATACACAATTTTGCATAGATCACATAAGTATAAAAGCGAATTTTTGAAGGAAAAAAATTGAATAACACAATATAAAGTTATAAACTTAAAGTAATAAACATAGTGCCACTCCACTGTCAAAGACTCAAATGTATACAATATCCATGGATTACGAAATCCATGGTATCAAAAGTTCAAAACATATATCAAAATAACAACTACAAGACTAAGGCTCATAGTAGTCTATGTCCTCCTACGAGTGCCTTTAAGATAAGTCATGGAAGACTCTAGAGCCATCCTCTCTCCTTGTGTCTGAGGCTGAGCCTGAACCTCATCCTCATCCTCATCCTCATCATCATCCTCATCCTCACCCACATAATCCTCGTCATCAGACTGGGATCCATCACTCCTAGCCTCAGGGTCCTGCACTCTGTCTCCTCGCGCTCTAGCCTCCTCAACTACCGTCGCTACTACCTCAGCCTCCCGATCCAACTGATCTACCCAGTCCACATCTTCATCACTGAAGATAGGATCATCCATCTCTGTGTTCCACTCTGCATGAGGATCAACATTCTCTAATACAATCGGTGATGTATCAGTGCCAAGAATCTATCTATGGCGAGGGCGAAGGTTGTAGTGAACAAAGACAAGATCATTCAATTTTTTCACTGCCAACCTATTGCACTTCTTCGAGTGTAAGTGCATGTGCTCAAATAGACTCCAATTACGTTCGCATCCTGATAAACTGGATGGTTGGCTCAAGATGCGAATCACAATCCTCTGTAAATTGGGCACCTTTGTGCCAAACATCTCCCACCATGCATCTAAAACAAAATTTTTTTGAATCATATCAAT
This sequence comes from Cupressus sempervirens, assembly GCA_028749045.1. Classification (NCBI taxonomy): domain Eukaryota; kingdom Viridiplantae; phylum Streptophyta; class Pinopsida; order Cupressales; family Cupressaceae; genus Cupressus; species Cupressus sempervirens. The sequence goes on from CM053784.1 coordinate 693,500,915, forward strand.
AACTTTGAATTTATTAAATTAAAATGGTAATAGAATTAGAAATTAGGATGTAGAATCAAAAATTTTTACCAGGCATCAATTCTATCCTATTTTTCTTGCACAACTCCTGTGCAAATAAGCCCCCTTGAGCTTTCTTAAACAACTCAATCTCATGGACTATAATTGTTCCAACTGTCAAATCAGGTGACATTCTCTCTACAACATTGTAGAGGCCACTCCACACCTCATCATTAGCCTTGAAATGTGTGTTGAATTGGTATGCTAGATTAAGGAAGTAGGCTGCTGCATGTATAGGCCTGTGAAGTAGATTGTGCCAACGTCTGTCAATGACATTCCATATAAGCCCATACCTATCTCAATTCCCTGCAAAAAAAGAGCGAATGGCCTCCTTCATCCTATCCATGCCCTCATAAATGTAGCCCATTAAGGGCTTCTCTCCATTAGCAATTCGTAGGAGAACAAGAAGCGACTTTACAAATTGCAATCATTATGAAAGTTGGAAGAGAAATAATCAGCTTTAAGTTTTTTCTTTAAAAAATGAACAATAATTTATAACATAATTTCATAAACAAAATAAAGTTGAAATGAGGACAAAAAGGAAAATTATGGTCACAATATCAGCAATTGGTGTCCAAAAAGAAGCCTTATCAAAAAATGATCAGCTGCATCAATCCCTGCAGTGGTCTTTGCATATGATGATGCAATCCACCACTCACTAACAAACATGCGTCTCAAACCTCCCTTTGAATCAAGAAAAGATTTCAATGTGAGAAAATTGGTTGCAAATCTAGTGACCCCTAGACAAAACAACTCCTTTTGCCTATTATGTTTCCTCGTGAGGTTGAGGAACCATGTATGATTATATATGAATTTGCATATACTCCTTCCTTGCTCTATAATTGTTTTTATCCAAGGGAGTTTACCAAGATCCTCTAACATGAGGTCAATGCAGTGAGCAGCACAAGGGGTCCAAAATATGTGAGGGTGTCTCTCCATAAGAAGCTTTCCTACAGCAACATAATTTGTTGCATTATCTGTAACTATTTGCATCACATTCTCCTCACCCACGTCTTTTATCACTTCATCCATTACCTCACAAAGATATTTAACATTCTTTGTTTTTCCTGAGGCATCAATTGATTTCAAAAAAGCTGTGACACTTGAAGAAAAAGAAACGAATTAGTATAATGATTGATGATGAATCATAATTTATAAACTTAATCACTTAAGTAAAAGTTCTACTTCGAAATTTTTAATGTCTAAGACTAAGTACAATTACGGTTTATCTGATGAAGAGACAAAAAAGTTGAGGAGTGTTCTACTCCTATCAGTCCAACCATCAATCATGATGGTGCAATCCTTCGTCTTCCACACCTCACGCTGCTCCTTGATTGCAACTTCTACATCAGCCACGCTTTGGTTCAAAATAAGGCCTCTTAGCTCTTTAGCAGCAAGGGCTTTGAACCCCAGATCACAAACAACAACAACATCGATTCCAATTTGCCAATAAGGGGACCTAAAAGAAATTAAATAAAATTTAAAGTTAAACAAATTAATATATTATAAATAAATTTGAAAACAAAATAAACATATTATTGTCTCTTGGAAGTTGAAAGTTGAAACTTTGAAAGAAGAGAAAACATAAATTTAAATTTAAATAAATAAGTACTTTGCTGCATTGAATGGAATGTTGTTGTTGTAGATGAAGAAGTCTCCAAGTGCCAATTTTGCATAATCATGTTTCTCCTTGTTCCAACCCATGCTCTCAAGCGATGGTTGTGCACTTGGAGCCGTGCGTGGAGCAAACATGGAATTAAGTGTCGATCTTTGCTTATGAATGCGAGGCCCAATGGTCACACTCGTAGAAGCAGTGGCATCCGTAAGTGGAGTAGGGGATAATGGAGAGCGAAAACTAGAAGATCCTCGTTGGGTTAGTTGTGTCATTTCTTCTTCTTGCTTCCTTTTCAATTCTTTTTTCTCCATTTTTTCCTCTAGAAGAGTTTGCATGTCTTGCATCACATCTTGAGGTACATTTTTGCATTTTTTAACATCACGTCTAGGTATATTTGCTAGGTGATACATCAATCTATTTATTCCTATCCCATTATATACTATACCACAATGCCAACATGTAACAACTCCCTTTTTGTGTCAAGGGATGGCATGTTTCCAAGCCCTATCCCTTGCTATTGCACTTGGGTCTGCATTAGAGTTAAATGGAGGCCTAATTCCATTTCCCTCACCCTGAGACAATGTGTAAAATTTCAATGTGTTTGCTGCTAGCCTCCTGCACTATGAATATATTATAAATAGAGAAAAGTTAGCATCAAATCAGATTTTTAAACTTTAAGGCATTCTTACTTTGTCATCAACATAAATTAGAATAAATCTAAATTCTAAATAGTAGATAGTAGTAGTAGAGACCAAACAAATGTAAACAAAATGAGAAGTAAAAAATATGAATGTAAAAGTTTAAAACATATTACAAAACAACACAAAAAAATGCAACTTGTAGTTTACCTCTTCAAATTTGCACAAAGTCAAACAATGGAAATGCAAGTTTGTAGAAACCTCCTCCAAATGCTCCCTTAAGCTCCTCCCAATGCTTTAGTGCAAGCTACAAAGTTGCACAAACCATCAACAATTGATACAGGAGAGCCAGCGGTTTGCTGATTTTTCTCTCAAAACTCCAATATTCTTCTCTAATTCTTTCCTCTCTCTTGTAAACATAAGCAAATGGTGGAATGACCTTTTTAGGTCAATGAGATGTTATAACAACCAAAAAAGGCAACATAAAATAATTATTTTTTAATTTTTTTAACTTTTTATGTCTTGGCCATCGGCGACAGTCCTGGGCTCGGGACTTAGCGAGTCTGGCGAGTCCGAGTGGACTCTGCCAGGACTCGATCGAGTTTGAGTCCAAAGGCAGATTGCCTCGGAAACGGTGACTTTGGCTTAGACTTGCAGAGTCCTGGTCAGACTCACCGAGTCCCATTACACTGCTATGGACATATATATATATATATATATATATATATATATATATATATATATATATATATATATATATATATATATATATATATATATATATATATATATATATATATATATATATGTATAAAATTCCCTGACTCTGTTGATAGGATCAAAACTTTTCATATCACTATTGTAGCTTACCAAACTGTACATATTCTGGACTCCACCGCTATTGTCATTATGATTTTGAAACAATTGTTTTTTCCATAGGTCCAGGTTTATCTTAGAAATGCATGCCATACAGTTTGTTCAGATATGTGAAAAGTAGCAAGAGGAATCTTTTTTATTGTATATCCAAGTACTACTAGTAGGAGAATACCATGGATAAACAGTTTATAAACTTGGATGTGATGCAGAATTACATAACTAAGCGAAATTTTATAAAACTCCATGTGAAAAGGCTGATCTTTTTAGAGTTGGATTTGCATAAGACAAATGGTGTGTGAAGCTTGGAAATGTAACTTGGAAATATGGGAGGAATAAATCTATCCTAATAGCCACAAAGCTAATGATCTAAAAGATAAAATTGATAGTGATATGGCTTAAAAATTGTACATAAATGGAGATTCTAATTTTATAATTTTGAGCTCCATCAGAGGCCTCGTCTGATAGAAACTATAATTAGAGGGCGGAGGGCATGGATACGGAGGGTGACAGCATTGATAGGGAGGAAGATATCAATTTCAGAGAAGAGGAAAATAAGGAGAGGACGAGAGGAAAGAGAAACATTACTATTAAGATGCTTGTCAACGAAGAGGAGGATTTTGCTGGCAAGCTTTTCAAGAGGTCGAAAAGAGGGAAAGATATTGAAAAAGAATCCAAAGAGGGAAGGCAGGAGGAGGGGAAGGACAGTGAGGAGAAAGAGAAGAATCAGGGGAATGGGGAAGAGAATGAGTAGGGTTTTGAGGAATATGGGTCTAGCCATTACACTTGCAAGATTTCGAGCAAAGACAAGAATGTGGTTTGGAGGAATTTTGATAATGTTTCTGTGAGGATGGGGCTCAAGAGAGAGATGATGAAAACTCTGGTTAAGGAGAATAAGGAGGGAAAAATTCAAAGGGAGGAGCTTATTGATCCCGCCCTTGTTATTTTGAGCGACACCACAAAGGAGAACCCTTAGATGGATGTGCTTAATAATACAAAGAACAATGTAATTGATAGCTATAGAACCACTAAATGGACTTACCATGAAATCTAGAAGCTTAGCTACAGAGTGGGCAGATTGGAGAGGGACAAGTGCAGCAATAAGAATAGGAAACTGAGGAGGAAAAGGATATTTAAAACAGAGTGGAGGAAGTGAAGAGGAGAGTTCAAAGCATGGAGGGTACCTTGCAAAAAATCGCTGAGCAAAACTATAACATTCTTAAAGCTTCTAATGACAACATAAAGGTGTTGATAAACAAAATTGAGGAACACAGGGCTAGTAAGGAGGAAGACCAATCTCCCAATAGTGGTAAAGATAAGTCTCTTGAGGAGGGATCGAGGAAGAGGACTAGATCCTCATCCAACACAAAGAAAAAGGACACCCAAGAACCTGATAAAGATCTTTCTGACCTTAAGGAGGCGGCTGGAAGAGTGTCTGAGCTAAAGATTCGTGCTGTGGAAATTCTCAGAGAAATTGCCTAGTGTGTCTCTTGGCTTTGGGCCTTTCCTGGTTTTTTGTTCTGCTTCCCTGTTTTCTTTTTCTGGTTATATCGTGCTATCTTGTGGGGGTTTTTTGTTTAGCCTGTGGCTTTTATGTTTTTGATACTTTAATTGCTTTATCTATATTAATCTTTTCAGTATGTAGGGTTTTAGGGCCCCGTCAAAAGCTGTTTTCCATAATAAAAAATGTTAAGTGAATATGTTTAGAGCCGCGCTGAGATGTACAATGCTTAAGCATAAAAATGGCATTGCTATTGTCACAAAACATGACAAAATCTGATTGCCTCAAGTCCAATTCTTTAAACAAAAGCTGCAACTATACCATCTCCCTTGTTCCCTCAAAGAGAACCATATACTCAGCCTCTGCAGATGATTGGGCAACTGTATGTTGCAATTTAGAACCCCATCTAATAGCTGCCCCGGAAAATGTGAAAACATACCTAGAAGTAGATCTTCGTAAATTTGCACCAAGATCAGAATCTATAAATCCTTGCATTTGTGCTTTATCCTTTCAAAAACACAAACCAAAATTTGAAGTGCCTTTTAAGTACCTTAGGATCCATTTAACAGCCTCCCAATGAGGTTTCCTAGGATTACTCATAAATCTGATTACAACTCCCACTGCATGAGCGATATCTGGATGAGTATAAATCATGGCATAGATAATGCTCCCAACCACATAATGCCTTTTATAAAGTCCATCCTGGGTCTTGGGACACGTCACCAAACAAATGAAAATGAGAAGCTTAAGGAGTGTTCACAGACTTAGCCTCGAACATACCAAATCTATCCAATACATTTTCAATGTATTATTTGTGAGATAACTAGATTTCGTTCTTGTGCCTATCCACAAAAATAGTCATTCCAAGGATTCTTTTGGCTGCCCCTAAACCTTTCATGGAAAATCTGTTAGCTAATTGTTTCTTAAGCTCACGAACAATCCTTATGCAAGTGTCTGTCAGTAGCATATCATCCACTAGAGTAGAAGTATGATAAATTCATCATGAGTTAACCATTTAAAATAAACACATGGATCAGCTTTCAAGCGTATAAACTTATGCTCAATCATAAATTGATCAAATTTAACGCACCATTGCTTTGGGGTTTTATTTAAGCCCATAGAAGCACCACTTCAATCTGCAACAAAGATTTTCCTGACCCTTTTTACCAAACCTTCCAGGCTGCTCCATATACAAATCCTCATCAACATCTCCAAGTAGAAAGGCAGTCTTAAAATCCAACCACTCAAGCTCGAGATCCCATGCTGCAACCAAAGACCAAAATAGCTCGTATGGTAGTCAGTTTTTCTACTAGCGAAAAATTCATCATAATTGATGTCTTGCTGCTAAGCATACCTCCTTGACAACTAGTCTGGTGCGAAATTGTTTTCTGCCTCCATCTTTTAATTTGTAAATCCACTTATTCCTTAATGCCATCTTGTTAGGTGGAAGGGGCACCAAATCCCATGTTTGATTTTCCATTAGTAAGTCCATCTCTTCACACATTGCAGCCTGGCATTGATCATAATTTACATCCTTCATAGCGGCTTTAAATTTTTTTGCCTAGGTATGTTCAGAAATAAGCAATAAGGGCTCTGCCTCTCCAGCAACAGTAACTCATAAACTGAGAAGTTGGAAGGAACTCTTCATCGGATAGACCTTAATTCAAGAGTGCGACTTGAATAAATTGTCATTGTTTCCGATAGTATCATTTTCAATACCTTGTTGTCCCTGCACGTTTTGGTGACTGCCCATAGGAATACCATTTTGTTGAAAAACAGACTGGCTTATTACATGCCTGTGCCTGAATGTTTTGATTCTGTTGAGAATACATAGCTCATGTAGAGACAGTGTCTTATATATAGTCACTGCAATTGAATTTTGTTGGGAACATTTCAATTTGACATAGATTAGATAAGTCTTCATACATCCCTTGACTGCACAGACTAATATTCTTTGTCCATGTTGCATGTCAATTCATATTGAATGGACTTCATCCATTCTTTGTCCCTTATGAGTGTTGTCTTTAGCGATAGAGTTGCTTTGTGTTGAGTGTAATGAAGAATCGTGTTTTGGGGCTGAGGATTCAGTTCCACGCAGAACAATGCCACCATCATATGTGGCTTGCAGACCAGTTGACTTCCCTTGTGAATGATATTGTCAACCAAGAGTTTTGTCTTCCAAATTTATGTCTTTGTCATTATGTGCAACTTGATGAAACAAATTCATGTCAGTGTCATCGTGAGGAATGATTCTGTTGTTTGGACCATTCACCATGATCCAAGCCCACGGCTCCACGTGACATGGTATGATGAGTACCCTTCGATAAGGATGCAAAAACAGAGCATGGGGAATCTGAACCAATTGGAGTAGTGTGATGATCATTGCCAAAGGTCATAGAAGAACGAAATGAAACAGGGGTAAGTAATAAAGCTTATGTTGATGAAGGCTGTGAGATTAAATTTTGCATTCCACCTGTGCTTCGTAGATTATTTCCAGAAAACCTTTGTGATTGATTATTTTGAAGAGCTGGATGGGGTTGTCATAGTGATTAGTACTTTGGTATTTGAAAAGAAAAAGTTAGTTTTTGATGAAATTGCAGCTACTCTTCTCAGCAAACATATGAGAAGAAAGAATGAAGAGCCTTCATCCGGTGATGCCATAACAGTCGTGAGTAGTACTGAAAATAGAGGAAGTAGCCATGAAAGAGGCAGATATTTCAACAACAAAAGATTGTTGGTTTTGTGGCTAAACAGGTCACATTAAGAAAAATTGTTGCTCTTACAAAAAAGAACAAGAAAGAATTTGGGACAGTGAAGCCAATACCACTTACAAAAAAGATGATGGAAATTTAATTTTATCAATAAGCGAAAATGCTTCAGATTTTTGGGTACTTGATTCCAGTGCCTCTTTCCATGCCTCTTCCTGCACAAAGGCTTTCATTAGTTATCAAGGTGGTCAGTTTGAAAGTCCATTTTTAGGTGACAATAAAACTTGTGAAATTATTGGAAATTGTGATGTGTTGCCACTAAAATGGTGCATGGTTATTAAAGGATATTTGTCATGTTCCAAAATAAAAAAGAAATCTGATTTCTGTTTATCAACTGCACACTCAAGGCTGCAATACTTTCTTTTATCCTGATACTTGGAAAGTAACCAAGCGAGCATTGGTGGTTGCAAAGGTAGATAGGGTTGGTAGCTTATATGTTTTAAAAAGTAATGGTGAATTGGGAGCTGCTATGCTAGTTATGGACAACAACTCAGAGCTCTAGCATTCAAGGCTCAGACACAAGAGTCGGAAAGGACTTGATGTTATGTTAAAAATGTAACACAATTGCTAGGTTTGAAATCTGTCGATTTACAATTTTGTGACCATTGTCTCTATGTTAAACAGGAGCAGGTCAGCTTCTTGAAAACCGGACATGAGAAGAACACACCATTGGAGCTGGTTAATTCCGACGTCTTTGGACCCACTGAGGTACTCTCTTTTAGAGGGGCTAATTACTAAGTTACCTTTCTAGATGATTATACAAGTTTGGGTTACATGCTTTCAAAGAAATTAGAAGTTTTTTCTAAATTCAAAACATTCAAAGGTCTTGTGGAAAATAGGATTGAGCACAAGATTAAGTGTTTAAAGACTGATAACGGAGGACAGTTTTGTTCCTCTAAATTTGATAGCTTTTGTGCAGATAATGGTATCCATAAGATTAAAGTTGTTCCTCTCCTCAAGAGAATGGAGCAGCTGAGAGTGTAATGCCCTCTTCTCCGCACCAGCTATCTTGGCACCTAGTTGGTCTGTCTTTCCATTCGGATAGGCTAATGAAATGTGATTTAGGATGCCAGCCAGTCATAGGAGTTTTGGTTTCAGTGGAGGAGATTTTAAATGGGAAATTCTAAGGTTGAAGTCACTTTATTTTATTGAGTTGAAATATAAAGTACTTTATAGTTTAAAGTCACTTTAAGATAAAATGACTTGAGTGACTAAAAGACGAAATAGTCTTTTATCCCACATTGCTAATATGTCGGTATCTTTCCACGCTTCAAGGCTATAAAAAAAAGTATTTGCATTGGGATAGGCACCACGAGATGTTATGTTATTGAAAATTCCAAAAGCGTTGCTTTAATGTGACTTGGCATTTTCTTGAGGACGAAATCCCTTGAGAAAAGAGTGAGACTAGACGCAAACCCAAATACTCACACTTCATTCTGGACTAACTATTCAGTTAGTTATATTGAATATCTAATGGTAAAAGACATCTAATGGTAAAAGACATGAGTTTCAAACGTAAAAGGGAGGAAATGCAATTTCTGAAGAGGGTAGTCTGTCGTAGCAACTGTCAGATTAGAGTAGCAGACGTAAGCTATTTAACAGGCAAGAAAGTGATCTTTTCATAACCAAAACAAGGTAAATCTTAGCGTGAACTTTGCTCTCCATGCTCATGGGTTAGTCTATCTTAGTCGGTTCCCACTAGCAGTCTTCACAAAAGGGATTAGCGTAGAACTTAAGAGCAGTAGTTGGTAACATAACCACGTCCCATAGCAGATACACAAAACAATACTCCTCAGGACAAAGGTAACAGGCAAGAAATAATAGCAAGAGCAATTAATGTGGACTAGCGGTGATTGTAGGAAGGTTCATCAGTGGTAGCAGTGGCCTCTCACGTCAACACCACACTCTTCTCCAATTGTGGGTAGTTTCCAGTGATGAAAATCGAGTCGGTGTGTAGGCACATCTTCTACTAGCAAACACGTAAGTATTCTGCAATCCTCTAATGTATAGTCATTTTCCAGTTTGCATCTATTTATTTTTTGGGTAGATTCCCCACATCTTGTTGTATTGCAATGTACAACTATTTATGCAGCAGCAAATATGAGTTTCGAAATCCCTGAATCTCATTTATGAATGGTCATCATCTTTGTAAAACTTTAGTTAAATTGGTAATTGCTGATGTCGGTTTTGCACCACTACATAACATATAGCAACTAAGCATTTGATATGGGATATCAAATACTCAATTCCTCTCTTGAAAAGTTAATACTCATGAAGACATGAGAAAAATTCCAATGTTCCTTACACCTATGGATGCTAACTCAGTTATATCGATGCGATTTGTTGGTAATCACGTAGGCAGGCTTACATTATTCATTCGAAGATAACTTGGTGGTACTTTGCATGCTTGACTTGTTCTTTTCTTCTTGATCACTTTCACTTTCAACTACTCCTACCACTAAATGCTTAATTGCTCTACTACTACTCCTATGGATGGAGAAATTAGGAAATGGACGCGGACCTAACCAAATGAAAGCTTGCCAGCGGCGCTACCTCCATTGGTGTGATGATTCTAAGGGATACTCTTAGGATTTTCACACTGACACCTATCTTCCAACCCAACTAGAAGTACAAGTAGAAAGATGATATGCAAGTAGAACTTAGGAACGATTGGACTAGATTACCACACAAGGCTTCCTAACAAGAAGCTAGGATGCTAGTGGCCTAGCATATAGGTCCCTATCAAACATTCACTAACATCACCATACAATTAGCCATCTACTTCTACTCTAACAACATGAAATGAAATCCTACTTTAATTTGAGAGATGAGAAGAACCATACAATACACCAAGATGATCATGTATATCCACCATGCAAGCCACAACAATGAATAGAGAACAATTTTGATAGTATTTTTGGCAACAATTCTCCAACATAACTCCCTTACAAATGAGAGCAAAATAGAGGCTCCAAATTACAATGAATGGCCGAGATTAAGAGGCAAAATCAAGGGCCAAGATTATATCTTACAAACCCTAATTAGGGTTACCATTATTCAACCAATTACATGAGGGCACCAACTTTGTGGGCCAATGAGAAAATTACAATAATTTGTCAACCAATGAAAACATAGGACACTTAGCATGATTTGATTGCATGCACATGAAAGTGCCACCTCATCAACCTTATCTTATAAATTTATTCAATCCTTGAGATAAGGTGAAGCCTTGGATGCTTGAGCTTGTCCTTAGAAAACTTTCTCATCACCACTCGAACTTGCTTGTACTTGATGTCTTGACCCTGAAAGGATGAGGTCTTCATGCACTTGGGGTAATCTTGTCTTGGCCTCGATGGCTTCCCTGGATGCGAACTTATTTGCAACTTGAGAGCCTTGCTCTTGGCCACTACCTTGAAATCGAACTTAACCTGCCCCAGTATCCTTGCCTTTCTTAACTTTCCTGGTCCTCCAACCTTCCCATTCGAATCCAACCAAGCTAGCTTGCACGAATAGCCAAGCCTTGCCTAGCCTCAAATATTTTCAAATCTCTTCTACTAATCTTCTCTTTCTTGAAATTGTGGGGCTTCTTGAATCTCAATCTTCAATCAAATTCATTCTTCACCCGATTTCATTCTTCACCAAAGTTCGCACTTCAACCTTTTTCGGCTTGCAATCAAATAGAAGGGCTAGGATCCCATGTGGAATTGCTTCTAGTTTTGCACTGCCCTAAGTTGTAATTCTAAATTTTCACTTATAATTCTAGCCCAATCAAATTTGCCCTTTCTATTTACAATTTCATCAATAAAGTAATACATCCAATTCTTGAATTGCATACCTTGTAAGATGCCCATGACTCAGTTGAGCAACACAATGAGGTCACCATACTCTGATTTGAAGTCTGATCGGGTGAATCTTGATGCCTTGGTGACTCCCTTTGCCTTCATGTACCCAATTCTGTTTTAGGAGAGTGAAGTAGGCATCTTGATTAACTTGGTGGAACTTGGCAGCCTGACCCATCGTTTGTCTCTCATCTGTATCATGTTTATAGTGCCACTGTTGGTGTCACAGACTTGCTTCAATTTCGAGAAGAAGGCAGTCTTTGACATCATGTCTTCCTTGCCTTTTTTGGTATATGTTCCTCTTGGGTTTTTGCTTGCACTAACATCTACCATTCTAAACACTTATTTCTGCCCCTTCGTTCTAAATGATATGGACTACCCTTATCGATCTCCAACCTTTTTTCTATCGATGGATTCTAACTTATTTCTGCCTCGCCAAGTCCTATCACTACACTTATCAATCTCCAATCTTCAACCTAGGGGTGGGACTACCACTTATTTTTGCCTCTTCGTTACCTTAGGATGGACTACACTTATATCTCCCAACTTCATTCCTAGGGTGGTCTAGCTTATTTCTACCTGGCCAAATGTCCTATCATGGAATCTACACTTATCTCTCCAACTCCAACCTATCAATGGGATGATGAAGTGGTGGATGAAAAGTACAAGCAAGAGAAATGTAAGAATGAAACGAAATCTAACCAACCCCTTAGGGAGAGGTTTAAGCCAATCATCAATTAGTAATTCTGTATCATTCTTCTTCATTTCTTGAAGCTTCCATCATAATGAACAATAGATATTGATGATTATTCCTCAAAATTGCAGACCTGCAACGTACATTATAGAGTAATTTTGCATCATAAGGATAGCATAATGAACAATATCACATATGAGGATAACATCTTGCTTATATATGAGTTACAAACTTAGAATTGATGAATGGCCAACACTCAGTGGTTGCATCTCTATTTCAAGACCAGATCTGGTAATTTTAAGGACAACATGTTACTCTCCCAAATTTTCGGGAAAAAAACATTGGTCACTGTGGCTGAGCCAAACTAACCCAACAAAGTAAACCCCAATTATCAGGGAAGCAAGATAAATTTGGGTTGACAGCACTTAATGTGGGGCACAGTGTGTTGAAGTTCCAAAATAGGATTGGACTCATATTCTTGAGTTGAGGGTTAATACAAGGCTAGAAATGGTCCATAAATGCTTAGGGAAGTGGAAAACTGAAGTGAGTGCTAAGGAAAATGTGAAATTAGACTCATTGTCAAGGAAGTACAATATACAACACTACATCTTGATTCAAAGAAATTTGCATATATATGTAGTGCTGACATTGGGCAAGTGCAATGCACAAATTTGGGTTTAAAGTTTAATTCAAACTGGAGTTTTATGTGTTTGGTGAATGCATACACATTTTTAAAAGTCATACTTTTTTCATTTTTTATATGATTTGCTTCTTGTGACAAATAATATTCCCTGCTTCTAACAGGTTTGGTGGTTCACGTTTCAAATGACATTTCCATTTCAAAATGTGTATCTATTTTCAAGCTTTTGTAACTTTTGGTTTAGTAATTATAGTGTGCATTAGCCCTTTTGGAACAGTGCAACATGACAAGCACTTCAAGAGCATGACAAGATATGCAGTCAACAGGAGTTAAAGCTGCCACTTTTTGAATTTTTCTGATTAAAACTATTAGTAGTTGTACCAGAAAAGTCATTATTTTAAACTTTGTAATTCTCATCTTAGTATTGTCTGTAGTTTTTTTTCTACTACATAGACTCTGACGGAAAACTACTTATGGTATATGTAAGCAATTGTTACTTCGTCAACTATTTCATAACACTAATGATATCATCAACCTCTTCCCTTTTTCTATGAATTTGTTAGATGAATGAAAAAAATAAAATCAAATAAATACTAACTGAATAGTGGAATTCAATATGCAAGGAAATACAAGAAAGAAGTTAGAACCATGACTTATTTGCCATCAATTTTCATTATCAGTGGCTCTAATCTTCTAATCAAGTTTAACAATCTATTTCTAGACAACACATCTACACACTGCAAAAGCATAAGCTAATTTAATTTACTAATTCAAATGTGGAGTTTGGTGTGCTGACAAGAAGTAAGCAGTGTATGATATTGAAAGCTGAAACTATGCATGTAAAAGGAATGCATTGCATTGTTTATGCACTCAATGTTGCTAAATGACAACCTTCAGAAGTGTTTTGTGGAATCCGCTGCATATAATCTTTTATCACCAACATTTGTACTTTAATACAGGACATGTCATCAGACATACTTGGAGTAAATGCAGGAAATAGAATTTAGAGAAACTGAAAATTAGATTGAAATGTTTGTATCATTTTGTCACCAATACTTCCTTTATAGCTTTTATATTGCAGTAAATAGAGGTTTCAAGCTAATCTCTACTTATAACTACTGATGATTTGGTGTCCTCACACCCTTATTGAGCTTTATGCAACTTGAAATTGAATACTGCTACAAATATTTCTTCTAGAATTTCAATCTATTTGACATCCCCTAAAAAGAGTTACAATGCATGTAAATTGTATATGCACAACGAGCCCTTGTCAAGTACAGGATATGGAAATGCCTTTTGATTATTTCCTTGTGAAATGCAGTACCACATAAAAGAACATTTTTTGTTCTTTTTTGCCCAGACCTATTGTTTTAGTCATATCATTTATATTGATATAGCATGTATCTAATAGAGCCAATGATTTTCGTCTAGTGCTTCTTAGTTGTACCAACTGCCGGATGCTAATCTTTGAACGATCTTGTCATCTTCACATGTAATAGCACATAAAATTGCACATACATCCATATACCCAGCCATAAGGAAACAAAATGCTTAGTTAATATGTTCCCTTTTAAAGACTTGCATACCTGATCTTTATCATGTGCAGCACCCTGCATTGATAGCCTTCTCATTTTTAGTGAAGCTGCCATCTCAGCAAGAAGATTGACCGACTGCAACAATAAATTTAGTTAATTGATATGCACAGCCAGGGATAAATATTATTCCAACAACCTACACATCCCCATAATATTGTTGCCACAACAGAAATCTAAAACATTATCTGCAAATAAAAATTGAATTCATAAATAAATAAATACATAAGTGCACAATTGAAGATTGTGGAAAGTGTGTGTGGTTGTTAACAAGGAAATTCAGTGGATAGTTGACATGGCATAACATCCCAGAGGTATCTCCTTCGATTATTTCCTTTCCAAAAACTGTTCAAAGTGAATGGATTGAAAATCACCCTGAAACTACATATCTATGTTTGTTTGTGTCTATATATATCAAAGTAACAAGAATCGGAATCGGATCGGAATCAGCAAGGCCGAATTGAATTGTGAATCGGACATGAATTGGAATTGAATCAGCAAATTTAAAAAACCCTTGAAATTTAGTAACTTATTTCATAAACCCTTTATCACTGATTCAATTCAACGATATATATATATATATATATATATGTAGACGCACACGCACACATAGTCTCATGTTACGGTATATATAAGATAGAATATTATGTGGCACTGTGATAGTAGTAAAATAGCAGAAAAAAGAAGAGCAAGAGAGATATATATGAGAACAATATGTTGTGAAAGAAGATAATTTACTGGAAATGATAATCATACAGATATATATGATTAATAGATATAGGTATGAATGAAATTATAAAAGTAAGTGATACTGTGCAGATTATTTATTTTATATATTATTCTGCTAACTTGTTTATTCTGCAGTCTACATTGACCTCCTATTTCTCTCTTACTACTTAGTCTGGGCTAAAATAAAATTTCATTCTCTGTCTGCCCATTTTTCTCACTAACAGGAATTATTAGATTAGAATACCACCTTACTATAATAATTTTCATAATGTGAAGGCATACAATAAGGTGTCCAAAGAGGTTACAAGAGAGGCAAATGCCATGATTGCTGAGCTTTGAAGTGAAAAAGGTGGAAAAGCAACAGGAAAAGGAGGTAGTAGCAGCAATTATGGATCGAACGTATCAATGGATTCCATAGTGACCCCAACTCCAAGCATTCATCATCAACATTCCTCCATTGGCGAGAGTTTTGAGGGTTGTATTTATACATTGGGCTTCCAGCCATATTCCTTCATCATCACCAAATCTCTTTATACCTCACAATGTTCCAACAGCAAAATTGTCACCTAAAGGTACCAACTGGAATAGGGAAACATGCAAAAATTCCATGAGGCTAAGATGGTAGAAGCAAACTTTTGGCACTGTAATAATTTTGAATTTACCCTACAGTGTGGCAAAAAGCCGATATTGGGAACGCTTGGTGAATACACTAACAGTTGTTATTAAGGGGTTTAAGACTCCAACTGCTAAAGAATTGAAGGGGCTATTGCTAAAGGAATCTCTACAAAGGATTGCATGTGATAAATGACCCAAAAAACGTATGGCATAATAAAGGTTGCAGTGTCTTACCAGATGGATGGATAGAAGGATAGAATGGAACTCTCCTCAACATAGTAGTGGCTTCTAATGGCACAAAGCTATGTTCCCTTGAGCTTCCGGGACGGAGACGGTAGGGGATAGTGGGACAAGTTTCCGGGATGGCAATTTTTTTTGTTGACTTTTGGGAGGGGGGGGGGGGAATGCTATACAAATAGAGCGAAATTTGCAAATATACATGTCAAGCATACGAAACTAAACACAAAGCATGCCATTCAAACCATAGTTTAAAAAATCGTTCTTGTCAATATCTCGACTAGCCCAAAAAATTTGAAAATCTCAGAATCAGCAAAAAACTTGGCAAAAAATTTGGCATTAAATTGACACTTTTATTGAACATTTGAAAATATACAATTTCTTAAAATGTTTTTTAAAAAGCATAGATACATACCAAATTTTTTTAACATATAAAATTTGAGATATCCACCATATATTAATCAAAGTTTTGAATTAAACAGTAATAAGTCGTAGCAAATAAAACTTAGTAGATTAACATAGCGATAGAATCATATGCCAAAAAACAAGTACAACATCTGAATATAAATAAGTTCAATACATAAAGAATTCAAACACCATGAAACTACATCTTCTAAATACATATCAAGTTCAAGTTTCAGTTTCAATGAAAACTAAAAGTAGCAATCATAAATTGCGTGTACAAGTAAAGCTCAAAAGAGATTGTTGTTGCTAGGTGGGTGGTGTTGAAGTAGTAGTTGTGGTAACATCCTCAATAGGTGCCTCAGGTTTGACAGAAGCCTCTGATGGATAACCAAGCTCATGTTCCTCCTCATGTACTGCCACATCCGCATCCCAGTCATCTGCCCCCCATCGCAAACCTTAGTTGCCAAAAACGTGACATGGAAGGCCCGTTGCTCGTTTCATCTGAAACCCCAGTTTTTTCAATACAAATAATATATTTCTAGCTTTTTGTTTTGGTTATCTGATATGTTTGGCAGTCTTTTTCTTTTAATTTAAAATTTAAACTTATTATAGTTTCACTTATTGTGTATGTTATCAAATAGCCAGTAATCACCAGTTATTAACTGAAGTAACCACATAGATATATATAGATGCTGCTATCTTATACTCATTTATGTTTAACCATCAGTTTCATTTATTGTGACTTTATATATTGAATAAGATATTCTTCTTTTAAAATTGAAATTTAAAAACCATTGAAGAGATAGTTATTAATAAATATTATCAATATTAGATAAAATATTTATTGCATAAAGTTTTATTTATTATGCATCTAGTTGAATACTGAATTTTATTTATGATGCATGTAGTTAAATATTAAATACCATATTTTTATTTTGAAATTGAAGTTAAAAAATTAATGCAAAATTTAGTTATTTATAAATATTAAATTTAAATTTTAGTGTCTACATATTTGAAGTTAAAGTTAAAATATTAAGTAAATAATGAAGTTAATATTAAGTTAAATTTTCAAATAATATATTACATTTTTAAAATAGTTTAAATATTAAATTTACTTTATTTTATTTTTATAAAATCAACATGCATTTTTAAAACAATCATGTTAGAGATATATAACATTTTTAGAGAATGATTTTGTTAAATTGCATGAAATCTTCATTATTTTTATGTTGACATTGTTTTATTTTGTTATATTGATTTTAAAATTAGCAATCGCACCTTAGTGTGCAATAGGTACACCTTAGAAGTATGGAGGGCCAACAAAGTATCTGTGCATGTGTATGTCTTTCCCTTTCATCCTCTTATATGTTATCTATCTATCTATCTATCTATCTCTATTTATCTTCCATCCTCTCACTCTATTTTCATATCCATTTCGAGCTTCCTCCCCCATCTATATTCCTCTTCTTGTCAATTTCCATCTCCATCTCCATATCTCTTTCCACATTCTTGTTAGCTCTGTTTCTTTCATTTTTTTCCCTTGAGATGAAAAATCCCGATCAGATTGCTATTTTAAAGTCCAACATGAACAACAGTGATTCACCTTAGGAAAAAAAAAATGTTGAAAAATTTGTGGTAGTAGACATCCATTCTTTTGAGGAAAACGGAGCACACTAGTGGTAGCCACTATAGAGGATGTGAGAAAAATATATAGAGAGATAAAGTTAAATTGATAAGTAAAGATAGAAAGAGATCAAGATGTAAAGATCAAAAGAGAACCAGGGATGTATAAAGAGAAACATGAAGAGGGAGAGATGGAGAGGAAGAGAATGAAAATATATAAAAAATACAAGTAGTTATCATTGTTAGTAAAAATATTAAAAATTTGTATTTTTTACACTTAAGAAAGTCCTGGTAGCCAATAGTGGCATGTTGTGATGGTTAAGTTGTTGAGATGTTATCCTTGCCATCAAGGTTCAAATCTTATGGGGATGAGGTCCCCTGTTTGTGGCCTCGCTGGTTCATAGCTCCAGGTCAAAGCATTTATCCCTTCATCAAAAAAAATACACTTAAGAAAGTCCTCAATTGTGGTTAACTTTTCACAGATGTAAATTAATAGTTATTTTCTTAAATTTTGTTAAATGATTCCTCAAAAGAATACCTTGTTATGTGAAGGAGTAGGCGTTGGAATGAGAAGGAGAAGGGAAGAGATTTGATATAATGTAGATATCTTTGATTTGTATATTAGATGTGGAGCCAAGAAATATATGGTTTTCAGTTGTCCTTTTGTTAACACTAACATATTGTATCCTGTCATGCAAATCAGGACCCGCCAACAACACTAATGCATCTCCTATTTTTGCATTTATGATGTGTCTCTTCAGTATGGTTGAAGACTCCCTGCTAGTATTATTCATATTTATTCATTGATTTCTTATGCCATCTTTTGGGGCTTGGCATCTAGTACCTCAATAAGTTAAAGATTAGTTATTTACTTACTATATTTTGTTGGATAGATATAACTTCTGTCCAACCATGATTCAAAAAGAGTTTCATAATTCATCCAAATAATAAAAATGTCATTTGAAAATATAGAGATAGATATATTGAAAGAGTTTTGTTTATGCTTACAAAGTTTAAAGATGTCAATTATATCTCAGCTCTTTTCGAAATGCATAATTATTCACAGCCAAAAAATATTTGCCAAGATGCATTTAGTTAAGTCTCAATTAATAATTTGAATTATATTTTGTCTGATTCAGATATAAAATCTTGTGGGTCACTTCAAATGTATAACTAAGCCAACTATACAAACTACAAACAACACATTTTGATAGCCAACATCATTAACAAATTACCTACTGCATTATTAGAAAAAGAATGAAGTGCTTAAGTAATGCACTTTCAAGCTTCCAGATTTAACTCTTTTTATCCTTTTGAATAAATTTTTTAAATAATACTATATGATCCATCATTTAAATAGTGAGTTAGAAAATATGAAGTGTTTCATTAAATATATGCAAGTATGAGGTTTATTAAAAGTTGCCAAAACTGAATTTTGCACATTGAAGCTCTATTATGAAACATCATGTAGGCAAGCTTCCAAATGCAACAACACAGACTCGCTTTAGATACCATACACCATCACTCTTTCAAGGCAGATTCAAATGGGAATAATATTAGTGCCATTGTTTCTGTGAATGAGTGACAACTCTTCCAAACTATCTGGATTCTCAGTAGCCCTATGAGAATATAAGAAAATAAAGCTAAGGACTTCTGATTGTTGCTCTTCTTTGATCCCTCAATTCTGTCACTTCTGAATTCATGAACCTTCTGTCCCATTGCATTAAAATTTATATAGATAGCTTTGGCCAGTGGATGTTTTAAATGAATAATGAAGACATCACAATGGCAGAGCTCGATGTACAGCTCTTAGACTCCATCTTTGTCCTCGAAAGAATTGAGGCAAGCGACACAAACAAAATAATCCTCCATTTCTCTCAGTCTCTCTGTGAAATCTTAGAATACCCAATCATAGGTCCACACTCGTAAAGACTAACATCCTCTACCTTCATTTTTTCGACTTTATTTGCCATATTCTGTGGAAATACCTCAATGCCTTTTGCTTGTCGGTACTCAAAAAAAAGCCCTGTGGACCACCGGGTTGCTCAGTCACTATTTTATTTGTCTGCACTGCTCTCCATTCATAGTTGGTACAACACATTGCTGATTGTGATCGTTTGTCGAGTTTTACGAAATCTTTCCTTTGTCCGATCCATATATCTTCCCTCATTGGACTTACAATAGCCTTATTTATGCTATTCCACCTCAAAAGTGATTAAAATCTCTTCTCTACAGCAATTAGAAATTAACAGACATGATGAGGTCAATCATCGTCTATGTTTGAAAAGAAATGTCAACCGTTGTTTGAGGAAGTCGCGGTGAGCATCTCATACAAGGGAATGCCTATGATGTACAAATTTATTTTGCTATTGTCTACACTTGTACACAGATTTTTAGGTACAATGGATGGTTCTACATCAAATCCTCCCATACTCGAAACACAAAGTCAACACAAGAACCCTATAGACTATAAAAAAGCAAAGAGGGAATTTGAGCAAAGATTGTGGAAGTCTGTCATAATAAATGGAGATTATTTAGCAGGAAATTATGGTAGCTCTGGAAGTAGGCAATGAAAGTGCTCATTTTGTAAGGAAAACAAGTGTCGCTCGATTGCACGTGTTTGATATCATTTATTGGTAGTTGGAAAGAAAGAACAAATAATAGTTTGCAAACAAATTACAAAAGAGAAAAGAGTTGATTTTATTCAAGAGTTCAATTATGTAGACTCTTTTAAACCTGTTGGGGAGAAACCAAAAGATTCTCAAGTAGGGATGCCACAACCTTTAGGTGGTTCTTCTACTTCTATTTTTGAATCTCAAATTGGGAAAATGTTTGATGCTACTGTAGAAAGAATGTAGATGCTGCTATTGGAAGACTTTTCTTTGGTTGTTGAATGCTATTTAATATAGCTATGTTTCCTTTATGGAAAGAGGCTATAAGGTATGGTTTATAATGCCCCTTAAGGATATGCCCCTCCAAGTAATGAAAAACTCTGTACTATTGTTCTAGATGATGAGAAGAAACGGATTGAATAATGGCTACAAATTTTCCGAGGTAGTTGGTCATATACAGGTGTTTCCAAGTTTCAAATGGATGGACTGACATTGCACATTGACCATTTATTAACATTCTTGTTTCTTCACCAAATGGTATAATGTTTATCAAATCTCATGATACTTCAGGGCATGTGAAAGATGCAACATATTTGGCCGGTCTTTTCCGAGAAGCAATTGATCAAGTAGGGAAAGATAATATTGTACAAATTATAACTGATAATGCTTCAAATAATGTTTTGGCATGAGAGTAGATTGAAGATGAATTTCCAAAGATTTTTTGGACACCTTGTACAGCTCATTGTGCACTTGCTTCTTAAAGATCTCCACAACAAGATTCCTTGGATTTGTGATATAGTTCCAAATGTTAAAAAAAATCCAGGATTTTATTGTAAATCACTCTGCCACATGCTATAGATAAGAAATACACTTCTTTGCAGCTACTTAGATGTGCTGAAACACGATTTGCTTCAAATTTTATTATGGTTGACCGAATTGTAAAGGTAAAACAAGCATTGAGACAAATGGTCGTGTCTACTGAAAGGGAGAGATGGAGGGATAGATTCAGTATCAACAGCCAAGCATGTGATGAAATTTTTGATCTCATAATTGGTAGTGGTTCATTTTTATTTTGACAACCAAGCGATCTTCTAACACTCTCTTGGTCTATTCTTTAAGTCCTTTGTCTTTTTGATGATGATAAAACATGCATGGTAGATGTGTTTGAGAAGCTAGATCGGATGAGGGAGAAGATAAAAGATATGTTTAGTGTTGGGGCACCATCATTTGATCAAGAGACACATGATATTGTTTGGGAATGTAGTTTAAAAATATGGAAGATGCTTCATAGTCCTCTTCATTCAGTTGGATTTTTACTCAACGCAAAATGATTTCACAAAAGGCCACGATTAGATAACGAGGTTTCTAGAAGATGGAAAACTTACATCAATAGAGTTTACCCAAGTAGAAGGGACTGTACTATAATCAAGGAGGAAATGGCAAGATATATTGATGGCCTAGATGATTTTTCCCATAAAGATGTTCTGTTTGATCGAGCGAGAATGAAAGCTAAATCATTTTGGGAGAACTATGGAACAAAAACACAACTACTACAAAATATTGCAATTTGTGTCTTATCTCAATTAGATTTTTGCATCATTAGTCTTATGATCTTGATGAAATTCATTTGATTATTAAATTATTTTTTTAAATGCCAATGTAAATATTTTCCATACCTCTATGCAATCAATCACAGGGTCCTTGAAGGGTGTTTAACATCTATCCAGAAGTTTCGGTTCACGACGCTAGATTATTCCCAATGTAATCATAAAAAGCAAGTTTTTCAAGAATTTTTGACCAAGCCTCCAATAGACTTAGATTTTCGGCCAGACCAGCACAAATTGTCGAAAGTATCTCTAATCCCACTGGTAACGAGTAGGACCAAATAATTTGATTGGAGTGGTTGCAGAACCATACCACATTTTTCCAGCCACAATGAAAGTTGCAAAAAACACAACAGCAATATTACTGGAGAGGATAATTTCAATATTCCCCATACATAATCCTTAGTATAAATTGTTGAGAATTATGTCTCAACCTTGAAAGCTTTTTCCGGAAAACTCTAGAAAATTTTCAGAAAATTCTAAAATTTGTTTGTGGTAGTTTTTCACATGTTTATGGGTTGGAAAAAGGTGTATGAGTTGTTAAAAATGTGTCTAGTCTCTAGAACAATGTAGAAGGGCTATTTTTAGAGTGTAAACAACTCATTATATGACTATTATAGGGGTCTAAACTAGACAAAATTGTGGACGAAAATGGTATTCTTGGAGTTACAAATTAGAAGTGGGCAACATGTGGCATGGTTGTTTTGCCCATGGTTATGGCCCATGGTTTTGTAAAACCACAAATGGTTTCCAAGTATAAAAGGAGGCCTTGAGGAGGTGTTTGAATCATCGAGTTTAGTTTGCAAGATTGGTGCTAGAAGGAGTCTTTCTGAGTCCGAGTCCGAGTTCGCATTGTGGTGATGCGCTCCTGTAAGAACTTGCATTGCAAGTGTATTGTAATCTTCTAGATTTGATAATACATTATTCAAGTTTTGGAGGGTGGGGTTTTTCTCCGAAAAGGGTTTCCCCACGGTAATCATTGTGTTATGGGTTCATTGTTATTTTTATTATGTTATTATGCATTTCTTGAAATCTCTGCAATAGTTAGTTGAATTTGCATAATCGTCCCGTCAAAGATTAGTATAGGAAGCAATTTCGCGCACTTTAGCTTCTTTACAAGTGGTATCAGAGCCTAGCCAACTTTGGTTCTATTTGTTGGGTACAGGGTTTTTTGAGCTAATCAAGGTTTGAGTGGGAGCTTGTGCAGAGGTTTTTATTTCTGTGTTGCAACATTGCAAAGATGGCAAGCACATTAGGGAGGATTGATGTAGAGAAGTTTTCTAGCACAGACTTTCAAATGTGGAAACTAAAGATGGAAGATCTATTGATTGATCAGGATCTATGGGATACAGTTGACGAAAAGAAGCTGAGGCCCACAGATCCAACTTCAGCCGCAGAGTATGATGTGAGAGACAAAAAAGTTAAAAGTCTTATCAGATTGTGTCTTGCAGACTCTATACTGATTAATGTCCATGAAGAACCTACCGCAAAGAAGCTTTGGAAGAAGCTAAGTGAGATCTATCAAGCGAAATCACTTGTTAAAAAGATTTTCTTGAGGAAGAAGTTGTATTCCTTGAGAATGGAAGAAGGTGGACAAATTTCTAAGCATCTTGAAAGTTTTTATATGTTGTTGACTCAGTTGACCTCAGTTGGGGTGTGGATGGATGAAGAAGAAAGGTGCCAAATATTGCTATGTTTGTTGCCAGACTCATGCAACGGACTTGTCATGGCCATTGGGAGCACTTTAGTTGCCTTGAATATGGAAGACATTGTTGGTTCTCTACTTTCTGAAGAGATGAGAAGGAAAGTCTCTCTGAATGCCAAAGAGGCTTTGAGTGTTCGAGGAAGACCAAAGGAAAGAGGCAAGAACGAGAAGCAGCATGGCCGATCTAAGTCCAAGAATAAGGGGAGATCAAAAGCTCATGATAAGTCCAAGGTGATCTGTTGGAATTGTGGCAAACCTCGACACTTCTGAAAGGACTGCAAAGAGGAAAAGAAAAAGAAGAAGCAAGATTCTAATTCTGAGTTTGAGAAGGAAGATGGAGATGCTTTCATCGCAACCTTGGCCACTCATGCAGGTGATAATGCATGGTTGATAGGCTCAAATGCATCTTTTCACATGACTCCTAATAGAAATTGGTTTAGTAAATATAAAAAGTTTGATGGTGGTAAGGTGTATTTGGGTAATAACTCAATTCTTGATATTGTTGGTCGTGGAAGTATTCGTGTGAAATTTTCTGATGGTAGAATTAGAAGATTTGATCGTGTCTTGCATATCCCGGCACTAGTGAGGAATTTGTTATATGTTAGTAAACTAATAGATGCGGGTGTGCATGTACAGTTTTCTGAAGCACGTGTGAAAATGGTGAGAGGTGCTATGGTAATAGCAAGAGGAAGTAGATTGGGTACATTGTACCAGCTTGATGCATGCACAGTTGAGTGCAATAGTACTTCTAATAAGATTGTGAAGAGAACTACTTTGTTGGAGAAGGAGAGGGTTTTTCTTTCAACAGATGGTCGTAGCTTTTGGGTACCCAAGGGTGCTCTATCTACTGAATCAAAGTTACCTGTAGAGAAGACTATGTTATGGCACCGAAGACTCGACCACATAAGTGAGAAAGGTCTACGAACCTTAAAGAATAAAAACCTTGTTGATGGGTTGAATGACTGCAATCTTGATTTTGATTTTTGTGAGCATTGTATCTATGGTAAACAAAACCACATTTAGTTTTACTCACGTTCTCATAAGTCCTCATGTATTTTGGATCTAATCTATTTGGATGTATTTGGTCCAGTTGATGTTCCTTCTATTGGTAGATCAGTTTATTATGTTTCTTTCATTGATGATTTCAGTAGAAGAACATGGGTTTATTTTCTTAGAAGTAAAGCTGAAGTTTTCAGTCATTTCAAAGAATTTAAAGCAATGATTGAGTTGAAAACTGGAAAGAAGATGAAGCATTTGAGAATTGATAATGGTGGTGAATGTTGCTCCAATGATTTTGACACATTTTGTAAAGATTGTGGTATTAAAAGAGAGAAGACAACTCAGTATTCTCCACAACAAAATGGAGTTGCAGAAAGAATGAACAGGTACTTGATGGAGAAGGCTAGGAGTATGCTAAGTGGAATTGGACTGGAACAAAAGTTTTGGGCTGAAGTTGTAGCCACTGCTTGCTACTTGATAAACAGGTCTCCTACATCAACTCTTGTTGATAAGACACGAATGGAAGCATGGTTGGGTCACAAGCCTTCACTTAGACATCTGAGAGTTTTTGGTTGTGAGGCATATGCCCATTTTCCAGAGGAGAAGCGGACAAAATTGGACAACAAAGTTGTCAAATGTATCTTCACTGGATATAGTTATGGTGTGAAAGGATACAAGCTTTCGGATCCTATTGCAGAAAAGGTATTCTATTCCAGAAGTTCAATTTTTAGAAAAACTGAGCCTTCTTTTGTTACAGTGCAACCAGAATAGATAAAAGAAAAGAAAGATGTGATTCAACTTCCTGCTACACCTGAGAAAGTTGAATCGAGGCCCTTAGAAAGACAAGTTGTTGAAGAGAGCTCTACGAGTTCTAAATCATGAGAGGAAGAGGGAGAACCTGATCATGAACCTGAACCTGATCTTGTTCGAAAGTCTAGTAGATAGAGGAAAGCACTAGAAAGGTATGGATATTCTCTTGATGGTTGGAGGTGTATATTTCCTTTGAATGCTAATATTGATGAACCAAAATCTATAGGAGAGGCTCTTGGTAGGAATGATTCAGAATCCTAGAAGATAGCCATGGAAGAAGAGATAACAGCTCTTAAGAGGAATGACACATGGGACCGTGTACCATTGCTTGAAGGATGGAAGCCTATTTGTTGTAAATGGGTGTTCAAAACAAAGATGGGTTCAGATGGAAGCATTGAGAAGTATAAAGCACGATTGATTGCAAAAGGTTACTCCCAAGTTGCATGAATTGATTATGGTGAAATTTTTTCTCTTGTAGCAAAAATGACATCCATTCGATTTTTACTTTCTATTGTAGCAACTTATGCTCTAGAAGTTGAGCAGATAGATGTGAAGACAGCTTTCCTTCATGGAGATTTGGATGAAAAAATTTATATGACACAGCCATAGCACTTTGTAGTGAAAGGTAAAAGTCATTTGGTCTGTAAATTGAAGAAATCCTTGGATGGTTTAAAACAAAGTCCTAGGATGTGGTACCAAAAAATTGATAAATATGTATTGAGTTTGGGATTTGTGCGATCCAAATCTAATCACTGTATATACTACAAGTCTGATGGTGATTATTTCCTAGTTATTGCCTTATATGTTGATGACATGTTGTTTATTGGCAAAGGAAAAGGTTTGATTCCAGAATTCAAATCTTAGCTCTCGGCAAAGTTTGAAATGAAAGATCTTGGTGTAGCAAGGTACATTCCGGGAATGGAGATTATAAGAGATAGACAAAACAAAAAGCTTTGGCTAGGCCAAAGTAAGTGTGTTGGTAATATTCTAAGAAGATTCAATATGCAGGATTCCAGAGCATTGAGTGTTCTTGCTACTATGGGAACAAAGCTTTCTAGTTCACAGTGTCCTTCATCCCCATTGGAGATGGACGAGATGAGTCGAGTACCGTATCAAAGTGTTGTTGGAAGTTTGATGTATGCTATGGTCTGTACAAGACCAGACATTGCCCAAGCAGTGGGAGTACTTTCCTATTATATATCTAATCCAGGAAGAGCACATTGGGATGTAGTAAAAATAGTTTTTAGATACTTGCAGGGTACCTCAAAGTACTCTATATGTTTTCATGGAACAGGATATGAGCATTCCTTAGATATTCAAGGCTGTGTGGATTCAGACTGGACTGGCGATGTTGATAGAAGAAGACCCACCAGTGCATATGTGTTTACATTATTCAGTGGTCCAATCAGTTGGATGAGCAAGCAACAAGCTGTGGTCGCTTTGTCCACTACATAGGCAGAGTATATGGCAGCTACACATGCCTACAAGGAAGCCATCTAGCTTAAGAGACTGTGTTCAAATATAGAGTTCAAACAGGGTGCAGTGCAAATTTATAGTGACAGTCAAAGTGCAATCTTCCTAGCGAAGAACCTGGCATGAAATGCCAGGACAAAGCACATTGATGTACAATATCATTTTGTCAGAGATATGGTCGATGACGGCAAGGTGAAGCTGGAAAAGGTGGAAACTTTGGTGAATGTTGCTGATACATTAACTAAGTCCGTGAGCACAGAGAAGTTTAGATGGTGTTCGGAGCTTATGGGCCTCTCAGCCCCTAACAATTAAGTTCATGACACTATGGATCCCCTTACTCTTGCAAGGTGTTCAACAAGTGGGAGAATGTTGAAAATTGTGTCTCAACCTTGCAAGCTTTTTTCTAGAAAACTCTAGAAATTTTTTAGAAAATTTTAGAATTTGTTTGTGGTAGTTTACCACATGTTTATGAGTTGAAAAAAGGTGTATGTGTTGTTAAAAATGTGTCTAGTCTCTAGAATAATGTAGAAGGGCTATTTTTAGAGTGTAAACAACTCATTATATGACTTTTTATGGGGGTCTAAACTAGAGGACAAAATTGTGAACGAAAATGGTATTCTTGGAGTTACAAATTACAAGTGGATAACATGTGGCATGGTTGTTTTGCCCCTGGTTTTGTAAAACCGCAAATGGTTTCCAAATGGCAAATCACTATAAAAGGAGGGCTTGGGGAGATGTTTGAATCATCAAGTTCATTTTGCGAGACTGGTGCTAGAAGGAGTCTCCCTGAGTCTGAGTCCAAGTTCGAGTTGTGGTGATGTGCTCCTATAAGAACTTGCATTGCAAGTGTATTGTAATCTTCCAAATTTGAGAATACATTGTGCGGGTTTTGGAGGGTGGGGTTTTTCTCCCAGAAGAGTTTACCCACAGTAATCATTGTGTTATGCATTCATAGTTATTTTTATACAATAGTCAGTTGAATTTGCATAATCGTCCCCTCAAAGATTAGTGTAGGAAGCAATTTCGCGCACTTTAGCTTCCTTACATAAACGTTGTGGAGGACAAACACTAAGATGGAATAGACCTACTGATATACGCAATATACCTGCTACAATTTGATGGGAAGCTATTCCTCTCGGAACAAAATGATCAAAACCTTTAGCTCCCCATGCCAGATTTATAGGTTGTATTTTACCAGTTAGTCCATAAGGATTAGACACCCATATTCTAGGGCCATACAAACCCATTACATGAAATGCTCTAAATCCGAAACAAGCTGCTCCTGAGAAGAATAAATGAATTTAAAAAATCTTAGGCAAATCTAAAGAAGGTTTCCCTATACGGGAATCACAAAATACATCTAGATCCCAATATACCCAATGCCAGATAGTTGTCAAAAAGAATAAGCCAGAAAACACAATATGTGCCCTGACCACACCTTCATAACTCCAAATACTTGGAATAGATATAGTTTCTCTAGTTATACTCCATCCACCACATGAATCCTTTATTCTTAAATGAGTCATAAAAGGTATAACGAGCATAACTTGTCTCCACATTGGATCAAGAATAGGATCGGATGGATCTAAAACTACTAGTAGTAGGGTGGCTAGGCCGATAGCTCAAGAGAAGTGCCTTACTATTCTAAAGTAAAGGGCCCAGTGTTACATCCCAATTTTTGACCTAACTTGAAATATAGCCGTTGAGGTTCGCATGAAGTCAATTGGTAGTTTAATTTGATATAATCTAGCGAAATGGTAAGATGGTTGTTATGATTTCAAGTGAAGATGACATGTTAGTTGATCGTTAATCGCGAATTCATGGAATTAAGATGAAAGCTTAACTGTTATGATTATTTATGATTAAATAATTTATAATTTAATTACGGAGAAACTCCTTGCAGGGAGCATGTCAAAGGGGTGGAAGCATTGTTAGAAAAGAATTAGGCAGGGAATCACTATCACTGGGCAGACAGGTAGAGGACCTAGCGATTTGAAACAGGATACATCTGTGGAACTGCATGAGTTATTTAAATAAATAATTTAATTAAAATAATTGAGTTAAAATATACAAACATATCTCAAAGGATATTTTTAATCATATTATTTTAATTAATATTTATAAACATCATATATGTATAAATAATTTAGCACCACTATAATTTAATAATTAATTAAGTGATGTAGTTTGTTTATATTAGTTTTTAATAATTATAGTAACTTTAAAAACCTTTCATCTTCTTTCTTTCTCACTATTCCCTCCTTTCTTTCTTTTATTTTTGGTTTTTTTGAAAGACTTTCAAATTGAGTCTTGTAACTGTAGGAAGCCGTAGAGGCAGGCTCAATCTATTTTATGAATTCCTTAATTGCCTCTCAGCATTGAAAAAAAATATATCGATATCCTTCCTTAGCAATCGAACTCATTGCTCACCATGGAGACAGAGCTTTGCATCGATAACTTTATATAATTGCCTCTGTTCCGAATCATTCTTTTCCAGTTCAAATTGTTTCCATTTAACTGTGGGTCAAGAAGCAAGATTGGCAGATTTATTTCAGTACAAGTTTAGACTCAGATTTTTGGTCATGTAAGATATCTGATGCACCCGTAACCTTCTTTACACTTGATTATTTTGGATACAGATTTTTGTTCCTTTAAGCCGTCAGTGATAAGATATTGTTCAAAGCATAAAGATGTTGTTTTTTCCTTTTCCAAGTCTGACGTTTCCTTGAGATAATATTTCTTATACAGTTTGTCGTATCTTCTTGTAGTAACATGATATTGTTTTATGCATAAAAGCCTGCCGATTTTCTTATCCATTTATAATTGAATATGTGAAATGATAAAATAGAAGTTCTTTAAATTCATATATAGCTCAAGGCATAGATGTTATCATTCTGAATGGAATCAATTTTATCCTGATACATATAAATATATTTAATTGAGAATGAGATATTGAAACTAGAACACCAAGTAATTCACCAAGTGAAGATGCCAGTATGTGGTGAAGGTGTAAAGTATCATTGTGATCTTTAATCTAATAACACCTGGGAATCACCGACTTTGAGGCCTGAATAATGTGAGGAGGTGAAGAGAACCGGCAAATGAGGTTGACATCAATATTCATAAAAATAATACATAAAACATTTCTATAGCTCATGCATGTTTCACTCATAAAGAATGTTGTCAATTTTTGAGATCTTTAAAGAACATAATTATGTAATCACAAAGTATGAAATGTTAGATGCATGAAATCTTCTTGTATAATTTACAGAACCGATTGTTCTGAGAATTCCAAACACCTGGGACTCACCAGGCTGTATAGCCAAGGAAATGGGTGATGAGGTGTGAGAAAGGAATCATCAATAATATAAATCAGTAACAGTTATGACAATTCAACATTTATCAATTAATATGAATTAATTAATAGCTCATGCATATTCCTATTATTGTGATCTCCTATTGTGAAGTCGTATGGTGAGTTAATTACAAGGAAGCCCAAAGGAAGGCAAGATGAGCCCTGTCTATTCCGAGTAGGGAGGGCCTTTCTCGTTAGAGATCGTGCGGGGATAAATTGTGGTCCAAGGTTGGGTGGTTAAGCCCCTGACAATGTTTCACCTCTCCCTAAGATGTCAATTGTGAGTCAGACAGAGATTAGCTATTCAGTCAATTGTTTAACGGAAATAGGTAAGATCATTTTTATTTATGAGAAGGTAAGATTAAATTGAGTTATATCATTGTTACTGATATTTACACGTAGATATAAATTCATGGATTGTTTTTCAATTATATGAATAAAACATATAAGTATATTCCTAATCTTGAGTTATTGACATAGTTAAGTAATCAAAAGGAAAGGAATCTGAAGTCCTAATTGATTAATTGACAGCTAGAACCCTACATGATACAGCGATATCAGAAGCCCTAATTGAATATGTGGTATTGGAAGCCCTATTTGAATCAGTGGTATCGGAAGCCCTAATTGAATCCATGGTATTAGAAGCGCTAATTGAATCCATGGTATCGGAAGCCCTAATTGAATCAGTGGTATCGAAAGCCCTAATTGAATTCATGGTAAATGATGCCCTAATATTATAGTGGTATGTGATGCCCTAATTTTAAATATAGTGGTATTTAATTGTGATCATCATTTGATTTTTGAAATAGTGGTTTTTAGATGATAGTTGTCATGTGAAATTGTTATAGTATATTTGTGAACTAACCCGGGTGGTTGTAGAAGAATCCCTAGCTTGATTTTGATCTTAGTTTTCCGAGGTATGTGGTTTTTAATTTCTGTAGTTATTTCATTTGATGGTATTTCAAGTTTATAGTTAAGATATTTTGTCTAATTGATTTTAATGGTAAATCTTATTCACATGAACATGAATGATATAACTGTCTTCCTATGAAATGAAGTAATAATTGTATTCTTTGAGTAAGATAGATGTTAATTTAGACCCTAGAAAACCAGATGTTACACTTGACTAGTTAGGGGGTCCTTTAAAATAGTAGGGCAGCTCCTTCTAAGCAAGTTGAACTTATTGAACCATGTGAATGAAGAGTGCCTTAGTCCAACTCTCAAGTTTTGTAATGGCTACCTTACCTCAGCAATCAAGGTGGGTGGGAATAGGGTTATCGCTCTTCATGATACATGGTGGTTCCCATGAAAACATCATTTTTGTTGTTCTAGTACTTTTCCAATGGTTCCCTCAATGAGAGCCCGATTGACTCTCACTCTATACGCACCACAACTATTCCCCAAAAATGTCAGTTACAGTTGGTGGGAGGATCTCCCTATCCAGCACCATCGACCTACTATTCTATGGGCGGGCTCCATACCTAACTATAGCCTTGATGAAGGGTGGGGGGCAAGGGCCCTTTAGAAAAGTAGGGTAGGTGGAGAGAGCTAATAAGCCGATATAATAGTAGGGACAGGGGCCCTCCTCCCCCCACGCCTACCCTAGTTGGGATAAGGGAAGGGCCCTACAATATATTTGAAGCGGGGGGGGGGGGGTGTAAGGGGTTCAAAAAGGAGCGAGATCTATCATTGGTCATTAGTCAAATTGAGGTTAGCTCCTCAGCCCTCCTTTCTATATAGCACAAGCTACTCTGCATGCAGATTTGTGCCTATCCTTAACAGGATCATGTGAAGCATATAGTTCATACAGGTGTTGCATGGCTGTCATCAACTTGTGTTTTGAGATGAGGAAACTAACTAGCTCTTCTTCCTACACAGTCTAACCTTAACCCATATATATATTCAAGATTTACCTAACACTTGGCTCACAATTCTATTATAATATTTACCTTTGTGTTTTATGGTGTTTCTTTTTTTTCATATTAAGTATAAGTAGAAACAATATTAGATTAAAGAATCTATAGCTATTGTGCAAGCCCAATTCTGAAAATTGATTAATCAAGCGTGCAATTCTGAATATATCAATAATAATTGAAGCATATAAACTGAAATCACAATGAGCAATCGACCCGAAGAACCTTAATAGATCCACTTTGCAGCAAGATGGTATTACAATGGTTATTTATGGAACCTGTTTGTCTACACAACCTCCAAAATCACAGAAGATAGGTTACAGCTCCACCTTAAATTCTGATCACAGGTATTTAACAACAAAAATCATCAAAACGATTCCAGCTTGCAATCACATAAAGATTTTATTACCAACAAAACCACAAACGTCCAACCTTGAGAAATCCAAATCAAAAATTACCAGAAATCAGAGATAAAAATTACCAAACTCTCTAGGATAGATCTTCCCTCTAAGCCACAGTCAATACAGTAAGAGAAGACATTGAATTATTGCAACAAACAATCGCTCCTCAACCATAGGGAATACAGTACGAGAAGCCACCATGAAAATCTCAGAATTTACAAAAAACCAATCTCCACTATACTTTAGCATTTGAGTAAAAACCTTAGATCAAATCCTTATACCTTAGCAAGGGATTTGAAAATTAGAACTTCAGAAAAACCACGGGCTTGGTCGAATCCCTCTGTTTGCTGATTGGTTGATGGAACCAAATAAATATTCAAACGTGCTTTTCTCAACAAATGCATT
Organism: Cupressus sempervirens; assembly: GCA_028749045.1. Taxonomy (NCBI): domain Eukaryota; kingdom Viridiplantae; phylum Streptophyta; class Pinopsida; order Cupressales; family Cupressaceae; genus Cupressus; species Cupressus sempervirens. Next base: position 693,534,018 of record CM053784.1, read on the forward strand.
TGTATTTATAACCTCTAGATTCCCTTTTTGTTGCCAAAATGTAAGTTCACTCAAGAAGCTTCACTACACAACATTAATTAGAAGCTTTCATTATATTCTCTCACTTGACTTGGCTTAACTAATTAATAAATGGCTTTTTCCATTGATAACTCAACCTTCAACTTAAGTGAAATTATAAAGTTAAATTATAACTTTATAATAAGCCATTTAATTATTTAGTAGTAATTTGGCCACTAAAAATATAATAACTCCCATAATACTCATCATTTAAATATGCCATCTGAAATAGGAACCATACCTACTATTTATCCATGTGACAATGCACTTTCCAAAAATAGAAATGGTCTATCTCAATCAACACCAACTGACCACAAATAGTAAGTATACAAAACTAGCTTACTGAATTGTAGAGAAGATAAGAACCTCCCAAGTCAAGTCACTACCTCAGAAGACCCTCTATCCACAATAATTTGCTTGCAAGGATCACAATAATAGGCTAATCTCTCAAACTCTGATGCGGACAAAAATGGGGACATTACAATTCTCCCTCCTCGAGATTGCTTGTCCTCAAGCAATCCGACATCACACTGAAACCTCCACCAGGATCCCATAAGAAGCAAGTGATGTCCATGTCCTCACTGAACCAACTGCATGCTAGTGCCATCATCAAAACCAATAACATGACCTGCAACATATTACCGAACACTAGTGTTGATGATGCAAAAGTCGGAACAACACTAGCAAAGAATTCGATAGGAGATCTCAGCACACTCTCCTTCATTGTATCTACCCAATCATCCTATAGACAATCCTATTTAGACACAAACCAACTCTGCACCCGATGCAAATCCTGAACATGTGAGTCAAATACCAAACTGTAAATACTCATCACTATATAAACTCTACCACCACTATGATCATCTCTATCGTCGTCCTCATGTTATGATGACTCATCCTTAATCACATCAGTGTAAACCCACATAGCACAATTAGTTTCTCCCTTCAGTCTCAACGCACAAGTATGGCCTTTAGAGAAAGGCCCCTTCCACCAATAGCAAAGTCATCGCCTCTTCAAATCCTCTCTAGAAGTGTCATCAGATCTCCCCACTGACTTTCCCTTTTCCTCAACAACTAGTGGGCACTCCTCATCATCAGGCAAAAGAGAAAAAGATTTCGAAGCAACCTTGATTCAAGAAGACGACTCCAAGTCTCGTGCCTTCCTCATCGCTACCTATAGAGAAGATGGGTCCAATGACTTCACCCATCCACGAAGTGTCTCAATCAATCCCTCTGTGAATAACATCATTCACCTGCACTGCGAAATATCATAAATTGTGACTAAAAGCCTTTGGAACTCACTGATGTAACTCTCCAATCCACCAAATTGCTCTAGTTGAGCCAACTCACGGAAGTACACCTCCAGATCCTTCCTATCAAATCTCTCAATTAGGTGATCCACAAATTCTTGATAGGAAGTAATTTGATCATGTTGCAAAGAAACTAACCCATGGTACCACTAATCATGGGCAGTTCCATCCAGATGCAACACTCCAAATCTAATAGCATTCACCTCTGACATAGGATACAAAGTCAAATATGTGTCAAGCTTATGAAACCAAGCTCAAGCTGTAACTCTCTTAATACCATCAAAGTGCTCCATCGTCATCTTACTGTGAACTTGTTGTAACTTAGTCTGTCAAGGTCGCTATCTCTCACGTGCCAACCTCACTCTGGAATGTTCCAATTTTTTAGTCACGAACGTATCAAAATTCATATGATCTTTAATAGCCTGTGGTAAAGCATCCCACTCCGCAAAGTGTGCCAAAGAAAGGAGTGGCCTCAGACTCAATACTAACCACATCCACCTCAGGTCCTAGAAACATGGGCCTCTGCGGCCTATTATGAGTACCAGTATGTATGTCAACTCTATCAGCTAATCTGCCACGATCCTCAACTCGAACCCGATCTGCATCTCTGTACCTATCACCATCTTGGGTTCTATCCTCGACTCAAGATCTATGAGAACCAACAGAAACATCTCGAGCTCTCTCCCTACTCCATCCTCGAGGAAGTGTTATCTACTGCAGAGTGTTAGAAAACTGCTGCAGTACACCTGTTATTTGTTGTTGTCAAGTTTTCAGGTTCCTAAATGTTTGCATAGCCTCTCTGTTAACAACAACATCTCTAACTCCTGCCCCACCTGAACCAACCGAACTACCAACAACACTAAACTATATCTCAGGTTCACCTTCCCTAGGTGAAGTTGTACGTCCTCTTCGAGTATAATGCATACCTAGCACAAATCTCATATCATCAGTCATGATACTAAATAGAAAATAATAGAGCAAATACTAACTGCAATTCTAACCAAGCACTGACCAATATGAACTGATTCGGAGCTCAATTCCTGCAGGCTGGCAGGAAACCTGGCTCTAATAACATTGTAATAACCCTGCTCGGTTATAGCTTCAAATAACATCAATTTTCTTCACTATTCACTAGTTTGACAATTCGTCAAACACTTGGCTCACAATTGTGTTATAATATTTACCTTTGTGTTTTATGGTGTTTCTTTTTTTTGCATATAAAATTTAAGTGGAAACAATATTAGATTAAAGAATCTATAGCTACTGTGCAAGCCCAATTCTTAAAATTGATTAATCAAGCGTGCAATTCTGAATATATCATTAATAATTGCTGCATATAAACTGAAATCACAATAAGCAATCAGCCTGAAGATGCTTAACAGATCCAATTTGCATCAAGATAGAATTACAATGGTTATTGATAGAACCTATTTGTTTGCACAACTTCCAAAATCACAGTAGATAGGTTACAACTCCACCTTAAATTCTGATCACAGGTCTTTAACAGAAAAATCTTCAGAACAATTCCAGCTTGCAATCACATAAAGATTTTTTTACCAGCAAAACCACAAATGTCCAACCTTGAGAAATCCAAATCAGGAAATTACCAGAAATCAAAGATATAAATTACCAAATTCTCCAGGATAGATCTGCCCTCTCAGCCATAGTCAATACAATAAGAGAAGACACTGAATTATTGCAACCAACAATTGCTCCTCAGCCACAGGAAATACAACACGAGTAGCCACCATGAAAATCTTAGAATTTACAAGAAACCAAAGTCCACCATACTTCAGCAATTGAGTAAAAACCTTAGATCAAACCCTTATACCTTGGCAAGGGATTTGAAAATCAGAACCTCAAAAAAATCATAAAGGCAACAAATGCAAATAAATATTCAACGTGCTTTTCCCAACAAATGGGCTTGTATTTATAACCTCCAAATTCCCTTTTGGTTGCCAAAATTTAACTTCACTCAAGAAGCTTCACCACACAACATTAATTAGAACCTTTCATTATATTCTCTCACTTGACTTGGCTTAACTAATTAATAAATTGCTCTTTCCATTGATAACTCAACCTTCAACTTAAGTGAAATTATAACTTTATAATAAGTCATTTAATTATTTAATAATAATTTGGCCACTAAAAATATAACTCCCAAAATACTCATCATTTGAATATGCCATCTGAAATAGAGTCATTCCTATTATTTCTCCAAATGACAATGCACTTTCCAAAAATATAAAGTGTCCATCTCGATCAACACCAACCACATATAGTAAGTACACAAAACTAAGCCCAAACAAAGTCCAATCTGAGCCGAATGAAGACCAACTTATAGCCTACTGAATTGTGGAGAAGATAAGACCCTCCCAAGTCAAGCCATTGCCTCAGAAGACCCTCTATCCACATTAATTAGCCTACGAGGATCGCAATAATAGGCTAATCTCTCAAACTCTGATGCCAACAAAAATGGGCACATTACAAAGATAATGCAAAGGAAAATTTACTTCATGTTGGAATGGAAAGAGACGAGACAAGCAAAAACATTGCTTGAACTTTGGGGCGAGACCGAACTTTTTCTCAACCCAACTCTTTCCTAGCGGTACCCATAGTAAGCCGGGTTCTAAATAGGATTTTAAGACTTTGATGATTTTTTAAGATGTTATTTTATGTAATCAAAAATAATTGTGATAATTATATTTTCTCTTTAGAACTAAGAATTATTTTGATTTTGAAAAAGAAATTGATCAATGATATTACTAGTCTTTATTTTATTATATTTTATATTTTAACAAACTTTAATTTCATGCATGTTTACTTTAATCAATAATATTATATGCATTAAAGTTAAAGTAAGTTAAATATAAAATATTTTAAAGTGATATATGATATTATTTAACTTCATGCATTTTTACTTAAATAACATGAAATGTTGTGTATATAAAACTTTCTTGCGTATATATAAAAATTGAAATCATTGTGTGTGAGAGAATGAGACATGCAAGTTATATAGTAACTAAAATTATCCATGTAACATATGCAAGAATACACTAACACACACACACATATATATAGCCGTTTCTTTTATGCAACTTTTAAAAAATTTGTTTCTCACCACGTTGTCGTTGTCATTACCTTTCTCATTTCTCATTTCTCGTTTTTGGTAACTATGTCTCAAACTCAGCTAGCTACTCATCTATAAATAAAGGATCATCCACATCCCCATTTACATCCTCACCATCAGGAGGAGCAATCCAATTTGTTGAATATGGGTTAATGTCATCCAAGTCAAGTGCTTCATATGAAGCTTGCCCTTCCACCTCCTTCTCGTGCAAGAGAAGGTTGTACTTCACATAAACCAAGTCATTCAAGCGCTTTTGAGTCAACCTATTACGTTTCATTGTGTGTTTGTTCTCAAAAGTACTCAAGTTTCTCTCGCAACCACAAGCACTACAAGCCTGCAATAAACTTTGGATGGAAAGCTTTTGAAGATTAGGCATTGTGGCACCATAATCTTCCCACCACAAATCTGCAAGGATTAAAAAAAAATCTATTTATGATGTGGTAAAACTTCCATAAACTTCATGAGTGAAATAAATGGTATGATAATACTAAACACGTGTTCTTTTTTACCCAGTTGCAAGGTGTATCTCCTACATTTGCAATCAAGAAAGGAAAACAATGGCTCCTCTTCCCTCTTGTAGCTCTGCAACTCATCAAGTATTAGGTCTCGGTGGTCCAACTCAACAACCAATCTTTGAATACATGTATCCGAGCCAATTTGAACCTCTGAATTTTCACTAAAAGTATTGGAGAAATAGAACTTAGGTTCAAGTAGTAGGCAACTGCATGAATATGTTGTTGGAGTTATTGGATCAACCTACGATCAATTATGTTCCATATGGGTCTAATTTGGTCTCATCTTACCTATACAAGTGTTGAATGGCCTCTTTGGCCCTATCCATACAGTAAATACAACAATGTAATAGTTCTTAAAAATGAAAATAAAACAATATTACTGTATATTTAAAATACAGTAAATTTAAATTACTTTCCCCTTTAAAAATTTAAATACTTCATATTTATTGTATTATAAATTTAAGCAAATACTTTAAATTCACTATATTTCAAACTTAATCAACTTTAAATTTAATGAAATTTAAATATTTAAAACTTAGTATAAATATTTTAAATTTTAAATTTTTAGTATCACTGTATTGTACAATTTAATCTTTTAGCAAAACAAAAATTTAAAAATTAAAATAAATTAAATTTTTAACAAATGATTTAATCAAATTAGGATGTATTCAAATTTACAAAAAAAAGAATATGCTTGGAACTGGAAGTCTAGGAAAAACTCAAAAATCTGAATGTCATACTACAAAGAACTGAGTGAAACAGATCCGAATGAGAGCCGAGTGCAGATGCCAGAAACAAGTCAAAATGAAATAATAATGAGAGCCAGAAACAAATTTTGTTGCTGCAGAATGCAGATGCCAATATGAGAGTTGTCATCAACTCTCGTAGAGGGAAATAGGTTAAAAAAAAACCAAAACTTTGTAGTTCATCCAACATATTAAATAATAAAAACTGGTAAAGCTAAAGTCCACATTTGTTTGACTGGTCAACGAGACTCATGATGTTTTTCCCATTTTCGCGCGATGTTTACCGTGAAAATCGTGGTGTGTTTTTGCAAGATACCATCATTTTTTTGTCGCATTTAATCCAGACAGGCGGGAGAGATCGTGATATCTCATTTTTTTAAAACTATGATTTAAACATTACAAAACCTTAACATACACCATTTGAATGCCATGTACGAAATAATAACCAATTCAGTACTGAATTATACAATATGTATTAAAATTGGACTCTACTTTATTTCATTCATAAAACAGTTTCAATTGTCAATATGCATATCAATATGTGAACAAAAATATAAGTTTAACAGTGAACAATATCATAGAAATCTGAAAATCTAAATATGCCCAAAGGCTAGAGGGCTACCATAAAGATTCATCATCGTGTTCAACTTTATAGTATCATAAATATATCTCAGTTCCGTTTTTTATGTATTAGCTGTCAATTTTAAAATTTGTTTTAACCATGCATGTTTTATATTTGTTAATATCAGCTAAGCAGATTACCAATCATAAATTTCCAACAAAGCCTGTTAAGAAATTCAATCATGTCAATAAAATAAGGTTTCAACATTTATTTATTTTGTGCTTTAATGTTGGGAACGGTTGTCTGTCCTCGGTACAATTGGATGATGTCTATGACGTTCTCGGCCGTATTGATGACGGTTAGCGATCCCCCAATTTTTTCCTATGATGTCCCCCCATTTCCAAGACATCCCTGGCCATACTGATGACAGTTAGTCGTCCCCCATTTGTTCCTATGATATCGCCCCATTTCCAAGACGTCTCTTGTAATTTTAGGAATTTCAAGGACATGCGGGAGACCTCCCATACCCATCCTCTTGTCCCACAAACATCCCCATTTCTGAATTGGTGCTTTTGGGCTAGAACACGTCCTCGGGTTATGTAGGCACAAAGGGATTTCTTCGAAGTCTCTAAATGTGTTGTACGAAGTCAAAAATGTTAATACTTTGTGCAATCAATTTTAAAAAGTGATAGAGGAAATTGGGGCTGAGAGCACTATCCAACTTATCACAGAAAATGCAGCAACATATGTAGCTACAATGCAACTTATCATGGAGAGGCATCCTAATATTTATTGGGCTTTGTGTGTTGCACATTGTCTAGATATGTTGTTAACTGAATTAAGAAGATTTGATGGGTCAATAATATAGCCAAGATGCCAAACAAGTTAGCAATTTATCTATAACCATAATTGGTTCCTTTCTTTTGATGAGAATGCACACAATGGCAAAAAGTTTGTAAGACAAAGTGACAAGATACATAGGCCACTTAATAGTATAGACAAGATGCCAAACAAGTTAGCAATTTATCTATAACCATAATTCATTTCTTTCTTTGGTGAGAATGCACACAAATTGCGAGGAGCTTGGAAAACAAAGTGACAAGATACACATGCCACTTCCTAAATTTGCAAAGCCTTGTTCCTGCAATTCCTCATTTCAAGCAAATGTCTCTATCAAATGCTCAATTGTAGACTCCATTTTCCAAAAAACTTGGGGGGGAGAAGACGACAGGAGCAAGTTTTGATGACTTATTCATAAAAATGGAAGAGTTAATAGGAAAAGAAAAGGAGAAGAAGGAATGGGAAAGAACAATAGTATCAATGATCTCTACCAGACATACCCTCGAGCTTATATATAATGAGAACAATATGGAAGGCTTGAATAGAAGCCGCAACTCTTGATAGCAATTACAAGAAGATTATTGGCTTCTTGGTTCATCGATTCAAAAGAAGGAAAATGTCAAGTATACTCCTCGTCTCTTATAGAGACTTATAATTATTAGAAAAAGAATTTGAAGGACTCCTTATAAAAGAATAATTTATAATTTTATACTTTTATATATATATATACATGTTATTTTTGAATGGTGTCATCATATTATTATTGTGTCCAAGGTTATACCTATTAGGATATGCATATTTATATACGTGCATAATTGGGAGATTGTTTTATCTTCATATACTCTCAATGTATATACATATATATATGTATACATATGTTAATAGAGATGAGCTTGAATAATTTAATACTATGGTGGCACCATACTCTTATACTTATGGTATATATATATATATATATATATATATATATATATATATATATATATATAAATAATGAAATGATGACAATACCAACATAAACTATTCAAAGGTATGTATTTTGATTATCTTTAAATATTTAAATGTTTTATATGTTATCCAAGTAGCTCATGGTATTGTCCAACATACACTCTTGCTTGCCCAATCATTTACCCTTAGCCATGTTGATTCAAGATTCATACCTATTTGCCTAGTGATAGTGGTGCCCCTATGCCCAATTCTTTTTTGACAATGCTTCCACCCCTTTGACGTGCTCCCTACAAGGAAACTCTCCACAGTTAAATCATATTACCATAACAAGTTATTAATCATAAACGATCATAACGGCTAACCGCCTTTTCAATTCCCATGAATTTAAGATAAATAATCAACTTTCCAAAACAGCTTTAAAATATCATCATAACGGTTAACTAGCATTTCATCTTCATATGAAATTATAACGATTAACCATCTTACCATGTCACATGATTATAGCAAATTTTAACTGTCAACTGACTTCACGTGAAACCTCAACGGCTATATGAACATTTTAAATTGGGTCAAAAATTGCGATGTAACAAAAGGCCAATAAATAAATAAAAACAAGTGTTTTAATAAAAAAATGAGTTCACTTTATGCCTTACCACGCGGCCGATTTATGTAGCCGATTCAAGCGATTTTTTCCATAAATTGACAATTCAGGCGATTCATGGCAAAAAAGTCGCCAAAAATGATTCACGGCCCCAAAAAAATCGATATGCCTAAATCAAATCGCCAAACCAGTGATTCTAGCAATTTTTAGGCGATTCTCGGAACTATGGTGTATATCCATTCCAATTTGCATCTTTTGTCATGTAAGAATCCTAAGTACAAAAAGGGAGCAGCACCTGAGTCTACTAATGTGGATGCAACCATTCAAGATTTTCCTATAGCCACTATGGATGATGTGGATGATGACATACCACAAGGTGCATCTAGTGCAAGTGAAATTGCTTTGGGTTCAAATGATCATAATGATCTTGAACTCGCAGCCACTTAAAATCTAATGGAAAATTGTTATTTTAATATTCCTTTTGACGATTGATGAACATTGAATCATGATTCATCAACTACATTTTGTAATTTAGTAATTGTAGTTGAAACAGGAATTATTTCATGTAGTGATTCATCAACTACATTTTTGTAATTTAGTTGATGATTCATCATGCTATGAAATGATATAGCTTTACAATTTTGTATATTTCTCTTATTTTTCATACATATATGCACGAACCCAGTCGCATCCAAACCCTTGGGAAAAGTTCACGCATCCACGTACGGATTTGCATACCCGCATCCATGCCCACACCCAAACCAGTAAGTTTGCTAAATACATCGTGTTTATCAAGAAAATCTCTGCTTCCAAGCTCAGAGTGACAAGAAAAAAACAAACTAGATTTAGAGAATCAGCATTCCGATAATAAAGTATATTCATGTTTTACAGGAACCGTGACCATATGCAATATCTCCACAAATACAATAAGATAAAAAAACTACGTTAAATTGAAATGAAATACTGGGACAACCTTATTATCAGCTAATTCAAGTTAAAAGAACAAGAAAACTGTCAATATCTAATTTCCCTTTAAATACTCAAAATCCTAAAAGATAGAAAAATTTGATAAGTTATAAAAATTAATTATACAAGGTAATCTTTTGTCAGTATGAAAAGCATATAGCTAAACAAAATCAACCAATTTTTATTCATTTAATATAAAATCTTACCTTTTGCTTTGGATGAATAGCCATGTTCTCAGAATGTTTTAAACTATCAACTGTCTCTATTGAACCTGTAACTGAATCTTCAATCTTGGAGTGAAAATCTATATGCCCCGTCTATCATAGGAAAGAGCAAATACCAATCAAATTAGTAGAAACTAACACAACAGTCTTCCATTACTGTTCTTCAGACAAGAAAGAAGTGCAATTATCAATAACATTACAGAGAAAAATAGTTTATTGAAAACCTAAAACAAAAAAATAATTATTTTGGGAACCAGAAAAGCCAAGAAAATATCTTATTCAGTTTATATCATGGGTATCACCCATGTAAGAGTACTCTACATTCCAAAGTTTCTTGGTCTGGTAATGAAATTAAAACCATGTGTCCCAGGAATTCCATGAGAAATTTTAAAATTCAGGAAGAACCAATCTACTGAAATTTTTTCTGAAAAACTATGAAATATCTAAATGGCACTCAAGAAAAGGTCAATTGATCTGTAAAAAGACATTGAGAATCTCTTTTCTTCACTTATATGCTTAATTCAAAATAATAACCTTGACTTAGCCATGCTTCATATGATATGCCATTTTGTAATCATGGACCATTAAATCTCTACCCTTGCTTTTATGGAATGGTCAAACAAGGACCATGAGAAATTCAACAGACAAATTTTACTAGAAGATTCATTAAGCAGCTCACCGATATCACACATATAATTCAAGGCAGACTCCCTCTATAGCAATTAATCCACTTTTCTGATTCCCAGATTAATTGATAAAAATTAAATGAGGGGTGATTTGGCAAATGTATCTCTCTGATTGCACTATTTATTAAAACACATTCACAAGTTCATGTAGTCTAAGAGAGAATCATTTGACATTTATATCTCTTCTTCAACTTCAACTCAACAGGAATTATTTCATGTAGTGAAACTGACTTCACCAATGATACTATGCAGCTTATCAAGATTTATCAAGGATATTTTCTGATATCATAATGATTTGATCATCTTACAGTGTTGTCACTGAAGGTTCTTGTCAGACTCATTTCCTAAGGTTGGAAAGGATAAGATCTGATGAAGACCATAACAAAAAACCAAACAATTCCTTTATACAATGTCTTTCCTTTTTCCTTTCTAAGTTTAACATAAAGGCAAAAAAATATATGAAAACTGAATATAAAGTAGGTAAAAATATATTAGAACAACCAATCATGTCACAGCGTTGTCACCAATAATTTTTGTCAGATTCATTTCCTTATATGAGTTTGTCTATGATTGAAAAGGATGAGATCTCATCAGGACCATACCACAAGACTAAATCATTCCTTTGGACACAATGACTTCCCTTTGAAGTTTTTTCTTAACATAAAGGAAAAGAATATTTAAATATATCAAAACAACTTACTATGAAGTAGGCAAAAATATATTATACAAATGATCATGTTAGTGTGGTCACCAAAGGTTCTTACCATATTCATTTCCTTGAATGAGTCTGATTATGGTTGAAAAAGATGAGATCAGGCCAGGATCACAACACAAAACCAAACCATTATTAAAACAACTGAATACGAAGTAGGCCTAACAACTTCTAAAGGCTTAAGGAAACTCAATTTCAAAGAATTAAAAAACAAATCAGAGGGGTTGAACCTAGGCAATCAACAAAGTAGGAATCTAACAAACCACATAGATATAGCATAAGCACTTGTTGGAGTAACAGGATTGCTGCAAGTGTAATTGCATTGCCATGTTTTTGGTATATGTTTTTCAAATGCAGCTATCGATATATTTATATGGAGAATGAGTTATGAATAGACATGTCCCTTCAGAGACATGTCTATTCATAATATTAATTATTATAATCACATATTTACAAATTATATATTATCTCCTTCTCTAATATACGAATAGTAATATATATATATATACACACACACACACACACACATATCTTCACTAGAGTTTATCAGACCAAAGCTACAAAATATTAACACTCCCTCTTAGCTAGGGAGGATAAACACATAACCATATAATACCTCAATGTAATATAAGAAAATTGAATCTCAACTCATTTGACATTCTAGTTTCTTGAATGTCGACTCATTTGATATTTGTATGTCAACTCTGAAATAACCCCAACAGGTTATAACTTCTTCCAACACCAGAAATCTTTATACTTCAGTTGTTTGACGTTTCGTCAAACAGTTTGCAAACAAGCTCTGATACCACTGAAATAATCCTGTCTTAAAGAGCTACTAAATTACACCAAAACTGAGCTACGACAATTTGTCAAACACTTTCATGCCAACTTTATTTGCTAATAGAAACTTGCAAATATTTACAATTGCAAATGTAATATGCTATAATCTTATTAATTAAATGAACCTGGCAAAGAGAAGAATCAACATTGGGTCTTCAATTGCTAAAGAAGGATTAAGAAATTGTCTCCGAGCACAAGCTTGCATATCCTCTAAGTTAGATGCTGCCTTCCCAATACTGATCGCAGACCATTGTAGTGTGAACGCTCCTCCAGAATTTGTGGTTGCAGCTTATGACAAATCAATGCTGCCTCTATTATTTTGTCGCCACAGCACAAATAAGCATTCAATGGAGACTTCACTAGCAAAACTCTAACCCCTTTTCTTAGCCTTACGTACTCCTGGACATGGATTACCACTGCGTTCCTTCCAAATGGCACCCAAACTGATGAGAATTGAATTCGCCCGGTATCAAGAAAGTGCATGCTCTGAATCGCATGCAATGAGACTAAAATTTACTGTCCGCCCTCTTCAATGTGGATTCCGGAATCACAACTGAGCCTGCGGTTTATCCAAGACACTTCAGTTACTGATTTCATTAGTGCCTCCGGCCAGACTCCATTGATGTTGCGTGTCACGACTGGTGTGCGAGTTCGAACCGGAATTGACACAGTTCGTGCTGACTATCGTTTCCAACCCTGTCTTCGCGACTTGCGATTTATCATTAATATTTCATGGACGCCCAAACTTGATTGAATCTTTATTGTTACTGCCGCAGAATTCTAGTGTGTGTAATTTTGCTGCCGGATTCACCAATATTGGAGCGGAGGCCGAATCATGAAAACGCAATGTGTAACCTGAGTGAAGAACGCTTGTCTGGAAACGCTTGTAGAAATGCATCTTAACCCCGCTATCTGCCCTTGGATATTTGCCGTAGATGGATTCCCAGTCGGAGTCGAAAAGGATCCTGCCAGCTCGTCCAAACAAACCGCATAACCTACTAATGTAACTGGCTCTAATCCAGATTTCACATGTCAAATCTCTGAACCAGCCAACTTGAATTTTGCTTGCTTGTGAAATAAATCAACGCTTATAATCTCCTCCGAAATTTGCACCCTCTTGACCTGTTGATCTGAATCGAATTTAATCTCTCCTCCTGATTTCCTTTGGAATTTTCTCTAATACTACAATGGTTTGTATAAATGACAATTGATTCTGCTCTAGCTAATCTTCCAATAATCAATGATCATCAAATTTGGCCTTAAGCCACCGATTTTGCCCTGATGAAATGGCTGTAACGTCACCTCCAATCTGCAATAATTCAGATGATATTTCACACCCTCAAAATTGCGTACCAATTGAGAGTTTTCGTTCTCAATGGCCAGTTGTGACAATTGCAGAAACTCTAGGCTCCACAATGCACATGTGATTGAATCACAATCTGATATCAAGAGAGAAATAAACAACTCATTGATTAGAATGAAGCCTCGGGGTGCCTATTTATTCTTTTCTCTCCATTTTCTCCAGAAGCTTCTAGAACATTATTTTATTTTATCTATTAAGTGACTATATTAAATATTTTTATAATCCAAGTCACTTTTTTAAATTAATTAAATATAAAGTTACCTTTTAATATTTATTTATTTGATAACTTTATAAATAATTAACTTAATATCACTTATTTATTTAATTAAAATAATTAATTAGTCATCCTCATAAAATATTCATTATTTTGGACAACCTAATTAATTAAATTAATTAAATCAGACTGCCACCAAAAAAATGGGGACATGACAAACTCATTTTACATTCACTAGGTGCCTTTGAGTAATGACCTCCCAAATGTCAAGTTGCACGATATTCACCAAGTACTATGAGTAATGACCTCCTGAATTCAACTTATTTAACATTCACCAAGTACTCTGTGCAATGGCCTCCTGAACATCAATTTGCATACCATTCATCATATACTCAAAGTGTTTATAAGGTATGTGCACTCGCATTCTCATGATGCGTACCATATAAACATCCACCATGCAAAGTATAATCTATCATGATCTGCATTGACATCATAAGGTGTCCATCATAATAGATTAAGTTATTGAAAGATCGTCACCTTTCAATAACTTCTACAAATACAAGTGAAAATCATTTGGAAGTCGCCACTTCCTCATGATATACACAAGTAGGCCCATATAGTTCTGAAGAATATTTAGGAATCACAATCCTCTTGACTGCTACAATTTATTGATTATTGGAGATTCCATCTTCAACATGTCTACTCCCTCTTAATCAATACATTCAAGATCACTGAAGGTTGATGAAACCATCTCCTCTATTTGCTCCCTCTCTTTCAAGGTTGCATCTATTGAAATGTCAAGCTCCTTTTGAATCTCAAATTCCTTCTGAGTTTGAAATCAATCTTCCTTTTCCTACAATAACATTCTCCAAGGAAAAGATCAAGGCACATAATTCTTATGATAATAATAATAATACCATTAATAATCAATCTCAATAATTATAAGAACATTAAAAAAATTAATTGATATCACAAAATATAATTATTGTTGACTTAACCTTCATAATTGAAACTTTCATAAATACTTTTTTAGAAAATATTATATTCATCTCAAAAATATATTAATCATTTCTCTAATAGATATTTATACATACACAATGTTATATACAAATGTATAATATTAAACATAGAAATGAATATTCATGAAACAAACATTACCTATAATACCTACATTTATACTTGTGTGGGTCGGCTCTCAAAACCTTGTTTAGTTGTCCCTCCAATTTCACTTTCTTTGATGCTTTTTATGAATTCATCCACTGAATCACTTATTTTGCTTATTTACTTAGGCCACCCTTAAACATCACACACTAAGGAGAAAATTAAGCTTATTGAAAGATCATCACACTTCAATAACTTATGCAAAGACAAGTGATAATTATTTGGAAATCGTCACTTCCTCATGATATACACAGGTAGGCCCATATAGTTTTGAAGAATATTCAAGAACCACAATTCTCTTGACTGCTACAATTTATTGATTACTAGAGAATCCATCTTCAACATGGTCTATTCCCTCCTAATCAATACGTTCGAGATCACTAAAGGTTAATGGAACCATCTCCTCTATCTGCCTTTTCTCTTTCAAGGTTGCATCTATTGGAATGTTAGGCTCCTTTTGAATCTCAATCTCCCTTTGAATTTGAATTCAATCTT
This sequence comes from Cupressus sempervirens, assembly GCA_028749045.1. Classification (NCBI taxonomy): domain Eukaryota; kingdom Viridiplantae; phylum Streptophyta; class Pinopsida; order Cupressales; family Cupressaceae; genus Cupressus; species Cupressus sempervirens. The sequence continues at coordinate 693,549,388 of CM053784.1, forward strand.
CCTTTTCCTACAATAACATTCTCTAAGGAAAAGATCAAGGCACATAATTCTTATAATAATAATAAAAATAATCCTTTTAATAATTATTCTCAATAATTATAAGAACATTAAAAATTTAATTGATATCACAAAATATCGATTATTGTTGACTTAACCTTCATAATTGAAACTTTCATAATACTTTCTTAGAAAATATTATATTCATCTCATAAATATATTAATCATTTCTCTAATAGATATTTATACATACACACTGTTATATACAAATATAAAATATTAAACATAAAAATAAATATTCATGAAACAACCATTACCTATAATACCTACATTTATACTTGTGCGGGTCAGCTCTCAAAAGCTTGTTTGGTTTTTCCTCCAATTTCACTTTCTTTGCGCTTTTTACTTATTCACCCGTTGACTCACTAATTTCCTTATCCACTTAGGCCACCCTAAAACATCACACTAAGGATAAAATTAAGCTTCTGCACCTTTCAATAACTTCTGCAAATAAAACTGATAATCATTTGGAAGTCGTCACTTCCTCATGATAAACACAGGTAGGAAATAAATCAACTTTGACTAGTTTACACTTTAAGTCCTGGAATGAAGCTTACTATATCATGTTTAAGCTGTCTGATTTGGTTATTATCATTCACAGGGATCTTCTTAATGTTGGGCGGCTTTTATAGTTTACTCGATCTCCTCAAGGATGTTGACTATAAACATATCTTTTATCATTATATATTCTCCTTCAGTCCTATTTGAAATCCTCTCTAGTTGGTTCATAGGTGATGTGGCTTGAAATAACCCATACCCACATCAATGTTAAAACCACTTTTGTTATTCTATCGACTTTCTTCTTGTCGGTCCTTCATCATTTGTTGCCTTCGATTTTAACATATACATTCGTTGCTTTTATATCTTCCATGAATATGCGTCACTGCCCAAAGTCGTTATTTGCTTATCTATTTCCTTGGCTTATTTCTCACAGTCTCACATGAATTCCTTCTATGTCAGTAGTCTCTTTCTCGTATCCCACTTGATCTTTTGATGTTGTCATGTGTCTTTTGCTCTATGTCTTCCACCTCTTTTATTTTTTATTTTTATCGAATGGTAATTGTTACCCCTTGGCCTTACACGTAGTTCATGGTGCACATTGATGTGTTAATGTTAGAACCTTCTTAAACACCATATACTATGGGGTCACTATAATGTTCCGAAGGGGATCTCGTCCCGAAGGGAATCTTTGTTTGGAGGCAATCTCAGCCCAAATGGAATCTCTGTTCGAAGGCAATCTCGATCCGAAGGCAATATCAGCCTGAAGGGGATCTCGACCTAATGGGGATCTTGACCCAAAGGAAATGACTTCCTGAAGGGGATCCTGGCGATCACGACCCGAGGGGGATCTCAACCCAAAGGTGACGAAGGCAATTGCTCTGATACCACTATAATGTTCTGAAGGGAATCTCTGTTCGAAGGCAATCTTGGCCCAAACGGGATCTATGCTGTGAGGCAATCTCGATCCGGAGAGAATCTCGACCCGAAGGGGATCTCAACCCAAAAGAAATATGTTCCCGAAGGGGATCTTGACCCAAAGGGGATCTCAACCCAAAGGGGATCTCAACCCAAAGGCGATGAAGGCAATCTCAGGCCGACGATAATTGCTCTAATACCATTGTAATATTTTGTTTCGCTTCCAACACGTCCCAATTGTGAAATGCCTATCAAGTATTCGTCTGATGCACAATGGGGATGTCATACGGTAGTATTCTGGTACTCAATGCACACATGGGAGGTTGTACGGTAGTGTTGGAGTGCAATGGGGAGTTGTACAGTATTGTGGAGCAAGCAGTGCGTAATGGGAGATCGTGCGGTAGGATTAGGAGAGGCCATACGGTAGCAACTAGATGGTTGTTCGCTAATGATTGTGTCTGTACGATAGCAAGAGCTTAGATAGTGGCCCCGTACAGTGACAAGAGGATGTTGTAAGGTGATGGAGTTGAGCATTCGGTGAGGAAATAAAGAGGTCGTGCTTGATGGAGGTGATGCAGTACGGTTTTGTTCTTCAAATTCGCTCAAGCTAAGTCCTCCAGAATGGATTGAAAACTACAAGGAAATTACAAAGACACCAAAGTATATTGAGACGGTCACAAATAGATAGAGATATATTCCAGACTAAAATGGTGTTCCGAATTTGCTAATCTGAAGCAAAGTAATACACTGACAAAATAGCGTGAGGTTGAATCTCACCAAAACAGAAGAGAGCCACATTGGGAAGATCTTTCACATCTGAAATGGCGAACAACAAAGAATCCCAACTGGAATTTGCAATATAAAGAAAATAATCCAAACCGCATGACAACTACCACCTACATGTCATGCTTAAATACCCTTCGGAGGAACTCCCGAGGGTTTACAAAGATAGCCGATGGCAACACCTATGGAAACAATAAGAATAAATCTAGGTCCGAGATATACTAAATCAATCGGAACCACAAATACAAATATTATTAACTTGGGCCCCATATTAATTAATTAAACTAACTAATTAAAGGTCCTTTTGTTATATTATTTAAATTTTGGGACCAATTAATTAATTAATTTAATTTAATTATTACATTAAAATTTGGGGAGATGACAAATCTTTGCTCCCCAAAGATTGATTGCTATCGAGAACTTTGTCATCAAACGAAAGCTCTAGGGTCCCAAATCAAACACGCAAGTGAGACAAGTGAAATGACATCAATCCTCTGCAGCACCACTTTCTCGTCAAACTTTCGTTGCGCCACTCATATAAATATTGTTGTGTCCTTCAGCAAGATCCCAATGACACAAATTGATGAAATTGTTTACATCATTATGTTCAAAAATCTCTTTGGGTATGGTCATGCATATAGACGTCGACGGTGGCACAAACTTAGCCACTGACACAATCGCAACGACCACTATTATATTCCTAACGGACTAAACCTTCTCGAAGAGAGCTTCAGTGGTGAGAATGTTAATGAAGAGGGGCTGTCATGTCCCCGTTTTGGAGGCAATTTGATTTAATTAATTTAATTAATTAGGTTATCCAAAATAATGAATATTTTATGAGGATGACTAATTAATTATTTTAATTAAATAAATAAGTGGTATTAAGTTAATTATTTATAAAGTTATCAAATAAATAAATATTAAAAGGTAACTTTATATTTAATTAATTTAATAAAGTGACTTGAATTATAAAATATTTTATAAAGTCACTTAATAGATAAAATAAAATAATGTTCTAGAAGCTTCTGGAGAAAGTGGAGAAAAAAGAATAAATAGGCACCCCGGGCTTCATTCTAATCATCCAGTTGTTTATTTCTCTCTTGACATCAAATTGTGATTCAGTCACATAGTCTATTGTGGAGCCAAGTGGTTTCAGATAGTCAGTTGATCTTTGGGAACGAAAACTCCCTTGGATTAGCATAACTGAGGAAGTGAAATATCTTCTGAAGGGTTGCACATTTGGAGGTGATACTTCAGTCACTTCAGCTAGGGCATCATTGGGCCTAAGGCCATTTTCAGCATTTTAGCAATTCAGGAGGTTTTTTTTAGCAGGGTTGAACTTATTGGAGGTCATTTCTAGCAGGTCCGCAGGCTGAAAAAGCAGTCCGAAAAAAGCAAGCCGAAAAAGAAAAACAAAAAAAAACAGTTCGAAAAAAGTAGGTTGAAAAAGCAAAACCCAAAAAAAAAAAAAGCAGGCCGAAAAGGCAATCCAAAAAAGAAGCTCCGAAAAAAGCAATCCGAAAAGCAGTTCGAAAAAGCAAAATGAAAAAAGCAAATCCGAAAAAAGCAAGTGGAAAAAGCAGATTGGAAAAAAAGCAAGCAAAAGGGGCAGCATCGAAGGAAAATATTACAGCTATCCACAATCAGGTTCTTCACTTCTCATTTGGCATATTTTCTGAGAAATGTAGGTTTTCAGCTGAGTACAAAATATAGCTTCAGAACTTCATTATTTCACCTTGTACTTGTCTTTGTTTGCCATTTGGCATTATTGGTATCAAAGGAAGGCTAGGATTTTGCAATTGAAAGAGCATTGTAATTTTTAGACTATCTATATTGCAAACCTAGAGTTATGATCAGCTTATTAGTTTGCATTCCAATTGTTTGACAAAATATCAATTGGTTGTAAGCTCTCTCTTTGGCATAAATAATGTTATAATTTTGCATACTAAGTGTTTAAATTAATGACACTTGGTTGTAAGTGCATTAATGCCATCTTAGGTTGCATCCAAAGTATTTGTCATAATCACTAGTTGCTGTAGCTGCATATTGCAAGTAGTTAAGTCTCATATTTGTATTGAATATTGTCAAAATTAGTTGCACATTCATGTTAGGTCATTGTTTAGACAATCTGGAGTCTTTTTGTAAGCATTATCTTTGATGCAAATCGAAACAAGAGTCATTGCAGCAATCTGGAAAGTTATATCAGTCATATGACCCCTTGTATGCAAAGTGTTTGACAAATTCTTCGAGCCTTCAATCAGCATTTTAAGGTCGGAATTGAGTAGGATTATTACAGTGGTATCATAGCTTGCTTGCAAAATGTTTGACGAAATGTCAAACAACTGAAGTATAAATATTTTTGGTGTTTGAAGGAGTTATAACTTGTTGGGGTTATTACAGTGGTATCAGAGCGGTTTCTTGCCAGCCTGATTGGGTTATTTCAGATTGAATTCAATTATCTGTATGGCTTTCACAAGAGACAAGGATTTGGAAGAAAGAATGCACAATGTAAAGAAGAAATTGGATTGTCCATTTCAGCAGACAGAGGACCTTCTAAGAACTTTGGACGAGTTGGCAACTTATTTAGGCAAGTTTGATCAGTCAAGACCCGATGCTATGCAAACAGCTTTATCTCCAGCATTTGGTTCGTTGGTTAAGCCCCGATTATTGAGACATCATGATGAGGTAATAAGACTTACAACTCACTCTTGCATTAGTGAAATCATGAGGATAATAGCTGGCCTTGATTCTTATGACGATCAAATTATGAGAGAGATACTTCATGCCATGGTAAAAAGCTTCGAAAAGTTGGACAAAATCCGAGACCCTTATTTCACACAAAGGGCAAGATTACTTGAAGTATTTGCGAGGTGTAGATTTGAAAATATTATGCTGGCAATAGGTTGTATTGGTGACATTCGCAGGATGTTTAATACATTTTGGAATATTATGGACGAGTTTCATCCCAGCAGGGTATTGGCATTAATGCACTCCATCATGTTCACAATCCTGTTTGAGGAGGATGAAATTTCTAAACTTTTGGCAAAAGACTTATGGTATGTTTGGACAAAAGAGAGGAATTTGTCACCTATGGCAGGTACGTGGTTAAAGAGCCTGATTGATAGGCCTAAGGATCGTACCTTCCGTATGACAAGCAGAAACTTGTATGAGGAGTTTAACAGACATGCGGATTCGATACAGGGAGACAGTAGCACATCTTCAGGTAATGGTTTATCTGCATCATCTTCACAGGCAAAAGGGGTTACAGATGTTGCGCAGGTTGAGCCAGTTGCATCAGAAGGTGATATCACAATGACACCGGATTGCGTGATTGACACAAATAGTGATTACAATAGAATTGGGCTGGATGAAGTTACAGCAGTTGAGGAAACTGTCATGTTTGAGGATAGTACAGTTGATCAAAAAGTGAGCATTCAGGACTTTGCAGAAAATGAGTATCAGGCACAGTTGGATGTTTCTTCACATGAGATAGAGGCTAGTAGCTCTTCACTTGGTTTTGCAAGCCAGCTGAAGACAAGAGACAAGGATATTGTCGCAACTTTATCTCATCATGACAGGATGCATGAATTGATTAAGAATCACATTTGAATGATTCAACTGCAGGAGAGACAGAAAGGAGTCACAACAGGTTCTTCTTGTGTTGACTTACAGGCGATTAGGGAAGGAATGAGAACGATTAAGTTGAGTTATTTACATCTTCTATCAGATCGTGACCATCTTCTTAGCCTTGTTGGAGACTATTCAAATGCCTTGAGGAGGAAGGAGGAGGAAGTTGACAGGCTTTCTCGCGAGCTTGAGGACACTCAAGCTTCTTTGGTGAATACTCCATTGGCATTACAGGACTGGGAGAGACATGGGGATAAGCATGGCATGGAGTTGAGTTTAGTTTCATCTTGCACTCCTGATACTCAGCTTTCTGCGACAAGCGGATCATATGTGGTCATTGATAATGTTGTGAGTTCATCTTGCATTCACATCCAGGATACAGGGACAATGTGAGACGGATACGTGGAGTTAGTTGGTATTGGTCATATTACTCAGGTGAGGAGTTTGCTTGAGATACCAACTGATTCTAGTTTACGAATATGACTCGAGATTGTTATATTGGCGTTTGGGATTTAGTTGACTGGAGATCTTTATCACTTTTTGGTAGCAGTGATTGTTTGGGTGCTATCATGGATTTGATTAGCAGATTGCACGGTGTTGTCTTTTCTTGTGCCAACAGCTTGTCCGATGTGTGCATTAGTTTTTATACACCGGTGTTGGGCTTTGTTCATATATCCAGTCGACCATTCTTGCTGGAATGTGTTGATGATCTTTCATATTTGGCAATGTGTACAAATGAGTCCCAGGATCATATTGGCATTGATGACATCCAGGAGGATGCAGTGGGCAGTTTTGAAGACTTAGTTTCCTTGGCAGTTTCTTTTGGTACAGAGAAGTTGGACAGCAGTGCTACAGATTTTGATACTTCGTATGTTGATATGAGCTTTGGAGTTGATTCGCAGGATATGGATGATAATACTCTAGAGACTAGTAACTTTGAAGATACTCCTTTAAACAGTGCATCAGAGGAGGTTTATAGGAGACAGTCTAGCCAGTGCCGTCATGTGTCTAGTCAGTTGGGAGTTAGTGAGCGAGACATTGCTATCGCTTGCCAGCATTTCGATGCTGCTCGTCAGTTGTTAGCAGTTTATGGATGGGGTTCTCCTACTAGTGATGAGCAAGGAGGCAGTTATTTTTCCTTGATAGAGATCCACTCTTTATGGGAGGCTATTCGGATCCTGAGACAGAATTATATGCAGTTGGTAGCCGATAGAGATTATCTTATGGAGTGGGGGAGTATAGCATACGATGCATTATTGGCCAAGAAAGATGAAGTGAGTGAGCTTACTCAGCAGCTCGAGGTGACTTTTGAGATTCTTGAGAGTACACAGTTGGCTTTCGAGGAGTCACAGTTTCATTTGGCTAAGGTGACCATGGAGTTACAGCGACTGTAGTCTTTCCCAGATTCTGTACAGTCACAAGCTGTGGTCTCTGGTGATCTGAGGATGTCTATGGTCGAGATTGTCAAACACAGTGGCGATGGGGATGCATCCATCCTTGATACTAACATTGGCATATCGGGTTCAGTTGAGTTGGGTGTTGCAGCAGATTGTTGTGGTATGCCTGATATGGTGGTGGCCTCTAGTACTGATGGCACAAAGACTAGAGATGTTGTATCAAAGATCATGTGTGATGTTGGTGAGCCGGTAGTTGGCATGGTTCCTGCTAGTAATACTACTCCCTTGGTGATGTCTTCGGAGGTAGTAGTCAGTTCCAACATGGTTAATGATCGATTGCAGTTAGTTTCATCTAGATTGCAGTCTAAGCCACTGACTGAGATTGGCGCATTTTATCAACATTACACTATGAGGTATGCTCATCAATTTACCTTTGATGACCATGTTGATGAAATGACGATACAGAGATGTAGTTTGGTTCATAGTGCTCGTCATCAATTATGGGACGGTTTGACGCCTCGGGATGACAGTTGTGATGGGCATGACATGGCGATAGGTTCTGCGGTTGACAGCTTGATAATACATGACTTAGAGCAGGAGTTTGGGAGTGATGCTTCAACGGTTGTTGTTATTGATTCTACTCCTTTGGCTATGACATCTCCTGACTTAGCTGGTGATCAGTCACAGTGGGTTGTATCACTTGTTCATGGTGAGTTGTTGACTGAGGTTGGTTCTTTTTATCAGCATTATACTGCAGGGTATGTACATCAGTTAGTATTTGATCCTTGTGTTGAGGAGTTGATGGCAAGAAAATTTGGTTTGGGTTCCATTTCTTGCTGTTTATCTTGTGATGTCTTTTCACCATCAACAGTGCATGGGAGTTATGGTTATGAGACAGTGGCCGGTGATCTGCAGAGTTGTGTTGACTGCATGAGTTGTACAGTGTGTGCATTCTCCATACTTGGTACAGTTTCATTCGGGAGCGTTCATCATTGTTGTAGAGTTGGATTGTACATTTCGTATAGGCCAGTGGGATGCATTGATGGTATTTACTGTGTTGGCAGTTTGATTTGTCCACTTTACTTGGGTTTTGATTTTCTAAGAGTTTGTGTCTCGTGGGTTTCTGACTGTGGCAATTGTGATTTTGGAGTTTGGTTGAGCTGTAATTGTCAGTTTGATTATGGATTCCTCTTGGTTATATTGCAGAGGATATTACAGGAGCCTGTGTTAATTGACAGTAGTATAGTTCATGACGACATTTGGAATCCAAGTGGATTGATTGGTTTATTGGTCAGCCATTGCTTGAGGACAAGCAATTTCAGGAAGGGCGGACTGTCATGTCCCCATTTTGGAGACAATTTGATTTAATTAATTTAATTAATTAGGTTATCCAAAATAATGAATATTTTATGAGGATGACTAATTAATTATTTTAATTAAATAAATAAGTGGTATTAAGTTAATTATTTATAAAGTTATCAAATAAATAAATATTAAAAGGTAACTTTATATTTAATTAATTTAATAAAGTGACTTGAATTATAAAATAAAATAATGTTCTAGAAGCTTCTGGAGAAAGTGGAGAAAAAAGAATAAATAGGCACCCCGAGCTTCATTCTAATCATCCAGTTGTTTATTTCTCTCTTGACATCAAATTGTGATTCAGTCACATAGTCTATTGTCGAGCCAAGTGGTTTCAAATAGTCAGTTGATTTTTGGGAACGAAAACTCCCTTGGATTAGCATAACTGAGGAAGTGAAATATCTTCTGAAGGGTTGCACATTTGGAGGTGATACTTCAGTCACTTCAGCTAGGGCATCATTGGGCCTAAGGCCATTTTCAGCATTTCAGCATTTTAGGAGGTTTTTTTTAGCAGGGCCGAACTTATTGGAGGTCATTTCTACCAGGTCCACAGTCCGAAAAAAGCAGGCTGAAAAAGCAAAACCAAAAAAAAAAAAACGTAGGCCGAAAAGGCAATCCGAAAAAGCAGCTCCGAAAGAAGCAATCTGAAAAGCAGTTCGAAAAAGCAAAATGAAAAAAGCAAATCCGGAAAAAGCAAGTGGAAAAAGAAGATTGGAAAAAAAGCAAGCAGAAGGGGCAGCATCGAAGGAAAATATTACAGCCATCCACAATCAAGTTCTTCACTTCTCATTTGGCATATTTTCTGAGAAATGTAGGTTTTCAGCTGAGTACAAAATATAGCTTCAGAACTTCATTATTTCACCTTGTACTTGTCTTTGTTTGCCATTTGGCATTATTGTTATCAAAGGAAGGCTAGGATTTTGCAATTGAAAGAGCATTGTAATTTTTAGACTATCTATATTGCAAACCTAGAGTTGATGATCAGCTTATTAGTTTGCATTCCAATTGTTTGACAAAATATCAATTGGCTGTAAGCTCTCTTTTTGGCATAAATAATGTTATAATTTTGCATACTAAGTGTTTAAATTAATGACACTTGGTTGTAAGTGCATTAATGCCATCTTAGGTTGCATCCAAAGTATTTGTCATAATCACTAGTTGTTGTAGCTGCATATTGCAAGTAGTTAAGTCTCATATTTGTATTGAATATTGTCAAAATTAGTTGCAAATTCATGTTAGGTCATTGTTTAGACAATCTGGAGTCTTTTTGTAAGCATTCTCTTTGATACAAATCGAAACAAGAGTCATTGCAGCAATCTGAAAAGTTATATCAGTCATATAACCCCTTGTATGCAAAGTGTTTGACAAATTCTTCGAGCCTTCAATCAGCATTTTAAGGTCGGAATTGAGCAGGATTATTACAGTGGTATCATAGCTTGCTTGCAAAATGTTCGACGAAATGTCAAACAACTGAAGTATAAATATTTTTGGTGTTTGAAGGAGTTATAACTTGTTGGGGTTATTATAGCTCAGTCGTGAGTACCTTGATGACAGGAGCTTCAGCAAAGGGTGTCACGATGGTGGGAGCCTCAGTGAAGAGTACCTCAATGAAGGGAACCTCGACGGAGAGTAACTCAGCAAAGGGAACCCCGACCATGAGTACCTCAAAGAGGGGAGCCTTGGTAGAGAAAGCGTCAATGAAGAGTACCTCGACGGCAAAAAAAAATTAGCTGCAGATAAAACCTTGGTGGCACACAAAACTCCAATTGAAGCCTCGATGATGGATAGAGCCTCGACAACAAGCAACGTCTCAATGGTGACAAACGTAGCTACTGCAATGGACGCAACCACAATGATGGACACACAATGATGACAGAGATAGCTATGACAATGTCGATGGACACAACTACAATGACGAATACAAATTTGAAGACGAACACAGACTCGACATCTGTGATGGACACGTCAACGTTGATAGAGACATTGATGGTGACGGACATGATGATGGATGTGGCAACGGACACGACGGTGATGACGATGACGACCACAATGAAGATGACTAACATGGCGATGACAATGGTGATGGACATGACGATGGACTTCGCAATGGGCACAGTGGTGGTGATGACAACAAACACAATGACAATGACCAATATAGCGACGGCGACAACAACGAACATAGTGACGGTGACAACAATAGACACAATGATAGTGACAGACAGTGATGGTGACAACAACAGACACAATGACAGTGACGGGCATGGCAACGGGCACGATTACGATGAAGAAAAAGACACAACTGCAGTGATGACAACAAACACAACTATGAGGACGGATACAACCACAGTGATGGACATACAACCTTGGCAAGGGACATGACCACGATGATGGACATAGCTTCAGTGATAGACACAGCCTCAACAACAAACACGACCTCAATGACGGACATAGCCTCAGGGTCGAACACAACCTTGATGACAAAATGGGCCTTAGCAACAGACACAGCTTCTATGATGGACACAACCTCGGCAACTGATAGAACTTCCACAACAGATAATGCCTTTGCGATGGGCACAACTTTGGTGACGGACACAACTTGATCCATCCATGTCTTCACAAGATCCATGCAAGCAACATCTTTTTTTAGGTGTTCTCCACATGTTGGTGTAATAGACAGATTTAGCAAATCCTCCTGAAGCAGCCCTATAATCATGCATTCATTCTCCTCACATAATGTATCACCCTTATCATTGTCATCCATTTTCTCCCACTTGTGAAAATGAGATATTAGTTTTTCTTCACAATGTTTGAAAACATTACTGACCAATCCATACGCTGCTATAGAGGGGATACATTTTAGATTACAAACAGGCCATAATATAGATGTGATGGATTGGGATATTTCATCCATCTCTTCAATGCATGAAATCATAAGACTCTCCATAGCAACTGTAAACTTAGTATCATGATCTTCCTTTATAGTGACCAAGATGTGATAAAACATATCATGGACCAAATTTTGCAATTCGAGATCTAAGAGGAGGTTACGTACTTTGACATTTGCACAATTCTCCACTATTGTAGATCTCCTACCAAAAGAGTCACTACTGAAGTTATCAAAACTTTGAAAGCTGTCAACTATCAAATGCAATATCTCTATCATGGTGTAATCATCGTACAACGCTTTAGAAGCCAAAATTCTTAAGATCTCAATGAGACATGCTACAACTACCAACCTTTTTTCCTTGTCATGGTGTCTCAAAAGCCTAGGTTGAATTAAGGCATCCTTAATCAGCAAGAGGACTCTCTGTATAAATCTTGAAGGTAATTAGTTCACCTTACACAAACATACTTCCAATATATTTAATGGAAGATCAACACCCTCACTGAGCTCTTTGCTAATCTTTTGTAGTGCCTTCAACCACCACTCTCCATCGTTGTTTGGCACCATAGTGTGATCCAAATACCAAAATCTCTCAATCATCCCAGTAGGCCGACAAGATCACCAACTTTGATACCACTGTAATGTTCCGAAAGGGATCTTGTCCCGAAAGGAATGTCTGTTTGGAGGCAATCTCGGCCCAAAGGGAATCTCTATCCGGAGGCAATCTCGACCCAAAGGGGATCTCGACCCGAAGGGGATCTCAACCCAAGGAAATTACTTCCCAAAGGGGATCTCAACTCGAAGGCGACGAAGGCATTCTCAGCCCGAAGGCAATTGCTCTGATACCACTGTAATGTTCCGAACGTGATCTCGGTTAGAAGGGGATCTCTTCCCGAAGGGAATCTATGTTCGGAGGCAATCTTGGCCCAAAGGGGATCTCTGTCCGAAGTCAATCTTGATCCAGAGGCAATCTTGACCTGAAGGGGACGAAGGCAATCTCAACCCGAAGACAATTGCTCTAATACAACTATAATGTTTTGTTTGCCTTCCAACACGTTCCAATAGTAAAATGCCTTTCAAGTATTCGTCTAATGCACAATTTGTAGGTCGTACTGTAGTATTCTGGCAAACAATGCACACATGGGAGGCGTACGGTAGTGTTGAAGTGCAATGGGGGGCCGTACGATATTGTGGAACAAGCAATGCGTAATGGGAGACCGTACTATAGGATTAGAAAAGGTTGTACGGTAGCAGCTGGATGGTCGTGCGATAATGGTTATGTACGTATGGTAGCAAGCGCTGATATAGTGGGCCTGACGGTAAGAGGAGGATGTCTTACGGTGATGGAGTTGAGCATTCGGTGAGGAAATAAAGAGGTTGTGTTTGATAGAGGTGATGCAGTACGGTTTTGTTATTTAGATTTGCTCAAGCTAAGTCCTCCAAAATGGATTGAAAACTTCAAGGAAATTACAAAGACACTAGACTAGATTGAGACAGTCACAGATAGATATAAATATATTCCAGACTAAAATGGTGTTCCGGATTTGCCAGATCCGAAGCAAAGTAATACACTGACGGAATAGGTTGAGGTTGAATCTCACCGAAACCAAAGAGAGCTACATTGGGAAGATCTTTCACTTCCAAAATGGCGAACAACAGAGAATCCCAACTGGAATTCGTAGTATAAAGAAAATAATTCAAACCACATGACAACTACTACCTACACGTCGTGCTTAAATACCCTTCGGAGGAACTCCCGAGGGTTTACAAAGATAGCCAACGGCAACACCTACGGAAACAATTAGAATAAATCTGGGTCTGAGATATACTAAATCAATCAGAACCACAAATACAAATATTATTAACTTGGGCCTCATATTAATTAACTAAACTAACTAATTAAAGGTCCTTTTATTATATTATTTAAACTCCAGGACCAATTAATCAATTAATTTAATTTAATTATTACATTAAATTTTGAAGACATGACAGTTACGTGCCTTGTTGTATCTACTTCTATTTTATTATGTAAATGAGCTTATTTCCTTAAAGATGGAGAAAATGGTAAATTTTGTTCCCCTGTATATTTCATATCCTATTCACTTTATCTTTAAAAGACTGAGCAGTTTTCTCCTGAAGTTTTATAATCTCATCCTCCTAAGACTCTAATTTATTTGATTCATTATCTTAATATATTTTCTTGTCCAAATGAAACTTAATATTTTCCCTGTACATTTGTAGCCAGCTCTAATACCATGTTGAAGTAACAGGATCACTGAAAGTGTAATTGGATTGCCATGTTTTTGGTATATGTATTTCAAGTGCAGCTATCAATATATTTATATGGAGAATGAGTTATAAAAAGAGATGTCTATTCATAATATTAATTATTATAATCATATATATACAAATTATATTATCTCTTTCTCTAAAATATATGTGTGTATATATATATATGTATATATATGTATGTACATCTCATATATATTAAATATATTTATACATATCTTCACTAGAATTTATCAGACCGAAGCTACAAAACATTAACACTTGTTCCCCGGAAGTATTTGTTTATAAGTAATCTTTGTCCTTATGTTAAACAATACTAGACTGACCAGAAAACCATTACCCGTTTTAAAAAAGGAAATAAACAAGACAAACAAAAGATGAATCTGCACACTAGCAAGAAACGCGACAAAAAGAATCAAGAATATAGAAAGGCATTGTAGTTGGCATTACAAAATCCCTAAAGTCTTTGTGCATGTCCCAATAGGTCAATCCTAGTTATTTACAATATTAACTTGATGCCACTCCAATTTCAACCTATTTTGTCGAGGAAATCAGCAACTTGTTTTTGTTACCCTCTAGTATGGCTTTACTTACAACATTGAAACCATAACCATAAATGTGAATGGTATCTTCATTACATTCATTCAACTACAACAGCTAGCAGAGGACTATAACAGTTATTCCAACTAGAACAATAAAAAATCATTCAGAACTTAGCAATAACATCCAAAAAAGTTGTTCTCAATTTTGACATCACAATATTGAGGCAATCCTACAAAATTTTCTCATGGATTCCTAGGTGCATCCTCTTTGCTTCAATGCATCCATGAGACATCATGAAAACGATTCATTATCCCCGAGTTGTTCTTTGTCTAGTCTTATTTATGCATTCTTTTGAGAGTTTTCCGTCAAAATCATCCTCAATTGTTTGTAGGTAAAAAAATTTCCTTCTTCCACTTCAAACACTCGCTTTTTCGTGAACATTCACGTCTTTTCTTTGTTTTTTTTATGTTAAAAATCAATTTTTCTTTTGTTTCTACCTTAGGTGAATAGCCCTTGGAATTCTACTTGATTTGAGCTAACTTAGGTTGAAATCAGAGATTTCTAGCTCAAGTTATAAGGGAAAAAAGTGGGGTTTTTCAGGTCAACTGCATATTTTTATTAAAAACCTCATAAAAGTGGGTTTTTACTGGCAATTGCACAATACAAAATTATATTTGATAATTAAAGTGCATTTTGCGATCCATTTTAAAATTTCAGCTCATTCTGAATTTGATTTGACCATAGTTTTTTATGTTTTATGAAAATAGTCTTTTTCAAGAATATTTTTCATGTTACTTTATTAAAAACTATAGTTAAATATTAAATATAATTACATGAGACAACTTAAGTGTATAAGTGGGATTTTTATTTCATGTTGCATATATCCACATGCAAAATACTCCACGACAATCCACTTTCAATAAATTCTAAGTCCCAACATCATTAAAAGTGTGCTTTTTAAATATGATTACATATGCGATTGTGTTTAAAGTTCAATTTTAACAGTTATATGCATATGTTGTTAATCATCATTTAATGTGGGTTTTTGAAACTCATTTACGTGTAAATGTTGAACTCATTTACGTGTAAATGTTGAATTGAAATGAGTTTTTTATTCATTTTGATTTAAAGTGGTGATTTTGGACCCGAATACATATGTTTTTAATTATTAATATGTTTTCCTTCAAAGCTAAAGGAAAAAGTGGTATATTTTCAGTCAACTACATATGTTTTGGATATATGTAAATGATAAATAGAAATGCGTTTTGACTTGAAAATTTCATCTCAAGCCAAATGTGGTGATTTTCTATAATTTTGCATGTCTATATGTAAATGCCTTCTAGAAATGTGTTTAAGACTGAAGTGTTTTCTAAACCATTTTACATGTTTTAAACCCCATGCGTTTGGCTTTAAAAAGTGTGTTTGGGTCTTCAAGCCAAAAGTGGCGATTTTTAAAGGATTTGCATATATATTAAACACATGTTAAAGAATCTCTCATGTGTGTTTTTCTCTAGAATGGCAGAAGTGGCGATTTTAGATGTCATTATATACATGTTTTTGATTCCTAAAAGTGTGTTTAAGGCAAGCCTTTAAGTAGTGGCAATTTTAGGTGAGTTTACATGTTTTTAACATGTTTCCAAGGCAAGTGGTGATTTTTGCACAAATCGCAAGAATTTCATTGATACTATGACCTTCAAAAAACGAATTTTGTTTTACAAATGCCATATCTTCTCAAAGGCAAAGATTTTGGGAGCTTTTGCATATATTGTTTCCATATGCATTTGGGCAAAATCAGCCCATTTTGGTTCTGATTTCTATCAAAATAACTTGTAATTTCAAGGCGTTTTTGCATCAAATCTCTTCAAGAAGCTAAGGTAAGGGTTTTTAAATCCAAGCTTCTTTTTCATTATTTTACAAGCTCAATATTTCCCTAGACGTCATTTTTATATACCTTTGCATTTGAAGTTGCTAGGTCAAAAGTTGTTCCACATTTTGGGCATTGCATTTCTCTACCATATCCACATGTCCAAATTCGAACCATGTAATGAGGATTTCAAAATCTATTTAAGTTTTGGTTTGGGAAACTCTAAAATTTGAACATCTCATGGATTTTTTCAGATTTGCTCAAGGTTTGGACAAGGTTTTTGTCTTTCCCATTTTTGGTGAACTGGAGGTAATTTTTCTTGCTTATTTTCTCTAACCCATTTGTGTATTTTTGTTTGAATGTTCATGCAAGTCACTAACATATCCATTTTTAGATTTGTATGATTTTCATTCTTGACGTTGTTCCTTCTATATTCCGTCTTCTTCTCCAAGTTCCATATGCAAGATTTCATCTTACGGTCGAGTGTAAAAATGTGACTTAAAACCCCACCATTACACGTTTCAAGTATCTCCATATGGCTGCCTTATGGATAAAGTCTTTTCCACACGCTTGCCAGATAATATCTCATGTTTTGTACTTATTTAAAAATGAGGTGTTCAATGTGTTATTCATTTTTCTCCTAGTTCACTCAAATCCAAGCTTGCTGTTCGCATATGCAATTCATCCTAAAAAAGCCATTTTGGGCAAATTTACTCACAATTCAGCCATTTTGAGTTTGACCCATTTGTTCGGTATCCATTCCCATTCATCTCATCCTTTTTTCCACTTATACCTTGTTCAAAATCCATCAAATCTTGCTATAGATCCTTCACATGCTGATGTTCTCATTCTATGGGATTTTCATGTAACAGTTTCGCACGAGAACCATTTTGCAATGTCAAGAGAATCTACTCCAACAAAGGACAAAGACAAAAAGAAAATGGACGCACAAGGAGATCAGTGTGATTTTGAAAATGTATTTGATAAATATTCTTTGTCTATTCCTTCTATCACTATTCGGTCTACAACATTGTTAGATCTAACTTCAGCACAGCTTGAACAATTTATGAGTTAAGTCAAACATAGCATTCCTCCTCATGTTGCCATTCAGACTAAGACGCCAGCTATAGTTACTACTATAATGCAAAATGATCCCAAATTGCCTATGGTAACTACTATTTCAGCTAGTGCATCATCTTTCAGTCTTACTCCATGCTTGAGTGTTGTTACAAAGAAAAGAAAGAAAGAAGAAATTCCTCTTGATGAAAATGACAAACAAATAAGCAAGCTAAGGGTTTCAAAGAACAAGAAGGCTGAAATGGTTTCCAGAGTGGTAGTTGATGATAACCATATCAAG
The DNA here is from genome assembly GCA_028749045.1 of Cupressus sempervirens. Lineage (NCBI taxonomy): Eukaryota > Viridiplantae > Streptophyta > Pinopsida > Cupressales > Cupressaceae > Cupressus > Cupressus sempervirens. Next base: position 693,566,967 of record CM053784.1, read on the forward strand.
CATGCTGAAGTAGCTGAACCGTTTGTGGAGAAATCTACAGAAGATATGCAACTTGTTGATTACAGAATTACAAAGGTAGAACTTGGTAAGCAAACAAGGCTAAGTTATCAATAGGATGCACATGAGGCAGTAAACTTTCTTTCTCAAAAGAATGATGAATTGTGGTTAAAGAAAGTAAAACTCATAGAAGAAAATGCTCGTTTGGTAAGGATCATCGAAGAGATGAAGAGGTCTTCTATTGCCAGTGAACCTATTTCACTTGAACGCACGGAGAGGGTGAAGTAGAAGGCACATTTTGTTGATGAATGAAGCAGCAATATTGAAAAAGAGGGAATCTGAGTGTTTCTCAAAGTGTGCCAAGAGTTGAAGAAAGAGGGTGAAATCTCTGCTAAACTCAATGACATGTTGAAATCACTTAATCATCAATTTGAGTTGATAGACAGTCATTTTGGTGCTTGGAATAGCATGATGGAAGTCGATTTAGACTTCTTGTGTGAGTATAATGTTATTACATCTGTTGAAATGTATCATGACTTCATGCATGTGATAGAAAACAAGAAACAAGTTCTCCAAAAGGTCATTGAAGAGGTAAAGGCAACGGTACTCGTAATGTCCACTCAAGAAGATAAGATTAAAGGATCTTTGAAAGAATTGTCATGTGAAGTTATTGATGAGGACAACAACGTAAGAAACAAACAAAATGTTTTCACCAAGATTGGAGAAGCCATTAGCCTTCAACTTGAGTCGGATGATTTCAACATCCATGTGCTTGACATGTTTGCAAATTGGAAGTTTTTGCTAAATTTGCATAATCAGGTGGAGGATTCAAGCAAGGACACATCTAGGGCAGCAAGCACACTCTAGAAAGTCATTATGATTTTACAACACACTAGAGAACCATTTGTTGCAGTTGTACGAGTCCCTACAAAAGGTTGGAGAATTGGTTGATTCCATGTGAAAGCTCCAAATCATATTTTACATGCTTTAAAGTAGATTAGTGATAGGAAGACTACATGTAAAAAGCATCTTTCTTGTAAGTGCAAGATAACATGTACCTGTGCTAGTAGCTCATGTAGTTTAGTTGTAATCGCATTAGGCATGTAAATTGCAATAAAGTCAAAGTAGTTCATATGATAAAGATCGGTGGTTAAGTTTGTTCCACTTTTTCCTCCACCTTTCTCTCTTCGTTTTTCTTATATAAATGATAGAGTTCATTGTAAATAATCATCTTTTTCTATAGAGGAGACGGATGAGCTTGTGACTAGAAGGCTTTGTATTTCTTGTTGCAAATTTCCGAAGTGAATAAAGAAGCAAGTTTTTCCCAAACTTTGTGTTGAGATACTTGGAATTGATCTTTGTTTCTTATGTTACATTGATTCATTCGTCTTTGTTACTTCTCTCTTTGAAAGCATTTGAAAATTTTGGTGTTGTTTTTGAAAGACTTTGAGCTTTCATTAAAGAGATTAAGTTAGTTAGTGGCTGCAAGTGCTAAGAATTTCAGAATTTGAGCTTAGTTTCTTAGTATATTATTTCATATTTGGATAGCTGAATGAAGACTTTGAACTTTGATAGTTGTTTACTCTTATTTCAAGAAGATTGTTCGTAGGAGACTTTGAGTTCTTGCCATCAATCACCCAAGTCAATATATAGCTGTTGTCTTAAGGTTTTTATTACGTCAACACTTAAATCACAGGTATTACCATAGCAATAAATTCATTTTGTCTTATTGCAAGTAGTACTTGGTAATATAAGATCATTCCTGAAGAAAGAGGAATTTGATTCAGTGAACCACCCTGTTGTTAATTCCAGTTAGGTCTTTGTTTTAGCCACCTAAGGTATGAAGGGAGCCTCCTCTATTGCTAAGAGGAGAGATTTATCTCATTAAACCATGGCCTAAAAATCCCATTTTGTAATTTGTGGTCATGGTGGCTTACAAAATATTTAGCAAACAGTTTTTGGCGACTCTGTTGGGGACCGAATGCATTCGGAAGCCTCTTGCTTTCGTTTGACATTTTACACCCTTGTTTTCGGTAAAGTATTGGTTATCACACTAGCTAGTTTTGATTGCGTGTATTCGAGAAAAAAGAATACTGAAGGCTGTTCAAGCTCTATTGGATCATTCTAGGCTCAACAAGCTCATTTTGATTTACTCGCCAAAATTCCTTCTCTTTCTCGAACTACAAGTTATCTACCTTCTAAAAAGAAATCTGTTGTACCCAATGAAGATTATCAGTTTTTCCTTAAACCTTTACTTTCCATTACTCATACTCATATTCCTAATATCATGGCTGCTCCTGCTGTGACTGGTCCATGGGGAACAACTTTTGGTCCTTTAAATCTAGTTCTGCCTCTACACACTTTGCCACAAGGTTCATGAAAGAATTTTCCCAAATTCTATGGGTATGGTAAACATCCTAATGAGCATATCAAAGCCTTTTATATAGCATGTGGCGTGCTTGGTGTGGAACATCAAGATGTTTTTGTAAGACTCTTTATTGAGACTTCACAAGGAATTGTAACGTACTGGTTCTAGAATTTAGCTGCTAGTGCAATTACTGATTGGGATTCTTTGAAACTAAGTTTGGAGAACGCTTCAAGCCTACTCAGGATGAGCATGCTTTGCTCACACAACTTACCCAAATGAAGAAGGAAGCACAAGAAGGCGTGCGGGAATTCATTGCCAAGTTTAACAAGTTAGCTAATCGAATTCCTACTTCTTGACAACACACTGCTGAAAATCTAAAATACTTCTTTATCAATACTCAACTTCCTGAGCTTAGCTTCTCGCTGAGGAGGGCTGCTCTGCCTAATCTTGCTACAGGACAAACACTAGCAACAAAAATTGAAGATGGTCTTATCATGGCTGGTAAGATACGAAGAGATCGCTATAAAGAAAATTTCAATAGTTCTAATGGTTTTTCCATTGCTGGAAGTACAGATTCTATGATGCAAAAGTTGGCAAATGATGCACTTGCTTTGAAAAAGCAAATGTCTCAAAATTCTTTCAAAGCTTCGTGTAAAGATATTCCACGGTGGTCATTTCCTAGTGCTGCACATAATTATGCAACTAAAAACCAAGCAAAGCTCCCCCCTCCTTCAGAGAGGCTTGCACTTGAAGCTCCACCAAGCAAGCTACGGGATACTTCGAGAATGAGCAATTTAATTCTCTATCAAAAAATTATCAAGAAGATATTGTTGTTCCATACAATGATGATGATGAACTAGTTGGCGACTCTAATATTGGATATGTTTTTATGAAGATCAGGATCCTAAAAATAGTTTTGGCCATGCATATGCTGTGATGACACGTTCCCAAACACAGCTAGCAAGACAACAACAAGAAGCTGCCAAAACAATGGATGCTCAAACACCCATTACTCTTGCTAAAAGGGGAACACATTTGCCAACTCTTCCAAAAGATGGAGCAAGTAATGAAGTAAGTACATCCGCTGCTCCTATTGCTTTTGGTATACAAAAACCTAGTGTTCCTAATCCAAAACCTCAAGCTGAAACTTTTAGTTCTTCATTGGCTAATTCTTTTCAAGCATTTAATGTCATTGATCATGCTAAAAGAACCAGAATTCAAATGTCTGAGGTTGAATATTTAGAAGCTTATCCAGATCAGCTGGAAAAGCTTAATAAGTTTGTTAAAGAGTTTCAACCTACTCAAAGTGTTGTTCTAGAACCTAAAGGTCTTCCTAGTAACCTAGTTACTATTCCCTCAAGTATCCCTGGAAAGATAGAAACTTTCTATATTTCCTTGTTAATCAATGGATTTAAGTTGAGTAACTGTGTTATAGATTATGGCGCTTCTGATAATGTCATGCCATTTAAAGTAGCAGAAGCACCTGGTCTTACTTTAACAAAGATTTTGGAAATTGTTATTCCATGGAGAATAAAAAAGTTCCTCTTCGAGGTCAAATTAAGGATGCTCAATTTGCATTCGCCTCCTTCCCTGAAAAGAAAATCAAAATGACTATTTTGGTTGCTGATATTTTTGCTTCTTATGGCATGTTGTTAGGCCATAATTTTTGTAAAGACATAGGAGGAGAAACAAAATCAAGAGATTCTCATACACATTTTCTTTTTGAATCAGCTGGAATGGGAAACTATTACCTCCATGCTAATGAAATTTCAAAATTTGTTGAAGATTATCATTCGAAAGATTCTATTACATCTTGTATTTCAAATAGTGATAGATTTGCAAATGCAAGTGAGGATGTCATGGAGGTTTCTGTACCAGCAATGCCTATTACTATGCTTGAGGAAGTTATGCATCCTACTATGGAAGAGGAAGATGTTACAAGCATTTTTCAGCCAAAAGATGAACCTACTGATACTAATGACATCTCGATTTTAGAATTCGATGGGAGTTGTGCATCCACTGGTGTTGGTGTTGGGGTGGTCCTAATTTCACCAGATGGAGAAATGTTCCCTTATTCTTATAAGCTGCAGTTTGATAACACCAATAATACTACAGAATATGAGGCATTGATACTTTATATTAAAGCTATGCAAATAAAAGGAATTCGTAATTTGCATGATCGAGTTGATGCTGAGCTCATGCTATGCCAAGTATGAAATCAGTATCAAACAAAGAATGAAAGGCTTAAGCATTACAGAAATTTAGTTTGGGATTTTGTTGATGGTTTTGATGCTTTCAATATTTCTATGGTTCCTAGAGAATTCAATGCTGAAGCTGATTCCCTTGCTGTTTCAGCAACACTCTTAATTCCTCATAAGAGTTTTGAACAAAACAGATATTCTATTCAATTGGTTTTTTGTCCCAGTGTTCCAAACAACTGTAAGCATTGGCAACAATGATCATCAAATTATCAATTTCTTGTAGACAAAAGAAAATTTTGATGCTCTATATTTTGAAGGAAGTAGTTTATCTCCTCGGGAGAGTGTTCCTGGCAAGGATCCTATCATAAGTGAAAAGTTCATTCAACTCAAAGGTAACAAGATTCCTCATGGTTTAGTTTCTTTGGAAAGATTGTTTGATAAGCATGACCAATATGTTAAAAACCAACAAGAAGCTGGATCAAGTTCACCAATGGAGTTTGAGAAATACAATCTTGGATCTTATGCTGATCCAAAGTTTGTGAACATTGGTAAGTGTTGCACATTTGAAGAAAGGGATCGTTTCATTGATCTACTAACAAAAAACAGGGATGTTTTGGCATATTCATATGATGATCTCAAGTCTTTTCGTCCAAAGGAGTTGCAGCATGATATTCCTCTAAAAGCACGTGCAGTTTTATTTAGACAGAAATAGAGACAATATAATCCCAAAATTTTTGGTACTATCTTATCAGAAATTAACAAGACGCTAGATGTGAAAATAATTTTTCCATATCAGCATTCTACTTGGGTGGCAAATATCGTTCCTGTAAGGGAAAAAAAATGGTGAGATTCGTATTTGTGTAGACTTTTGCAATTTAAATCAGGCATCGTTCAAGGATAATTACCCCTTACCAATCATGGATCATGTATTACAAACAGTTACTGGTTCACAAATGTTATCCATGCTTGATGGATTATCAGGTTACAATAAAATTGAAGTCAAAGATGAGGATCAAAACAAAATGGCTTTTACCACTCCATGGGGTACATTTGCTTATAATAGGATGTCATTTGGTTTGATTAACGCTTATGCTACTTTTCAATGTGCAATGGATTTTGCTTTCCATGACATCAAGGAGAAAACTATTGTTGTGTATTTGGATGATCTTACTGTGTTCTCTAAACAGAAGCAAGATCGTGTTCACCATCTACATCAAGTATTGGAAAATTGTTGAAGACATGGGATTTCTCTTAATTCTCAGAAGTCTATGTTCAGAGATATAGAAGGAAAGCTTCTAGGGCATATTGTGTCTAAAGAAAAAATTAAGATTTTTCTTGAAAGGGGGAAATCTATTCAAAATCTTTCTCTACCAACTAATAAAAAAGTTCATTCTTTCTTTGGGAAGGTAAATTTGCTGAGAAGGTTCATTCCAGATTTTGTAGAAAAGACTCATCATATTTCAAATATGATGGAAGGATCAGCAATGTTCCATTGGAGTCCTGAAGAAAAGGCAGCCTATAAAGAGATCAAAGAAGCAATTGCACATGTGCCAGTACTAGTTTCTCCTAGTTTTTCCAATGATTTTATCTTGTACTATTATGCATCAGAGCATACTATGTCAGCTCTTCTCATGCAAAAGAATGTTGAAGACATAGAATCTCCTATTGCATTCATGAGTTGTCTGCTCAAATCACATGAGTTGTTCGCTCAAATCGCATGAGCTGAAATATTCATTGTGTAATGTCCCCATTTTTGGTCAGTCCGTGCAGTTGATTGAGTTAGCTCATCATAGCGACCCTCGTGAGCTAACAGGGTGTTTTGGGGGTCTCTGCTAATTACTTACTATTTTTAGTAAGTCTATTATGGGCAATTTATATTTTTAGCAGCGCAGTGCATGGCTTGGCAATTGGTCATTACCTGTCGTTATTTGGACTAATAATTTCATGAGCTCTTATTTATTCATTGAGTTGCATTATTATAATAATGTTTATATTATTATAATAATGACTTAAAGAGATATTTCTAAAAAGCAAGTTTCTAATGTTGAGTTCTTTTGGGACACTTCCACATTTTTTGAAGTGGAATTTTATGGAAACTTTGCCAATGAAAAAGCTTATAAATGAGAGCTCTTTTCATCGGGAAAGGCACGATTGAAAATATATTTACTTCTTGTGCCTTTGTGGCTTCCCTAATTTCTTAGTTGTGAGCCCTTGCTGAAGTATAAGGGTCTTGTCTGAGAAGTTCTTGGCAATTGTGCTTAAGTATACAATTGGCCAACATTCTCCTACCGTATCTTCTGTATCTAAGCAGAAGAATAATCTTGTTAATCATACTGAAATTATTGTGCATCTGGGTAAGGGTTTGAGGTTCGAATTATGTCTTGATCCTACAGCTGAGAGATATATCTTGTTTGGAATTTGAACATAATGGATTCATAGCTGTTGAAACCCTGGGCTAATATTTTAAGGGTCGAATTGCATATTTGAAGGGCAAATCGCTCTCTAGGGCAATTTATATCTAGCGCTAGTATATTTCCAAATTGAGCATATATTGTGGAGCTATTGCTTGACATTTTGGGCAGCCAGCTTACCTAGTAATTAGTGCCACATCTCTGCCATTTTCGTTTGTGGCAATGATCTGTTCAAAAACCATCTGGAGTAACTGATTTTCAGCACCAAGGAATTCCTGTTTAGGGCACTCAATTTCTCTCAAGAATATGGACATGTTTTACAGTGTCGGGCTGCACATTTCTAGGAGGAAATCTGCCCTATCAGTCTGCCTGTAACAACACCCTCTGGTTGTGTGCCTTGAGCATATTGGAAGCCTGCGATTTTATTCTTTCAGGCCTGTATTGTGGTTTTTGGAAGCCACATGGACTGTGGTGATTCAATCTGGAGGATGGGATTCGCTAGATGAGGAAATATTTTCCCTAATTCATCTTTGTGCTTCAAATCAGGTTCTTCTATATCAGTTCACATTTGTCTGAATGTGCAAAAACTATTTGACATTAATTTGTATGTCTCAGAAAATTCGAAGTAGTAAAGTTAGAATTTCACGTTGTATTTCTGGCATTTTAGATTCTGATTTTGTATATCAAATATCTTTCACAACAGTCCAAAAATCGTATATTGTTCATTTGCATCTGCATTTTTCGATAGAGACAAATTTGAGATTTCAGTGGTATAGCAAGCTGAATTAGCTTGTCCTTCATCAAGATTATCTTGGAAAATTGCCAAATTATTAATTCAGTAAAAGAAATTGTGTTATTAAGTTATAATTGGCAAAGAGCTTTTACACATTGATGGAAAAGAATGCCTTTGTGGTGGTGAAAGCAGTAAAGTCATTCAAATATTATATATTGAATTCACATGTGGTGGCTCTTGTTCCTAATACAACCGCCAAATCCATTTTGACACAACAAGAGTTTGGAACTAAAAGAGGCAATTGGATTGCTAAATTCAAGAGTATGGCATTGAAATTAATCCTACAAAGTTGGTTCGAGGTAAAGGCGTATGTCAGCTCATGGCTGAAAATGAATTACAACAAGAAGAAGCACACGAAGAACTACCAAAGGTATAATGGTATTCTGATATAGCATACTATCTTACTATGGTGAATGTCCTACCCATTTTTTTTATAAGCAAAGGAGGAGTTTAAAACTTAGAGCCGCTCGTTTTATTCTTTGGGATAGTGGTTTGTATAAGCGTGCATTAGATGGCACTTTCCTTCGTTCTATTGATAAAGCACAACAACTAGATTATTGGAATCTTTTCATGATTCAGCTTGTGGAAGTCATTTTAGTGCCAGTAACTGCTCATAAGATCTTACAAACAAAGTATTACTGGCCAACTCTTTTTCAAAATGCTTATGAATGGGTATAGAAATGTTAAAGATGTCAACATTTTGCGGGCAAATAAAAGTTAACAGCACTTCCATTAAAGCCAGTGGCAATTGAAGAATCCTTCCAACAATGGGGTTTAGATTTCATTGGTGCAATTAATCCAACATCCAGTGCAATTTAAACACTCGATTTTTAGTGAACTTTCACATCTTTTCTTTGTTTTTCTTTGTGCTAAAAATAGCTTTTACTTTTGTTTTTGTCTCAGGTGAATAGCCCTAAGAATTCTGCTTGATTTGAGCTAACTTAGGTTGAAATTGGAATTCTCTAACTCAAGTTATAAGGCAAAAAGCGGGGTTTTTTAGGTCAACTACATATTTTTATTAAAACTCTCAAAAAAGTGGGCTTTTTATTGACAATTGCACAAGATAAAAATATATTTGATATTTAAAGTGGATTTTGTGGTCCATTTTAAAATTTCAGCTCATTTTGAGTTGATTTGCCCAGAGCTTTTTATGTTTTATGAAAATAGTCTTTTTCACGACTATTTTTCATATTACTTTATTAAAAACTATAGTTAAATATTAAATATAACATGAGACAACTTAAATGTATAAGTGCGATTTTTAGTTCATGTTGCATATATCCACCTCAAAAATACTCCATGAAAATCCATTTTCAATAAAATCTAAGTCCCAGCATCATTAAAAGCGTGCTTTTTAAATATGATTACGCATGTGATTGTGTTTAAAATTCATTTTTAATAGTTAAATGCATGTGTTATTAATCATCACTTAAAGTGGGTTTTTGAAACTCATTACAGGTAAATATTTAATTAAAATGAGTTTTTATTCATTTTGATTTCAAGTGGTGATTTTGGACCCGAATACATATGTTTTTAATTATAAATATATTTTCCTTCAAAGCTAAAGGTAAAAGTGGTGTTTTTTCAGTCAATTACATATGTTTTGGATATATGTAAATGATAAAAAGAAATGCGCTTTGACTTGAAAATTTCATCTCAAACCAAAAGTCGCGATTTTCTATCATTTTGCATATGTTTCTATATAAATGCCTTCTAGAAATGCATTTAAGACTGAAGTGGTGCTTTCTAAACCCCATGCGCTTGCCTTTAAAAAGTGTGTTTTGGTCTTCAAGCCAAAAGTGGTGATTTTTAAAGGATTTGCACATATATTAAACACATGTTAAAGAAACTCAAATGTGTGTTTTACTCTAGAAGGGCAGAAGTGGCCATTTTTTATGCCACTACATGCATAACTTCGATTAAAACTCAGTTTAAGGCAGGCCTTTAAGTGGTGGTGATTTTTAGTGAGTTTACATGTTTTTAACACATGTATTTCTCTTTCAAAAATGTGTTTAGCCCTATCCAAGGCAAGTGGCGATTTTTGGCCAAATCACATGAGTTTCATTGATGTTATGACCTTCAAAAAAAGCGTTTTGTCTAATAAACACCATATCTTCTCATAGGCAGCAATTTTGGGAGCTTTTGCATACATTGTTTCCATATGCGTTTGCACAAAAACAGCCCGTTTTGGTTCTAATTTTTATCAAAATACCTTATAATTTCAAGGAGTTTTTTCATCATATCTCTTCAAGAAGCTATCTCAGGTAAGGATTTTTAAATCCAAGCTTGTTTTTCACTATTTTACAAGCTCAATCTTTCCCTAAATGTAATTTTTATACACTTTTGCATTTGAAGGAGCTAGGTCAAAAGTTGTTCAACATTTTTGACATTGCATTTCTCTAACCTTATCAACATGTCCAAATTTGAACCATGTAATGAGGATTTCGAATTTAAGTCTTGGTTTGGGCAACTCTAAAATTCGAACATCTCTTGGATTTTTTCAGATTTGCTCAAGGTTTGTACAATAATTTTGTCTTTCTCATTTATAATGAAGTGAAAGTAATTTTTCTTGCTTATTTTCTCTAAGGCATTTGTGTACTTTTGTTTGAATGTACATGCAAGCCACTGACATTTCCATTTTCAGATTTGCATGATTTTCATTCTTGAAGTTGTTCCTTCTATCTTCCGTCTTCTTCTCCAAGTTGCATATGCAACATCACATATTACTTGCATATGCAGTCAGGTGTAAAATCCCATTCTAAAAAGATAAGTTTGGCTCTTCCCTTACATGCAAATACAAGTTAAAATCTCAGCATTATGCATTTCATGTATCTCCATATGCCTACCTTTTGATAAAGTCTTTTCCACATGCTTGCTAGATAATATCTCATGTTTTGCACTTATTTAAACATTAGGTGTTGAATGTGTTATTCATTTTTCTCCCAGCTCTCAAATCCAAGCTTGTTGGTCACATATGCAATTCATCCTCAAAAACCTGTTTTGCAAAAATTTACTCACAATTCAGCCATTTTGAGTTTGACCAAGTTTGTGAATGATAACTGGTTGATTACTAAGAGACCGAATCTTGTTAGATGGCCGGTCAAGGGAATTTGCAGATGTGATTTTAAAAAGGAAATCAATGACCTGATCACACTTCTCAGCCACTTGGCAAGGCTCAAGGATTCAAACACCTTAGAACCATGGATGTACAAGTACAACTCACTCATAATATAGTAAAAGAAAGAACGTCTTTTGGGCTCAATTGGTGAGTGATTCCATATGTGAACAATTGATGAATGTTCTATCAACTAGTGTGTTCAACATGAACTCCTACATGGTATGCATTGCTGCTGTTCTCGGTACCATTTATGGGTTATTAACTAAGCATTAAAGATCTATAGTTCATGTGTTGGAATATTATAAACAATTGCCTTCAAAACAAAGTCAAATACACTTCAAAAGAGTTTAGCATGGCTGCATTGGGCATTTTATGTGCTTGTTTGATAAGGAGCTCACTAACAAACAAGTATTTGATGAAGCATGGAACAAGGTTAATGAGTATGGTTGCATGTTTTTACAATTTCCCACCTTTACAAATTTGTGAGTTGGATGTTTCAAAGGAGAACCATACACATCACCAAGGTATCCTACAAATAGAATTATACCGATGGAGTTGGTGAGACAACTTATGGAAGTCCAAGCTTATTGGTCTAGTTTGCATCGGCCTGAAGTGAGAATTTCATCTCGAAACCCATTAAAGATTGGAGAATATTCAATTAACACTGTTCCTAAGGCCAAAAATATGGAGTTTGAACTTCAGAGGATCACGCTGAAAAAGTTTGCAGCCAGAAGTTGTTTTGATTGGAGGGGATTGCATGACAAGATAAGGAAGCAATTATTACACATAAATCATCAAGAAGATCTATGGATTGATGTGCATACTGAGGTGGAAATACGTATGGATTATACCAAGTTAACTACGAAACAAATTGTAGATTTCGATTTGGCACCAATTCCCCCTAGTTTTGAAGATGATGATCAAGTTTTGGATCTTGAGTATTTTCAGCATGATGTGGAGAAGTTACCCATTCTTCCTCCTACAGGGTCATGCAAAGCAAATACATCCATGTGGGATAGATTTCAGTCTATTCTAACTAATACTAACACATGGATGAAGAGAATGGGTCTTAAATGCATAAAGATAAAACCTGACAAAGATTTTCATTCTGCTAGTCTGACTGATTTGACATCAGAGATAAAGGGTATAGAAAAGATGATACATCTTTGTCTACATTTGAACCCCTTGTTCAAAGTTTGCCTAAGTTGTCTATCAAAGGCGGAAAATATAAAAGTACTTGAAGTGAAAGAGATTGGATCTCAATCTATTCAAGTTGACTCCAATGATATTGAAGTGAGGAAATGAAAAGAATCTTCCCCTCTTGCTTCATATCCTTTGGAAGTTCTTCCTACAACCTCTCTTCCAGATTCAACTCCAGTATTAGATGAATCTCATGGTTCTCCTGTAGGCATCGCTATGGGTGCATTCTTTGTTAAGCATTCATCCTTTGAGGATTTTGTGACTATTATCCCAGCTTTCACTGTATCATCAACCGCCCCTACATTAGATGCACAAGGATATAAGTATGATTTTGAAAATGTATTTGATACATATTCTTTGTCTATTCCTTCTTTCAATGTTCGATGTACAGCATTGTTAGATGTAACTTCGGCTCAATTTGAACAATTTATGACTGAAGTCACACATAGCATTCCTCCTCCTATGGCCATTCAGATTGAGATGCCAGCTATAGTTACTACAGTAATGCAAAGTGATCATGAATTGACTATTGTAACTACTGTTTCAGCTGTGCATCTTCTTTCAGTCTTCTTCCATGGTTGACTGCTATTATATAGAAAAGAAAGAAAGAAAAAAAATCTCTTGAAGAAGAAAACAGACAAATAAGCAAGCTAAGGGTTTCAAAAAAAAAAAGGCTAAAACAATTTCTCGAGTGCTAGTTGATGATAACCATATCAAGTATGTTTAAGTACCGGAAAGGCCTATGGAGAAATCTACCGAAGATATGCAACCTGCTGATTACAGAATCACAAAGGTAGAACTTGGTAAGCAAACAAGGCTAAGTTATCAATAGGATGCACGTGAGGCGATAACCTTTCTTTCTTGAAAGAATGATGAAACGTGGGAAAAGAAAGTAAAGCTCAAAGAAGAAAATGCTTGTTTGTTAAAGATCATTGAAGAGATGAAGAGGTCTTTTGTTGCCAATGGACCTGTTTCAATTGAATGCATGGAGAGGGAGAAGGAGAAGGCACATATTGTTGATGAATGGGGCAGCAATATTGAAAAAGAGGGAGTCCAAGTGTTTCTTTAAGTGTGCCGAGAGTTGAAGAAGGAGGGTGAAATCTCTGGTTAACTCAATGACATGCTGAAATCACTTAATCATTGATTTGAGTTGATAGACAGTGATTTTGGTGCTTTGAACAGCATGATAGAAGTTGATTTAGACTTCTTGTGTGAGTATAATGTTATTACATTTGTTGAAATGTATCATGACTTCATGCATGTGATGTAAAACAAGAAACAAGTTCTCCAAAAGCTCATTGAAGAGGTAAAGGCAACGGTACTCATAATGTCTACTCAAGAAGATAAGATTAAAGGAGCTTTGAAAGAATTGTCATGTGAAGTTATTGATGGGGATAACAAAGTAAGAAATCAACAAGAAGTTCTCACCGAGTTTGCAGATGCCATTAGCCTACAACTTAAGTCGGATGATTTCATGAAAGATCCCTGATGGATCTCTGTTGCTAATCTGTTGTAGCTTTATTATATTTTTTTCTTCTTAATTTTCTTTTTCCTGTTTAATAAAGTTTTCTTGCAGAACTAGACGGAAATGCAGAAGAGTTTGTTTGTTTTTGCGTTTTTGATGATTATTCAACATAGAAATGAGATGGAGCAAATGATATGAAAAGAGTCTGAAAATAAATAACAATATGCAGCAAAATCAGAATTGATACCAATCGTATCAGGCAGATCTCTGAATTATAAAGCCAAATAAAGGATCCAGTACATTTTCCCTAACAATGACGCCAAACTGGCTAATGGAAAAGGAGTGTGAACATGCAAACGTCTGTTGCTGATTATCCGACTCTCTATATTTCAAAGTGCTGCAAATGGCGGCTACTGCCGCAAGGCTCACTTTCCCATGTACCAATAATCGTGCCTAGCTAAACAATACTGCAGACCCAAGCTGAAATGGCGTCCTCCTTCTCTGATAACAGCTGATACCACTGAAAATTCCAAAACCAAATATTGCTGAGGATTACGTCCCAGCCAGTAAATACCCTAGGGTTTGCGTCCCAGAATAAAATCGCCCAAGCAGAGAAAATTTGTAAACAAGTTTAAAATGCATAATATGAATGAGGAATGGCGCCTCCATCTCCTTATAACCCCTTCCAAAGAAAATCGAACCCTAAAGTGACTCCAAAAGGCGTTGGGTTACAAAAGTGATTTAAGTCTTATTTTAAAGTGGCAATGTTACTAAAAATGACCCTTTTCTCCATAGACATAAATCCGTTCACTGAATTGCCCTAAGACCAAAGAGAAAGATTTAGAAAGTTCAAGACCTTTCCAACGAGCTATCACACCAAGGGGTACGCATCCAAATAAGGTCAAAATTCCCCTTATTACTCCAAAATGGCTATTAACTTAGCCTTATTTAATTATTAAACGCTAACTTAGGAAATATTAAAAATATAACCCAAATAGCTACAAAATGCCCAACTGACATCACAAACCATAAAATCATCCTGTCACCTGTCTGTGACTGAAGTCGGAAATCAAGGATCCACTGGCAGTCTCATCCCTAAAATCTAGGGATGCTCCTAAATTTTAGGAAACAAGCTCTATCCCTCTGAAACTAAACCCAAAGAGCAAACTCATGGAAACCCAACCCTGTGCATGATCATACTCCTAAAAAGTAGGAATGAACCCCATAAATATAGGAACTGTCTCCTAAAAACAAGGAACGCCTCCCAACTGATCAATAACCGCCAGAACACCAAGTCCCCAACACTGAATAACCATACTGGGTGTCTATCCAACCCTGTCAGCCTACAAGACCCCATAATAAGCTGACTCACATGTCTCTGCTAGACTGAGCTAGAGTGGGGACATGACATTTCAACATCCGTGTGCTTGACATGTTTGCAAATTGGAAGTTTTCACTGAAGAATTTTCATAATCAAGTGGAGGATTCAAGCAAGGAAACATCTAGGGCAGCAAGCACACTATGGAAAGTCATCATGATTTTACAACACACTGGAGAACCAGATGTTGCAGTTGTACGAGAGTCCCTATGAAAGTTTGGAGAATTGGTTGATTCCATGCGAAAGCTCCAAATCATATTTTACATGCTTTAAAGTAGATCAGTGATAGGAAGACTACATGTAAAGAGCATCTTTGTTGTATGTACAAGATAACATGTACCTGTGCAAGTAGCTCAATTAGTTTAGTTGTAATCACATTAGCCGTGCAATTTTGAATAAAGTTAAAGTAGTCAATAGGATAAGGATGGATGGTTAAGGTTGTTCCAATTTTTCCTCTACCTTTCTCTCTTTGTTTTTCTTATATAAAGGAGAGAGTTCATTGTAAATAATCATCTTTATCTATAGAGGAGAAGGTTGAGCTTGTGACTAGAAGGCTTTGTCTTTCTTGTTGCAAATTTCTGAAGTGAATAAAGAAGCAAGTTTTTCCCAAACTTTGTGCTGAGATACTTGGAATTGATCTTTGTTTCTTATGTTACATTGATTCATTCGTCTTTGTTACTTTCTCTTTGAAAGCATTTGAGAATTTTGGTATTGTATATGAAAGACTTTGAGCTTTCATTAACTAGATTGATTTAGTTAAATAGTGGCTGCAAGTGCTAAGAATTTAAGACTTTGAGCTTAACTTCTTAGTATATTATTTCATATTTGGATAGCTGAACGAAGACTTTGAGCTTTGTTAGTTGTTTGCTCTTTTATTTCGAGAAGATTGTTCATAGGAGACTTTGAGTTCTTGTTATCAATCACCCAAGTCAAGATATAACTGTTGTCTTAAGGTTGTTCTTATGTCAACACTGAAGTCACCAGTATTACTGTAGCAATAAACTCCTTTTGTTTAACTGCAAGTAGTACTTTGTAATACAAGATCATTACTGAAGAAAGAAGAATTGATTCAGTGAACCACCCTATTGTTAATTCCAGTTAGGTCTTTGTTGTAGCCACCTACAGTAAGAAGGAAGCCTCCCCTATTGGTGAGAGGAGAGATTTATCTCACTATATCGTTGCTTTAAAATGCCATTTTGTAAGTTGTCATCACAGTGGCTTACAAAATATTTAGCCAACACAAACTAAGATGTCCCATGACCTAAAGCCCTAAAGGAACTCTTAAGTGGGACCTTTTTAGTCTAATTCTTGATTTGTCGTAAAACATATTAATAAAACATATAATCACGTGTTTGATCAGTATTGCTATTTTAGGAATTGTAATCATAGATTTGCAGTCAAAGAAGGCAGAAAGAATATCCTTTACCTGGATTTTATAATAGTCTTTGTGATGAAAATTAATCTAAAAGAATACAATTTCTCTTAAAGTACACAAAGTTTAATTCCCAAACATAAAGGAATTTAGAATATTCATCACAAGTGTTGTTTCTTATTTATTAAATTAATTTGTATTTGAACTCACAAAAACCAAAACTGTCACCAATCATGGCAAGTCCAAAAACTTATGATGAAAGCAGTTCAACTAATCCAAAGCCTAATCATATTTTCCTTCGTTTCTCAAACTGAACCTTCCAAGAGTAGGTATAGAATGCTCTATAGTCTATACCACATAAGATTTGGCTGTAGATTGTAGCCAACCAAGATCTAGGAGCTTCCATCAAAGCAAAAGAGAGATTGGATATGACAGAACAATTCTATTCTATCGAAGGATGGAAATGTACAATGATGAAAGAATTTGAGATCACTAAGGGAGCCCCTTGGTTATATAGGCTCAGGTGAACATAGCATTATATAAGATTAAAACGTGTCTTAATCTTATGGCTTGAAACATAAAACAATTACCATCTTATGTGTACCCTAGATAAACTTAAGTCACAAATGTGAATGACCCTAAGTGATCAAATAACAAGTAAAAATTTAGAACAGCCGTTTCACAACAACTACTCTTGATCTAAAAGGAGCTTGTTGAGACAATTCATAATCTGTTGTAATACAATACGAGAATCTACCAAATTTTACAGGATTTGAAATCATAGATCTAAAATCAAGACATCACATGAAAATTTATCTTTTTGACAACCTGCATTTGATAGCCTTTCTGCTAATGGAACATAATCTAAGATTGTGACATTTTCCATAGAAGTACAAATGTTTATATTCATAAGCATAGGAACTCAAATATATTAGTCTTTGCTCGTAATGTGTTTTTATTTGAAATTTATTAGATCATACTTTATTCTAGATTGGAATACCAAGAAGTCCCATCATTTAGTCCCATCATTTATACTCAAACCCAAAACACATGTTAAAATACTCCAAGTGAAAGCTTAAAATACTTGTCAAGCTCAAAACAGTAAATATGATATTCCTAAAACAACCAACATTAGAAAATGTTTTGTTTGCACAAGAAGATAGTAGCATAACATTCAGGACGCTACTTCTATCCATTTATTTAATTAACAATGAATGACCAACACAATTTTATAATCTTATCTGAAATAATACCTATCAGAAAAGTTGTAATTATAACTTACTTTTTTAAGTGCTATCCCAGGATTGCGTATAGAAGCCATTAGTGCTACTCTTTGAGAGTCTGTATAACCAATGTTTTGTTGTTACTGAAGATTTTCAATTGAATAAATGAAGCTCATAGATTCTATAATTATAAATCAAAACCGTATAGCGCACCCAAAATAAATTCAATATCAGATAAAGAAAATTAAAAGAAAAAAAAAATGAGATTTAAAAAGAAACATAAACACCAAACTCAGAAATGGAAAGATGAATCAGACTTTGTAAAGCTTGTGTCAATTCTATTAACATGTTCTCTATCAAGTACAGAACACAGCATAATAAAGATTTAGTCTAGCTATAATTTATATGCTTCATATTAACTATCATCTTCAATTAAGATTAGATTAAAAGTCATTAAAAGTCAAAGAGTTAAAGAAGTGTTAATATGTCACCCAAAGTTGCACTGGTACTGGGCTACAGTTATGTGTACTCGTATTTTTTTATTTAATTCTAATATTTTATAGAAAATCTGAATATACAAGTCATGACATTGAGCATTCAAAACAAGCAATTTGAAAACACGAGGCATGTGTGCATGCGTGCGTGCTGAAAATTTGAACTTTAGATGCATAACAAAGAAGACAAACTTTAAATATGAACAAGAAGATCATAAATCATATGTCGACATATTGCAAATGATAAACTTCTAGGTCTAACTTGAACAATGATAATCATAAAAAGTATAGTAGTTTACTGTTAATCAGTATTGTTTCAAAGTTTCAAACTGATTACATATTGTGCTGCTGTACAGATAATGCATCTTCAACATATTATTCAACAAAACAAAGTTGATTTGATTCAAGAAAGTGCAGCAAACAACCAGCACGAGGTGACTCAAAAATTTATCCAGGATACCATTGCTGATGGAGCTCCTATTATACCAATATCTGCACAACTAAAGTACAACATTGATGTTGTATGTGAATACATAACAGAGAACCTAAACGGCCTTATAGATGTCCAGTCTGAAATACAATCACATCTCATATATGATTGTTACCAAAAGAAGGTTATGAGAGATTATATTTATAAAATTCTTATTCGCAGAACCTTGCAATAGGAAATGCAGTGACAAAGAAAGCCACGTCAAGATTCACTTCCTCTTTCAAGTCAAACACGGTCAATCCAATTGCTAGAAGAGTTTGTCATATGGACATAGAGATGAAATCACACAGCAATTATTAATCATCCAGGTGTCTATTTGACCGAAACAATGACATTCCTTTGTTATTGCAAATTCAAACATGTATTGAGTTCATCAATGCAATAGATGATTGATTTGCAAGAGAGTTCAAGTCATTACAAATGTCATGAGTTATACAGACAGATGCCCCATATATAGCTCTATCTTTCTTTGACACCATCAGATACATGGCAATTTCATGATGTGAATCAGGTTGGGCACAAAACCAGACACTTCTATATGACGTAAGTCTCATGATAATCCACTATTGGATTACTCAGCGCAAATCAAATATTCAAAAACCAATAGTGCCAATTGTACAGAGGCAATACCTAGCACTAGTGTCAGGAAGAGTATCTCAAGTGAATCTACAACCTCACTATGACATCGTCCCTACTGGATAAATATAGCATCAACAGTACTAAACTCTGATCAATGATAGAGTCAATGAAAACTCAAGCATGCACCCAGCGACAAAATGAACCCACACAGAGTTCCAATGCTATGAAAGTCAATGAAAGACACAGGAGTTTAACATAATGTGTCAATTACCTTATGCATTCACAACAATGAAGTTTTTTGTGCAAAACAATTTTGGGAAGAAATTACTATCACACCTGATATAAATAAGATGATGTTATAAAGGTCTTATATCACAAACCGCACTTCCACAGATAATTACCAAATATTTGAATCAAAGATGAGAATATATTTGAAGAACGGGCAAGTTGCCAGAAATGTAGTTTAAGAAAATGGCACATGAAATTGGTATTAGAATTTGACTTGGCATCAAAGTCTTTGAATGTTTTGGAGTATAGAAGGAAGTTGTGCCCAATCTTCATTAGTGCCAGATGATAGAATTTTTGCCTTTTATTTTTCATGCTCAAGGATTAATCCCTGTCACAATTAAAAGACAGGAACATTAGTAGAATATTTTAATAATACTCTATGATTTTTTGCAGGTTTCGGAAAACATATGCTGGTTTGCCTGAAAGCCATCCTTAAGCCAGGAATTGTCAGGAATGGAAGCCCAAGTAGCAATGACAAGAAATACGCAACAGATGCCAACAAGAGTTTCATTGAATGAGTCAAAGAACGGACAATCTGTGATAAGAATACTACGCATGGCTCTCATTTTAATGGACATCATATATGGAGCAAAGGAGCTCAAGGTTGTCCAGGCATTAAGTAGGGAACTCAAACTTTATATTTTCACATTCAAGAACGTAATACATTGAAGTTACAAACTGCCAATTATGTTAAATTTACATTGCAAAGATAATTGATCAGCTATTTGTTAAGAGGAGATGCGATGGTTGAGAACATGCCTCCCCATCTTTTATAAATATGATAGAAAAAATCAAGCAAAGACACAATATTATTTACAATATATACAATTTCCTGAAAATTTTACACACTCAAGCTATTATTGAATATTTGATTATATTCTCCTATTGGCGAAGATTGAATGGTTGAACAAAGCTCATGGATTTCGATTACTGATTATAATTTTATGCATATTTGGGATAAATTTGCATTGGATGGATCATTCGTAAGGAGTGTCTTTGTTGCATTTTTTTTTCCAACATAATTTGTAAGCATAATTATTTATTTTAAATTCTAGAGTTGAAATATTATTAAGTTGTGTCCTTCATAATTATTTATAAATTCTATAAGTGATTTATATGATAGATAAGTGGATAGGGTCAATTATAGCATTTTAAATTCGATTATCACAAATACTGTGAAATATTTAATTGTTTATGTATCTGTGTTTGGTTTTTCTCCTAACCATAGGAATTAAAGTGCATGCTAGACTAGTTTAGAATTGCATCTATATATTTGATCGGTCACGTCTTGATTACTAAATTGTTTATTGTTAAAGTGCATAGAACTTTATAAAGTTGTACATAATAACTTATAATATTGACTCTGTTAGCCCTTTAATTTTTGGCACTGGTCTTTATATTATTCATGATTCATAATCCATATGCTGGCAATTATTTCACATCTGGAGATGTCCCCATAAGTGTCTTTAAGATGGGGATTCGTTTTTTATAGCGAAAATCAGTACCGTGGATCACAATCTCCAAGTAACTGTGTAATATTATTATTAAAAAAGAAATCCACAATAATTACTATGTTTGTAGTAGAACCAGAGGAATATGTACCCTATGCTTGAGATGATGAAGTCTCGTGTGTTTGATTAAACATCAGTTACAATGAGAATAATCAACCCTGAAACGGGTGCAGATGCAGTTTATGGTTAGCACTTGTGATGCCCCACCATAGAGAAGATATCTTAGATCATGAAAATTGTCTTATTTATAAGACCTAAAATTTCATATAGGAACCCAAAGATTAATAGACAGATAAGACATCGAGCATGCAGTAATTTACTAACGAAAATAATGCACAGTGATAATTACCTAACGGAGAGCAATGAAAAAAATGCAGCAAAATATTATAAGATTCTAATAGGAGTGATGATTGGTATAAAGGCAGTAAACAACATTCAATCTATATTAAACAACAATTAATCATTAATATACACCAGCAATTAGAATGTTCAAAGGTGTCAAACAAATGACGATGGTAGCAATTGAAGTATCATTAGGAGATGCAATTAAGTGAATAAACAAGGGCAATGATTGGTCCTGAAAGGTTGTCATTAAGAGTTCGGTTCTGAAGGGGCATGACCATTTCTTAAAGGCCAACAACTTCTGAAGTATCATCTCTCTTCATAGAGACATTAAGATATAAAAGCTAGATGCTAAGTTATTAGTTCGGGTTTGGGGACAGATTCAGATACAAGAACCTGGTATATGGGTTCAAAAAAAATCTTTCATAATCGTACACATGGATGTGTGTGTGTGTGTGTGTGTATGCATTACATATACAAAAAAAATAAGAGAAATATATAGATTTGTAAAACTAAATAATTTCATAGTATGATGCTTGATCATTGATCAATGCCAAATGTCAAAGATAAACATTGAAAACTTAAATACTTGATCATTTATCTATGCTCATGATTCTAAAGAAAATTATCACATTGAATTACAGAATTATAAAATGAAAATTCAAAATATATTTCATTAAAGTTTGAAACCTGTTTCAATGTTCATCAATCAGGAAAGTGTTCATCAATCATCAAATGGATTATCAAAAAAACCAGCAGCAATGTAGCCTTGATGAGATACAAGTAATAAATCAACATCATCATTAGAACCCAAACCGTTCCACTAGCACTAGAGGGTATTGTGTCATCATCATCATCTATGTCAAGTAAAGTGGTACCAAAAAGATCCTCAATGGTCAAATCCAATTCATAAGACTCAGGTGCTACATTCACTTCTTGTATTTTGGATCCTTACATGCCACAAGGCGCAAAGGTGTGAACAAACACAAGTCTTCTTCTTTTTTTGCAGCCAACCAGTTACGCTTCACTTAGTGGATAGAGGAGTATGTACTCCAATTCCGCTCAGAGACTTAAGAGCTCGCAACTTAGACAGAAGATCAACAAAATAAAAAATAGAAGATAAATTCAAGAATGTTAAGCATTACATCCTACAATGCAAGTGGCCCCACAAAAAAGGTCAGAGGTATGTATAATCTTAATTGTAAGAGGTTGGAGGTAGGTATAATCTTTCCCATGAAGGTACCAACATCTAATAGCATTCATTTTGTTTTGGTCATAGATAGCAATAGGGTTTGCATCTTTTCCTAAGATAAACAATCAAAATTTTCTCCTAACATTTGCCCACACCTCTAGATCGCTGTAAATTCTACTAAATGTCCCCATGTACCCGTTAGCAACCTCAACATCTCTATATGGTGGCACTCTACCTAGAATAGGAAGTGCTTTTGCACTATTGTACCTAGGAGATAGAGCATACAATAGGAGAGCAAAGGTGTAGTCATCTTGTTCCAACGATGAAGAATAATTGCTTCCACCTTGTTGTATAAGGTGTCCTTAAGATCATTCCCTCTTCGTTGTAATATCGTTCTCTCTTCATTGTATGACCTGAGATATGAAATCGGTAAGTTATAATACATTCCGCTATCCTTGTTTATTGAGAAATATCTAAAATGACATAACTTACATCAAGACAACTTACATGAATATCATTTGTTGGTGGGCTCGTGTTGATTATGTATTGGAATTCACTAAATCAATCATATCTATGCTTCAGTTTGCCAACAGTGATGAACAATGCTTGGGGGATGTCTATGATAGCATGGATACAATGTTGGAGAAAATTTCATTGCCTTCACCTTTTGTGCCCTCATTGTACTTGGTTGTTTGTAAATTTCCAATTCATTGCTAATAACAAGTTGTGACAATGTCTTTTTCACCCTCACAAGTTGTCTAAGAAGCAAGCAAAGTTTCAACCACTTAAGAATGTTAATCGTAAGTTACTGATACATTTAAACTATGTAAACACGACAAAGACTATTTTATTCAATTATGTAATATGTGAAATGAAATGATAAATAAATCTAAATAAATTAGATTTTATAATTTACCTTCAATAAATCGAATTTCAAGAAAGTTTCTAAAAATTGCTTGTGACATATGGTGGTTTGTCACTGACATTTTCATCTCCTCACCCTCATATATTTTTTTTACCCATTCTATTTGGGTGTCAATTGCTTGCATCACCAAGTTGAGCGAGAGGACGGTGCACAGTGTCCAAAAGATGTGACCATATCTACTCTCTACCAAAGTACCTAAAACCTTGCAAACTTATGCATTGTTTGTACTTACTTGGAGAACATTATCATGCCCCACCAACTCAATCAATGAAAATTCTAGCAATGAACTCTACATCTTTTACTCCCCTTCACAGTTAACCGCACTCAAAATAAATATTGACCCCTTGGGGGCACAACAATTACATTGATTAATGGACACTTTTTGCAATCTTTCCATCCATCAAAAACAATAGACACGCCTGCTTGAACCCAAGAATCTCTAATTAGTGGTGCACAACTTTCCAAATCCAAGAGCAATGTAACCAGAAGGTACATTATTTATTGCTATCACCATCTCCCTCCAATAAGGTGACCTCTCTAAGTTGAATGGAAGATCATTTGCATAGAGGCAACATGCAATTTTTTCATCAGCAATATCTAATGCCTCATTTTGAAATGCCTTATCTAATGGATCTCTCTTACAGGTAGTGTTTTGTGGTTTGTCTACATCTTCATCCTCCCTAGAAGGCATAAGCAAGAAGGGATGTCAAGAGGTTGGTTGAGAGGGTGGTGTTATTCTTTTTTGTTTCCAGAACTATAACCACCTTGGTTTCCTTTGCAACCAATTTGTCAGTGTCTTCTTGTTCTTTTTATGAATGTTGTTATTTGCCTAGCTAACAACCCCTTTTATCTATTCCTAGGCCTTTACACACATTAATCTCTATATCACCAAGGCCAAAAAAATGAAGTTTGACTCGAGAGTACGAACTTCTATATTGTGTGTTCTTAAAATTACATTTCCAAATAAACCCCACCTATAGGAAGTTAAGAAATTTTTGTAGTGTGTCTCTCTAAAGGAGACCCTTTATCGATTTTAAATTTTTGAGATCCCTCCCAACCGACTGAGCTTTGACTGCTCACTATTGCAATCTATTAAAAATATGAAGAAAAAAAAGTAAACTTCAAAACTTCTTCAATGAGTGTAAGGATCCGAGCAAACCAACAGGTTTGGGCACAGAGCCTTCGCAAGCCCAGACCTAGTTCGAGGGTCTAGGGTGCAAATCCGGTAACTAAGGTTAGAAGACTGTGATGGAGAAAGAAGTAAATAAACAATACACACAAATCAGTACTCATAAAAACGAGATTAGTTTATAAGTCAGCAGCAATCAAGCACATAAATCAGACCATAGCAATCTTATTTATTTGTTGACAAAATTTAGGGCAATAGCAAAAGCGGAGATTAAAAGAATTATTTCATTGTTGTTATTCTTGTCAACAAAAAAGGTCGTATTCGTGTAATCTTCATCAACTTAATTTAGGTCTTCGTGACTTAGATGTTTTTGTGTTTTCAAGGAGTTCATACATCTCACCACAGTTGCCTAGTTCATAAAAGTCAATTCATTGAGGAAGTCAAAACTTCACAAATCCAGAATCTTCAAAAAGGTCTCAAGAAAACTTTGTAAAACTCACACTGAATCAGAATTGGTAGTAATGCTTCTCACCATATCCCTACAACTTTAATACTGTGAGACTATACAATGATTATTAGGACAATATTGAGCAGAAATATAAATAAATAAATTAGCACAAAAATTTATTTAACAACTGATTCGTGACATCTAACCGTATGATATTTATTGTATGGATTGCTGCTCAGTAAGGTGGCTGCATAACTAACATTAACCAACATTATTTCATCACGACATAACAAAAAACACAAACAGAAATTCTACAGAAGTTAAATAAATAATGTGATATTCATTTTCTGGAATTGTGAAATTGAACTATTCATTGAGTACACTTGTAAGAAGGAAAAAAGTATAATATATTCTCAAATCTCTAACATTTTCTATAGGAAAGGTTTGTTGGTAAGTTGTAGCTTCCCAAGATTTTTGCTGGAAATCAAGCTATGATAAAATTCTTACCACTGCCCAAATCATAGTTCCCGGACTCCCCAGCCAATTTGAAGTACTAGAGATAAAAATGTTCAAATACATGTATTTTAAGTTTTGACCAATTTCTACAAATGAAGCGTTTATTATACACAACTATATTACAGAACGTAAATGTTCCAAGTTATTTTCCAAAACATTATTTTCAATAAATTTATCAAAGCTAAGCCCACTGTGCGCCTACTGAAGCAAAAGAGATCATGTCAACAAAAACATGATTCTCTGTGTTACCTTAGTTGTGAATAGTAAGTACCACAATGTGAATTTAGAACCAAATATAAATGTGTATATCACAATAATACATGCTTATGAATGCAAGCCTTGAATCAAATTTTACATGTACAATTAAAAATTGATCCCCAACGGCCACAAAAACATCCACACACACAAGATAAGACCGACATAAAATAAAAATATATTTTTTGTTCAAATACACCCCCAAACTACAGAACCATACAAACTGATCGTAAGCCAAAGCCAACTAATCATATAAGTTAAAAAACATTCTATCATACCTATTCATTACAATGAGAAAATTTTCACACATAAATTTCTAAGGTAATTCCTTATGATGTGTGGATGTCAAGAAAGAGAAAACACACCAATTTGAGGAAGAAATGAGCTACTAGACATGTGAGCTGCTTCTGTTGATGGAACCTTTGGCTCCAATATATATTTCTCTTTTCCAATAGAAATTGGAGAACTAGTTGATGATTTCAAGGAAGTAGGTGGTGGAACTGGGTGGAGAGGTGGAGGTGGAGGTGGAGGTGGAGGCGGTGGTGGGGGTGGAGGTGAAAGTGGAGGTGGAGGTGGAGGTGCAGGTGCAGGTGAATGTAAAATTGGAGGTAGAGCTGAAGGTAGAGGGGAAAGTGGAGGTGGAGGTGGAGGTGGAGGTGCAATTTCCTTGAAGTTTGTGTTCTGCTCTGATACATGTACCAAATTGTTACCTAAAAAAAAGAAAGATATATGAGATGATTTTGTCTCGGCACTTAACCATCAATAGAAAAATAAACAGCTTAATTTAATCTTGGAGCTAATCATATTTTAAACTATATTAATTTGAACTTGAACTATAATGATTTGATCTACAGCCAAAAAAATCAAAACATAAAGACATGGAACACCAATCACATATAATACATCTGCATAGAAAAAATTAAAATATTTTAAACGAATTACACTTGGCTATTTAATCCCTAATACATGTAAGGTGTTATTCCAGTACCAACAAATTATTTATACATAATTCAAATTATAAACAACATGAATAATGATATCAAACTTTGAATAAAAATAATTATGAAAACCAGTAATAGCCAACATCCATGTAGAAGATTGCATGGATTCTATATCAAGCATCTACAATATATCATACTTTGTGAGGAAAAACACAGTAAGTCCTATTTTAACGAAAGCCGGGACAAACCTTTTCAGGGTAACTATCCATAAGAAAATGCACTCCCTACAATGGTTTATAATAAGCCAAAAGACTATCGATTGTTATAAAAAAATAAAAAAATTCTACCCATTCTGTAAAGCTATATGAACCATCCACACTGGTGTAAGATCCTATATTAACTCATCTGTATCTTCAAAAATCTAAGAATATATTATTGCATACAAGGACACTTTGTTGAACTTCAAGTCCAGCTCACAATATGATAACAAAGACTAAAGTGCTAAAATTATACGTTCTCATTTTTAGCGAACTCTAATAATCAGTATGATGTTTGATAAATGGGTACGAGAGGAACATACTGACAATGGACATAATTTGATCCTAAAATATCTTGTTGTACACTTGATTTGGCCATTGAAAGAGCTGAATGATTAAATAGGAGGTCCCTGATCAATGAATATGAACCACTACTGACAATGGACATAAATTGATCCTAGAATGACTTCCATACTCTTAGTCTAGCCATTAATAGAGCTGAATGATTAATTAGGAGGTCCAAAACAAATAAAAATCAAATAACCAAATCATAATCATATGACAAAATTAGGTCAGCTTATATAGTGCCTTGGTGCATCATTATGCATCATCAAACATATTCTCTATAATTTTAGTACTTTTCATGTTATTATTTAGCTATAAAATGTTCTTAAAACCTTCACTTGTGAATTCAGTTACAATATATTCAAGTTTATATCTTTCACAACTCTGCGATATTGCTATCAGGATTTAACTGTGTAGTTTGTAAGTCAAACTCATTGACCCATGTTTCATGAGTAGTGGATTACACAAACCAATCTCTCATGACAATGAATAGAACACTTAGCACTCATTGGATGTAGGTCATGCTCAGTTGGTAAAGCACGAAGAAACAAAGCATTTAAAATAATGCAATGGTCATTAAAGAATTATCAAGCCAGCTTGCATATAATGTAAAGATACGAACTGGCTTCCAACTTGAAAATTGAGCACAACTTATTGTTTTTGCAATTTTAACAATTTTATAATGTATTTGCTTTTATTTTTCTCTATGGAAATTATAATCAGCAACTTCAAGAAATTTGATATAACAATATTGAAATCAGATATTAACCAGATAAACTTCTTTAACACTTTATTTCTTTGGAAATCAAAATCATATAACATGAAAATGGCACCTATACTGCAAATTAAGGAGTCAAGCCATAAAACTCAGCTGCTCCCTTATTGTTCATGTCGGCTCCTCAATGTCATGACCTAACTACAAATGATAGCCGTCCTTGGGTGGCTCATGGGAATATGGATTGTTGTGTAGAAGATGGCAAGCAAGGGAGCTGGTCTACAGACGTGGCTTCCCAAATTCCTTAGTACAATCAGCTGATTTGAAACGCAAGCTATAGAAAAGCCTCACGGTTTCTTGACAGTTGTTTCACCTTAAGCACGGACTAGAATTGATATCTAGGCACTTAGTAATGTTGACGCCAACCTCTTCAAAGTAATTGCAATCATTTCAATCCTAGCAACAGAAATCAATGAAAATGCAGACTCCCAAAGTCAACTTTCACCTCCAATACAAGCTCTCAGCAAAAACGTAAATCTCCACACTTCCAAAATTAAACAGTAACAAATTATCCAAGCCACAATTAGACATTGTAGGAGAATCTCGATAATTGTTTACCTTAGCAGAATTATCAATGGGAAACTAAGAAATTCTTAAAAACCTCAAGCAATGAAATGAGCAAGAAAAAAATAATATTCATGATTATCCTCCTTAGCTACAGGAATACAGTAGGAGAATGTTGGCTGATTCTATACTTCAGCACAATTGCCAAGAACTTTCTCAGACAAGACCCTTATACTTCAGCAAGGGTTCACAAGTCAAAGATCAAAAAAAGCCACAAAGCCACAAAAAGCAAATATATTTTCAAGCGTACTTTTCCCAATGTAATGAGCTCTCATTTATAATCTTCCATTAGCCAAAGTTTCCCAAATAACTCCACCTTATAAATTGTGGAAGTTTCCCAAAAGAACTCGACACTAGAAACTATTCAACATGCTTTTTAGAAATATCTCTTAATGTCATTATTATAATAATATAAACATTATTATAATAATGCAACCCAATGATTAATAGATAAATAAGAGCTCATGCAAGTATTACTTTATTAACTACAAGTGACGACCAACTGCTGAAGCCACCCATTGCACTACCAAAAATAGCAATTGCCACTAATTGACTTACTAAAAATAGTAAGTTCACAACTGAGACCCCCAAAACACCCTATTAGCTCACAAGGGTCGCTATGATGAACTAACTCCATCAACTGTGTAAACTTGCCAAAAACAAGGACATTACAATCCTCCATCCCCAAGATTGCTTGTCCTCAAGCAATCCGGCATCATACAATAACCTCCACTGGGATCCCATAAGAAACAAGTGATGTCCCTATCCTCACTGAACCAACAGAATGCCAAAAACATCAACAGAACCAATAACATGACCTGCAACACAATACCAAGTACCTATGTTGGTGATGTAAAGGTCGAAACATCACTAACAGACATTCTTAGGAGATCTCAACACACTCTCCTTCACTAAGCCTACCCAATCATCCTGTAAGCAATCTAGATTAGGCTCAAACGAACTCTGTACCTGATGCAAATCCTAAACATGAGTCAAATACCAACCTATAAATACTCATCATAGTATAAACTCTATCATCGGTATGATCATCTTCATTGACATCCTCATGCTTCTGTGATGACTCATACTCAATCTCATCAGTGTAAACCCACATATCATGATTCACTGCTCCCTTCGGCCTCTATGCACAAGTATGACGTTTAGAAAAAGGCCCCTTGAACGAAAAGAAAAGCTAACGCCTCCTCAAATCCTCTCTTGAAGTGACATTAGATCTCCCCACTAACTGGCCCTTGTCCTCAATAACTGATGGGGACTCCTCATCATCAAGTAGAAAAGTAGAAGATTTCAAAGCAACCTTGCTTTGAGAAGAAGACTCCAAGAAGATGGGTCCAATGACTTCACCCATCCACAAAGTGGCTTAGTCAATCCCTTCGTGAATAACATCAGTCGCCTACGCTCCGAAATCTCATAAACCATGACTAAAAGCCTTTCGAACTCATTGACGTAACTCTCCAATCCACCAGACTGCTTCAGCTGAGCCAACTCATGGAAGTACACCTCCGGAACATTCCTATCAAATCTCTCGATCAAGCGATCCACAAACTCCTAATAGGAAGTGATCTAATCATGTTGCAAAGAAACTAGCCCATGGTACCACCAGTCATGGGCAGCTCCATCCAGATGCAACACTCTAAATCTAATACTATCCACCTCTAACATAGGACGCAAAGCCAAATAAGTGTCGAGCTTATGAATCCAAGCTCGAGCTGTAACTCTTACAGTAACATCAAAGTGCTCCAACGTCATCTTACTGGCAACTTGTTGTAACTCAGTCTGTCAAGGTCATTGTCTCTCAGGTGTCGACCTCGCTCTGGAATGCTCTCATTTCTAAGTCACGAACCTATCAAAATTCAAATGATCTTTAATAGCCTGTGGTAAAGCATCCCACTCCATAAAGTGTGCAAGCACATCATCAACAAAAGGAGCAGCCTCAGACTCAATATTGACAGCATCCACCTAAGGTCTCAACAACGTGGGTTGTTGCAGCCTATCATGAGTGCTAGTATGTATGTCAGCTCTGTCAACTAATCCACCACGATCCTCAACTCAAACTCGATCTACATCTCTGTACCTAACACCATCCCGGGTTCAATCCTTGACTTCAGATCTATGAGAACCAACAGAGATATCTCGAGCTCCCTTCCTACTTCGTCCTTGAGGAAGTGCTATCTGCTGCAGAGTATTAAACAACTAGTGCAGTACATCTATCATCTATTGTTGCCTAGCTACAATATCTCTAAATGCCTGCAGGGCATCTCGATCAACCTCAGCATCTGTGGGTTGTAGTCCAGTGCCACCAGAACCACCCAGACTACCAACTGAACCAAACTGAATCTTAGGCTCTGCTTCTCTGGGAGGAGGATTACGTCCTCTTCAGGTATAGTGCATACCCGGCACAACTCTCCTATCGTCAGCGATGATAGAAAATAATGGATCACATACTGAACACTAACAACGATTTGGAGCCCAACTCCTGCAGGCTAGTAGGAAACCGCTCTGATACCACTATAAAGATCCGAACTGGCTTCAAACTTGAATATTGAGCACAACTTATTGCTTTTGCAATTTTAACAATTTTATAATGTATTTGCTTTTATTATTCTTTATGGAAATTAAAATCAGCAACTTCAAGAAATTTCATATAATAATATTGAAATCAGATATTAACCAGATAAACTTCTTTAACACTTTATTTCTTTGGAAATCAAAATCATATAACATGAAAATGGCACCTGTACTACAAATTAAGGAGTCAAGCTGTGAAACTCAGCTGCTCCCCTATTGTTCACGTCGGCTCCTCAATGTCAAGCCCCAATTGCAGATGATAGTCGTCCTTGGGTGGCTCACAGGAATATGGATTGCTATGTAGAAGACGGCGAGCAAGGGAGTTGGTCTATAGACGTGGCTTCCCAAATTCCTTAGTACGATCAGCTGATTTGAAACACAAGCTACAGCAAAGCCTCACGGTTTCTTGACAGGCGTTTCACCTTAAGCACGGGTTGGGATTGATATCTAGGCACTTAGTAATGTTGATGCCAACCTTTTCAAAGTAATTGCATTCGTTTCAATCCAAGCCGCTGGAATCAATGAAAACGCAGACTCCCAATGTCAAATTTGACCTCCAATACAAAGCTCTCAGCAGAAATGTAAATCTCCACACTTCTAGAATTAAACAATAACAAATTCTCCAAGCCACAGTACAAGAATCTCGATAATTGTTTACCTTAGCACAATTATCAATGGGAAACTCAGAAATTCTTAAAACCCTCAAGCAATGAAATGAGCAAGAAAAAAATATTATTCAAATAATCTTCCTTATCAAAAGAGTATTGAGTATTGTCAAACTCCAACCTGACATTGGGATTTCAATCCCAAGGATGGTGGACGATGATACATCTCCAAGATTACTCGAGGTTCCATTGGATGGCGAAGACCCTCACCATACCAGTGACTCAAAAGTTGACTCTGATGATGATTTGGATTTAGATTTCTACACCTACCATGTGTTGTTTATGGACAGCCAATTATTTGCAAATACATTATTGACTTTGATTATTATGATCAGTTGACTATGGAGTAGGACTTCAACGTTGTTTACTATTTAGTACTTTAATTGGACTTTTCTTTATGTCATTTCCTGCATGAACTTGGAACCTTTGGGCATTTTCATTGTTATACATGCCATGTTTCAACATTGAAAGTATTTGAGTTTTGTTAATTGACTATGTATTGCGCTTCTAAAGTGACTATGGTGAATGGTTTATCAATGTTTTGCATATTTGAAATCTCAATATATGTTTATATATTTCCCTATTTTATAATAGTTGTCTGCTACCATCCCTTAAAAATTGCCCTTGAACCGTACCCATACTGGAAGCACATCCTTGTCCAATAAAACGTCTTCGTCGTTGACACTTTGTAGAGAATATATTGTTATACATCTTTTCATAACTAGTGTTTCAAGTACTATGTATATAGTACATAATATATACAGCACTACCACCCACACCCCCCTAGTCGTCGTCATCCCCCTAACACCACGAAATTGAGTCCTTTTGTCCCCTCATCCAACAAACCTATCTCGTCATCCCCTCATCACCATGTGCCACAAACCTGGCATAACACTATATCAAACTACAATGCGGCAAGGATAGAGAAACAAAAACCTCAAATCAATTTAAGAAGGATATTGAACTAAGAACATCAAAACTAGAACAAAGCCCCAAACTAGGAAAATTCCTAATCTAGAATAGACGCTCAAATTGAAAAAAATAACCAAGTAAAATGGAGGCTTCATTTTGGCATCTAGTATCTCGTCAAATTACGATAGAAGCACCTGAGCAAGTATTCTTCTTACAATAATTCTAGGACTAAGTATGAAAGGAAAGACAGAGACAAGTTACTGGACTTCGTAGGATCTTTTAGAAAAGCAAAATAAAAATAGTATATGGAAGTTTATTAGAAGTTAGAGGAGCCATTAATAGATAAGAAAAAAAAGAATGGTTTAGTTACATATTACAAAAAGATATTAGAGTAGGAATAGATAACAAATCATTTGATAAATATAACTATTTAATGATTATTTCTTGTTGGATAGAAGCACAACCTTGGAGAAGACCTGCAAAGGAAGAAATCAAACAAACACTTAAGATTCTTTATTTTTCAGTTAACTATTTGACAATTCAACAAGAGGTTCTAATAAAAGAAAACACAAAGCCAAAGGAAATTTGGTTGGCCTACCTTAGTAGAGAAGGCCATATCTAAAATAATTGCCCTTAACCTCAAGGGAGAGAAGAGCTCTCATGGCCAAGACAGTAAAGCAAACTTCATGATATTGAAGCATTCATCCAATAGAAGACTATCCAAACTCTTGAACTCTTGTATATAAGGGCAATAACAAATACAACCAAAGTTGCGACACTTATAGGTGCAGTGTTGGTAAAAGGAATGATATTGAAGAAGATGCTAATAGTGCTAGAGAAATTGAACTTGACCATGAGAAAGATAGTATTGATAGTGAAGATGTTCTTGAAGCTTAGATGCTAGGAGAACCAAAGATAACAACCTAAAAGGTCTATGGAATCTAGAGAGCATTCTACATACACAAGCAAACTTCTAAACCTCTACAAAGTGAAATAAAGAAGTCTAAGGCAAAGACAAATGATTGGAAACATCATTAATTACACACTAATTACACTTGCAGAAGGTAACATCAACCGGATCTTGGAGATTCTACATAAGTACCAAGATGACCACAAAGAAACTCATATTCAACAAAGGAACAATGCATGAATAAGATAGTATAAGGAAAATATTCCCAGGAAAACCAAAATCCTAATCAATAAACCCCTACTATGGTTACCAACCCTGAAGACACAATACAGCATTGGGAATTCCCCCAATGGTTATGGCTCTTTACAAAGAACCCCCCCCCCCCCCCCTGCAGAATCCACAAAATCCGGAAGCAGCTGAGAGACATAAAAGTTACCAGAAACGCTACTAAAAGAGGAATGGTCTAAGGAAACAACATAGACCGTATTGTGCATAAGTGCAGAAAAGTAAAAAGGCCGAAAGAAAAGAAAGAGCACAGAGGGAAGTCGAAGTTGAAATAAATTCCAAGTAGAATCAACAATGGAGGCTACTAGGCAAAAAAAGACATCAACCCAAAAGACAACTCTTTAATGGATGAAGACCAACTATAAGGTGCTTAAAGCAAGCTCTTCAATAGATGAAGACCAACTATAAGGTTCTTTATACCAAAGTTAGTTTTTGAGGAAACATCACAAAAGACTTTTGGGATGACACACCTTAACAAACAGACTATGGAGACAAAGTCGATCAAATATATGGTAGTAGCTAACAGTGCATTGGAGGAACTCAAGCAGACTACTGAAGCCCCTAGTTACTACACTTAAGATACTGAGGGAAAAGGGAGCACAAGAAAATGAAAAATTGAAGGGCTTGACCATTCAAGCAATAGTCAAGCTACCATACCTCCATAGAAGCATAAAGTCAAAGAGATACAGAGAAAGGACTCTTGACAAACCATAGGTTGGAGAAATCAAAGGCTGCCCAACAAGTAAACAAAGCATAAGAATAGATCAGCTTATGTTGGAGAAATCAAAGGCTACCCAACAAGTAAAGGTGGAAATTACAGAAACAACAACAATCTACAAGCTAATGTGTGGGGAAGATAAGATAAGATAATAATATTAATGTCCAACAAAAAACCACAAGGGGTTATGGGACTAAGCATACAATATTACAAACAGAAGAGCCGGCTAAAACAAGAACACCAAACTGTGTTTGAGAAGAAACAAAACAAAACACTAAGCCAAAGAAACCAAGGTAAGGACTAAAGATTCTTCCTTTGTACAAAGAAATCAGTAACTAAAGAATATAATGTGAATGATCTAGAGACTTAGATCGTCGTCGAGAACCGCTTGAGGAGTGTTGATGCTTGGAAAGACTAGTGCAGTGTCTGACTAATCTAGAATGAGTGATAATGGATGGCCTTTTCGCACCCTATGGATGAGACAAGGTGGTGATGAGCTGGTACGAAATATGACCCTGAGGTTGAGTGACTGCAGGGTATGCTCACAAAGTTGGGTGGCCTCCCGTAAATAAAGTGCAAGACACTACTGGCCAATATAACTGAAGAACGCTGAAAGAGAAAAACAATCTCTAAAAGGAATTAAAATCTCCCTCTGATATCATAGTAAATAGGACAACGGAATATAAAGTGGGTTCAGTCTCAACCTCCGCCAAAGTACACAATGGACAAATCCAATCCTCTCGAACCATATGGTGATCGGTTCGAACCTGAAGACAGTGATAGCTAACTTTGAAGGAGCCCAAAGAGAATCGCAAAGCATGACTCCAATGTCAATAAAGATAAGCAAGACGAACAATAATACCATTCTGAATCTCCAGAAAATACTCAGCATAAAAGGCCATCTTAGGACGTAATCCACCAGAAGGATTACTCCAGGTAGTGATAATGTGTTATCTATAGATATCCTATCTAACATGCTCATTCAATGCCTGTCTTGAGGGAAGGAGGTGAGCAAGAGCATCCAATGAGAACTGATAAGGGGGAAGACGATCAATATCAATCCCAATCGAACCCAACAAAGAGGTGGTCTAGGCGTACCAACAGCGAGATCTAGTACTAGTGTCAGACCTCATAACCGCAACAAAAGAACAGTGAGCAAGATGAGAGTATCTGTGTCGATCGATATTCGAATCCATAAAGCCTCAAAGCTAATGAAGGAACCAGATCAAGACGAAAATGGTCGTAAGTTTGAAAGGATGGGCACCAAACTCGGCCAAGATAATGTTGGAGGCGTGAGTCTGTAACATCTAATGAAATGTCGTAGAAGCAACATCTAAACACGCTCAATAGAGGCCCAATCAGAAGCAAAAAGAGGTGGTCCCCAAGCCACCAAAACATAGAGAAAGGTCGGCATAACTAAGGAGTCTATGAGGTACGGCTTGGACGAAATGTCTTGGAAATGAAGTCTGAAGCACTGTCTTTCAAGCATAGTCAGGGAGCCTATGCCCTTACTAACTCTGGACTGAATAGTCGGTCTCAAGCTGAAGCAGGGTCTCCAAAACTTCACTCCAAGATAGATGTAAGAAGAAGTGATCTCAACCTCCTACCCCTGAAAGAAGAAATGAAGAAGAGAGATCTTTAAATAGTTAAAAATCATAACCCGAGTCTTAGTCAAATTGACCATGAGCAAACGTTGATCACAAAAAAAAGGCCAAACCATCAAGGAGTCTCTATAAAATGTCGAGAGAAGAGGCCAAGAGAACAAAATCATTAGCAAAAAGGAGAATGGAGATCAAAAGCTGATGTAAGTAGCACCCGTCACCAAGTTGCGAGGAGTTCACAAGGAAATCCTTGAGCTCGTCAATATACAACTTGAACAAGGTGGGAGAAAGAGGGCAACCCTGCTTCACCCCAATTGTGCTCTGAATTGGAACAGAAAAGCCCTCCGGAGTCCTCAGTCTACCAAACACCTTCTCATATAGTCTTATAGTAGCAATCAACAACATATTTGAGATTCCAATCTCACTAAGTCTCTAAAATAAGGTCATCCTAGGAACAAAATCAAAAGTTTTGCGAAAGTTCACAAAACAACAATAGACTTTCTCAAAGTGGTGTCTAGCCTCCTCAATAATAGCACGTAATGTGAAGATATGATCCATAGTCTGATAGTTTACCCGAAAACCAGCCTGACCTTTAGCTCTACACCCTTTTCTGTCAAGTTCTCCAAATAGCATGGTGTTCAGAGCAATGGCATAAAGTTTGGCAAACGTATGCCCAATCATGACAGTCCTGTAGTTACCTGATAAATCACATGCCTCAACCAAAAATTAGGAAACCCAGTGCAAACCACTTTATTAAAAAGTATACGAAGGTAGGATCCAAGAACCGAAGCACCAAGTTTGAAAAGTTCAGCCTGAAAACCTTCCTTATCTGCCTCTCTATTGTATCGCATGGATCTAATGGCCACATAAATACTAGAGGGGATGAACAAATTGCAGTAGTGAGGTGGAGTGAATGAAGAGGTGGCTGCCCTAGAATATCATAAAGCGTAATGGTGTGGGAGGTCAGAAAGTGGAAGTCAAGAGTAGAGGACGGAGGAGGACAACGAGGTGAAGAAGAAAAATATCAAACAATTTAGTTTGGACAACCATCTCAGTCTCCCAGGACCCACATGTCATCCCCCTAAACACCATCTCCAATGCAACTTATCACATACTTCTTGGCCAAGCAACGGTCAATTCAAATAGTAGCATCTATACAATTGTTTCACCTACCATTCGCAGGGACCCAAGTTGATATAGGAAGCATATACACTCAACAAAATTTTCCTATTACAAGGAATTTTCCATCATACAACTTGGTATGGGATTCTAAACAATATGTACAGAAATCATGAGAGAGGGAAGACAATGAAAGAAATATAGGATAAATACCTTTGCCTCAAAAGGGAAGCCCTCATAGCCAGCTCCAATAGAGTTAAGAACTCTAACAAAGGAACTAATTTAGGACCCCATGCTACACAGAGATACAATCATACAAGAAGTGACAGATAAACTATGAAATATCATGACGGATGAAGAAAGAAAAAGGCGTCTTGCTGCCCGGTCTACATTAGAGGATTATATTAACATTTAAAAATTAAAATTAAAAGATTTCCATAATTCATGATTAACTGCAGCAATGCTTCTGGATTCAGCTATGTGAAAATAATTGCATTGTCATTTTGACAGACACACTGCATGATAAATCATCAGGATGTAACTACAATTAAAGGAGAAAAATGTAAGTTTGCAGACTAGGGATGAAATAATAAATAGAGATGATGGTTAGAGAGAAGACAGCAAAACAAATAAAAAATTCAAAACCTGAAAAGAAGAAATTTAAGAAATTAAGATCTAGGCTGATAAGAAAAGATATAAGAGAAACAAATAAGTTTTTTTTTTTTAAAATTAAATAAGTTAAAAAAACAGATAACAAAGAAAATTAATAATAATAAGATAAGATAATAATATTATTGTCTAGCAAAAAACCACAAGGGTTTATGGGATTGAACATACAAACAAAAGAGTTGGCCAAAGCAGGAGCACCAAACAATGACTACGAAACAAAACAAGAAATAAAACAAGGAAAACCAAGGTAAGGACTAAGGACCCTTGGTACAAAGAAATCTGTCACAGAAGGATATAACCGTGACGATTCAGTCTTAGATCGTCATCGAGAGCTGTCGGAGGAGTCTCGCTGCTTGGAAAGACTGGTACAATATCTGACCGATCTGGAGGGGATACTACTGGATGGCCTTTTTGGTAGACAAGGGGTAGAAAAAGGTGGTGATGAGCTGATCAGAAGTATGTCCCTGAGGTGTGACTAACTACAAGGTATGCTCACGAAGCTGGGAGGCCTCACGTAGATAAAGTGTCAGACACCGCTGGTCAATATAGTTGAAAAACGCTGAAAGAGAAGAACAATCTCTAAATAAACAGTAAAACCTCCCTCTTATCTCATAGTAGATAGGACAACGAAATATGAAGTGGATCTCAGTCTCAACCTTTGCTAAAGTACACAATCTACAAATCTGATCATCCCTATCCATATGGTAGTCGGTCCAGGCCCGAAGACAGTGAGAGCCAACTCCGAAGGAGCCCAAAGAGAACTGCAAGGCATGACACTAGCGATTATAATAAATTATATTATAATAATAGAAATTCATTAGATAAAAAGGAAAATGACTAAGAGACAACCTCTCTTGAACTAAATATGGGGTGAAAAGACACCCTAGAATTTAGAGAAAAAGAAAGACGATAAAGAAATAAAGGGTGACAAGGGAGGCTGGGGAGAAAAGATCATAATTTCGGGGGACAATTTATGAGATCAAAAACAAAGAGAAAAGAGAAAAGGAGGAAGATAACCAAATGAAGAAAAAAAGGGAAATAAGAACATAACCAGATGGGATAAGAGGCAAGAAAGCAAAAAAGGGGTAAAAAGATAACAATTTAGGGGGGACAATGTAATGGCCCTCCTCAAATCTGCTCTCAAAAAATGCTGATGAAAGCTCAAGGAATTTCATCAAACAATTCACATGCAAGGGACGTATGACTGATATAGTTTTTCAGCTGGCTTTAAATGACTCTTTTTTCAATTTGCATCAATGAGAATCTTGTGCTAGAAGACTCCAAATGGACTACACAATAGCCTAACATGAGTGTGCTACTAATTTTGACAATATTCAGTGCATATATATGATCTAAGCATGAGAAATGAACACCTACAGCCAATTGGCATTTTTACAAACAGTTGGTATGCGACTAACTAGCTGATAAATAATGATATTGAATTGCTTAAATGACACCAGCAACTATTATCTTCTTAATTTGCAATGAAATTTCTAATACAATGCTCATGAAATATGGCCAAGACTTTTGGCATTTACATGGATTACAAAATGATAATGCTGGTATAATGCATACTTACAGCTGAAACTTATAACATCTAAAAAAAATCAATACTATAAAGGAACCTGGTTGTAGATGGCTGTAATAATTTTCTTCAATGCTGCTCCTTCTGCTTTGCTTTTCTGATTTGCTTTTTCGAACTGTTTTTTTCGGATCTGCTTTTTGAACGGCTTTCCGGACTGTTTTTTCAGCCTACTTTTTTGGTTCCGCTTTTTCGGGCTGCTTTTTCGTATCTGCTTTTTCGAACTGCTACCCTGTTGAATCTCAAGACCATATCTTTCAATGGCGTCAAGATTTCCAACTTGAAGGGATTTCATCTTTCAAACTATTGAGACATAATCACCAGAAAATTTTCCAATTTCTTTGATATTTCCAACCATGAATAAATGAGAGCTATCCTCTTCCTTATAATCCCTTCCTCACTTGCTCCACGCTTCCGTCTTGCCAATGTGGGATAATACATGAGTTTTACTATTACTTCTTTTTTTCCTTTTACAAAGTCCATGTATGTACTCAAAAAGGGGACTCTTGATTTTTTTATAAAGTGACTTTATGAAACATTATAATATTTAATTTAAATAGTCACTTTACCGTTGTAACTTCGAACATTAAAATAATATACCAAATAAATTCGAAATCCCACATATAATAGCTCATCAGAAAGAGCCCAACAAAACGCATCTCATCCTATCACTGAAAATTGAAGGCACTGCATCCCCCTATTGGCTTACTAAAAATAGTAAGTCTTTTCGAAAACCCAACAAACGAACTCCGTTTGGCCTGTAATTAAATTTGACTAGGCCAAATAACCTCAGGATCCCTTTTGAAATCCTGGTTAGCCCTCGGGACCATACAAGAATGGGCTAACGACAACATACCTCCAAACTGGCTAAGCGGGGGGCATTACAAACAATTAATGAGAACAAAATCAATGGAAAAAGGGAAAAGAAGGAAGATAACCAAACAAAGAAAAACAAAACGGAAAGAAAGGAAAGGAAAGGGGCTTTTATAGTCCACAACACCAGCCATAGTTTTTGGGTTGACATATGGTGACAATGATATGGGACTACCTCATACAACTTTTCGGGAGGTACCAAACTGCACTACAAATGAGGTGTACATACCCTATCCCCCAATGGGATTTGAACTTGTGACCTCTCTTTCAATAGTACAAGTTCTCCACCACTAGAATGAAGAAAATAACCAAATGAGAGAAGAGAAGCAAGAAAAAGAAACAACCAAGGACCACAGATACTAAAGAAGACAGAAAAACAACAAAAAGATAGAAAACAAAGGGGAAAGGGAATGATCAAAGGGTGAAAATATGATGCAAAAAACAGAGGAAATATTATATTAAATAATAATAATTAATAAAAAAAAAAAATTTAAATTAAGAAAGAGGAAAATGACTTAGAGATTAACCTCTACTGACCTAAATAAGAAAAGGACCCTAGAATTTAAAGAAGATAAAAGACAACCAAGAAAAAAGAGGGGACAAGAGAGACTGAGTAAAGCAAAGAAGAAGAAATCAATCAACTATATTACTACCGCTTACAAGGGCCATGGCCCTTGGGCCCTAACTAAAGCTCAAATGGACACCCTAGAGGCCATGATGCCATGAAGGATATGTATGATATTATTTAGTTCTGATCTGCTAACTCATTTTACCAGTATTCTACACAAACCCAGGATTTTGTATAGAATATATAGATGTCAACTACCATTCTGAAGAAAAGAAGCAGATGGTGCAACTCCAGATCCAAATCAAACAAAGCAATTGAAGACACAATGTGACAACCATTTTGAGACCCTCTAGGATATATACAAAGACATCCTTCTGGTGAAACCAGGTTGACTTGAGGACAGCTCAAAGTTATGAAGAGCGGATGATGTTAGCGGGGAAAAGGGCATATCTCCCCACATGATGCTCCCAGAAGTTAAGCTTTGGAATACGGGAATTAAACTAGGGATGTCACCCAAGGGTTGCATATCTTGTATTGAATATAGCTATATTTATAAGATCAATTCACCAATAGAACAACGAAGATAACAGTGAATATAGTGAATAGGAGAATAGGAATAGGAGATATAACAAAAGTATATATGAATATAAGGAGTTAGAAGGATATGTGAATTGAACATATTGAATACAAATACTGTTTAGTTCTGATCTCGTGTATGATATTCTTATTATGGTTTATAGCTAATTAATGCCGATAGGCATTCTACAATGGCAGAAAGGGTGGATCATGATGGTGTTAGCATGTTAATGTTAACAATAACTTTTGAGCTTAATTTTGACAACCATCTGCACGTCAGAATTTCAATATTTGTTATAAACATATTACACTTAACAAAATATATTTCCTAAATGCCACATAAAAAATAAAAAATAAAAATATGATTTGCTAAAATTATAACAGTAAATTTTAAGTATTTTATAATTGATATCTATCGGCATTTTCTAGATAGATTTATTTAAGATATCTATACTAGTCTTAGGTCCAGATATAATTACCTATACCTTTAATAGAACTGAGTCTGGTGTATTAAAACTACAACACTGAGAGATCATCAAGGATCAGAAATCCAGTCTGTATTCCTCAAATTTCTTGCTAACAACACGTTTCTCACAATCATCTATATTAGAAACCTAGCAACTAGGGAACTCTCCATTTCACTTCCAAGCTTACCAGCCATGCTATGTGCCACCACAACGATCACATCTGGTCTGCATGCAATCCCACCAACCAACAGAGTTCTCAAACTGTAGGCATTGGACAAGGATGAGGCTCCACTGTTCAAAACTACTAGGCTCAATGTAGTTACCTATACATAGTAGGAAAAATATTATCCCTACTAAATAAATAGAAAATATCTATTTAACAATACTGTGCTGATTACACATTGCAGAGTCATTAGATTACAATTGCAATAGTCAATGCACCAAAAGTTGCCAGAATCATAGGTGTGGCCTTGATAACCGGAATGATGAAGGAGAAGATAGTGATACTAACAGTGTTAGAAAAATTGAACTTGATAGTGTGAAAGATAGTACTGACAGCAATAATGTTCTTGAAGCTTGGATGCAAAGAGAACCAGAGCTAACATATTGGAGAGTCTATAGATTCTGGTGAGCATTCTTCTTACACAAAGATACTTCTGAACCTCCGCAAAGAGAATTAAAGTGCTCTAGGACAAAGACAAATGACCAGCAACATCATAAGTTATGAGCTAAATATACTTCCAGAATTTCAAATATAACACCAATAGGATCTTGGAGATTATGGGTAAGCCCCAAGATGGCCACAAAGGAACTCATATTCAAGAAACGATCAATAGATGAACAGGATGGTATAAGGAAAACATTTCCAGGGAAACCTGAAGCCCTAGTTGTTAACCCCTAATACTGGTTACCAATCCAAAAGACACCCAACATGGCTTTGCGGAAAAGTATCATAAAAAGCATATTCATATGTGAATACTTCTATTATACTATAAAGCACCTAAATAGATATAAAAATCGGCAAAAGTTAGCTGCAGCAAAGATAATGGGAAAAATACAGCAGAAAAGGACTGAAAATGGCTACCGTAATAAATGCATTCATTCTAAAGAATTCTATATGTACTTTTTGTCACTAGCATAAAACTTGCTTTCTCACTTCAGCTCAGGTTTGCTATCACAGCCATTGTGCTCCCGTGTACATACTTTCAAGTCAACTGTGAATCTCTAGTCTTATGGATAAGGCTACCAACTATGTAACCAACCTGAGTCGCTCTTTAATGGAATGACAGCATTTGGAGCCACTGAGAATTGTTGACTGCCATTCTCCTTGGAACCTGCTAACACAGAAGTTCAAAAAATTATGACTGCATAGTTTAGGACTAAACATGCGCTAAAAGTGATCATAAACATCATTGATAAACCACACAAAATTAAGAGAGTTAAATGCTTTGAAAAAAAAATTATACAATAATAAGAAGTCACTGGAGGTGCTACATAAAAATTCACAAAAATGAAAATGAAGTCGGAACTGGAATAGAAAACTTAGTTGCCATTTTAAGCAATGAAGGTTACTCTCTCCAGCCTAACCAGTATAAACTCTCAAGGTATGCTTTGTCTAAAACATGGTCTTCTATAGAATGAGTCCCATCTTTAAATATGATAAAATATCTCAGGAGTTGACTATTTGCTGTAACTCATATGGTTCTTAATTTTCTGTATCATGATTATCACTTTTAAGCTTAGTTACCAGTTCGAGCTTGAGTTCAAAGAACCGGTTCGCCAGTACGGCAAAATTTTAGAAAGGGGTTTGGATTCATTTGGGTTTGTCAATACAAAAACATGGAAAAATCATAAAAATAAATACATAAATATATATATATATATATATATATATATATATATATATATATATATATATATATATGAAGTCTGGAAGCATAACTTAAAACTAGAATGTCACGTAGTATCATAAAATCAAATGATTTGATCATTCAAACAACAAAAACACCATAGGCATAAACTTTAAAATTGTAATCATAGCATCATGAATCATGATCATACCATCATATATTTAAAATTCAACATCAAAGATTCAAAACATTAAAATTAAATCATGATTCATAACAGCAAGTTCAAGTATCATTGTTTCAAGACAGGTTTCAACTAATGCATTAAAAATGTATTAATATTCTTCTTCTTCTTCTTCTTCTCTTCCTCCTTGTTGTCCTCCATTTTGTCATCACAAAATGGAGATAACAATATGAAACATTTCCAATTAAGCTTTGCATTTCTCTTAGATAACTAATTATTTGATTGGAAAAATTTGATCAAAAATTTGTTACCAATTTATATAATGAAATGTTTTACTTAAGGTTCTCATCAAATCCTTTTGATTTTCCAATTTGTTATCCTATATTGATTTTTGAGACTTTTAAAGTCCCTTTTTGCATTTTTGAGTGTTTGCTTGGATTGTTTTAATCTTTTTGTTTCCTTCAATCTTTTGCTTTCAATCACACCTTCGATTCGAGATATCTTGGGGCTTGATTGAAGATGTTAATCAAAAGATATTAAGGATTCAGTGCCCAAAAAATGAGATTTGCAACTTCAATTGCATATTTTTAATATTGACCTTATATTTTAATGTTGAGTTGCACTTTTTGAAAAATATGACTTAAAATCACATTATGTTATGTTTTTAAGTTACTTTTGACTTTAAA
The DNA here is from genome assembly GCA_028749045.1 of Cupressus sempervirens. NCBI lineage: Eukaryota > Viridiplantae > Streptophyta > Pinopsida > Cupressales > Cupressaceae > Cupressus > Cupressus sempervirens. Next base: position 693,611,792 of record CM053784.1, read on the forward strand.
TTTAAAACTTCAATGATTATAGTGCACTCTATGTTATATTAATGTTGAGTTTCTTTTTAATTTAGAACTTATGTCATTATATTGTAGTTTATGTTATAATTTTATGTTGAGTTGCTTTTTAATTTATCACTTAAGTGATTTAAGAACTTTATAGTCTATTTTGATGTTGAGATTTACTTTCATGTTTTAGCTTCAACATTTCAATGAAATTTTACTTTTAAACATATTTACACATAATAAAATCTGTGAGTATAAATATGTAATGGACCCTTTAAAGTGAGATTCACTTAAGTGAATCAATTAGACATGTGCTAAATAGAAAACTTAACTAACGCAAGTCTATTACATGCTATTTTTGAATGAGAAACATGTAATAGCCCTTGCAAACTACTAGTTTCTCAACAAAACAACTACTTGGGTAGTTTTACATGCGATTTTAAACATGTAATGCATCTTGCAAACCACGATTTTGGTCTTTGCCTGCATTTGCATTACATGTAATGTCTCCTCTACACCCCGATATATCAAAGGGATGAAATTTTGAGCAAAATTCATGTATTTGCATTACATGTAGTGCCTTCTCTAAACCACAATTTGCCAAAAATGAAATACATGCAATGCATCCTCCACACCCTGATTTTGATCTTAATGGCAAAGGATACATTTACATGTCTTTATCATTACATGTAATGGTCTTCTAAAAATCCAATTTTGGCTTATGAAGGCAAAAATGCCACATGCATTGGGCTCTCCAAAGCACGGTTTTAGTTGTCATTGCATATTTTTTAAACATGCAAAACATATTTCGAACCCCGATTTCCTCAAGGCATTGGTAGAAAGAGCCATTTGCAAAGATTTTGCTACTTTCTCATGCACATGTAATGCAAGGTTCAAAACCCAATTACTCTTGAGAAGGCATTTTCAAACACAAAAAGCATTCGGAGAAATGCAAGTTGCACTTAGAACGTCATTTGCATCATCTTGCACATGCATTTGCAATAGTAAACAACGATTTGGAGCTAGAATTTGAATTTTTCAAAGCACTTGATCTTTACATGCATTCACACTTCCAAAACCCAATTTTGGAGAGAAGAATTCTATTTCAACTTCTTCTTGCTCTAAGTTTTGCTCTTTGCTCTCCAAGTAAGTGTAAGGCTTGGATTTTGATTGCATTTTTTGATCAATTTGCTTATTTGTTGCATTCTTTTACTCTTTATCTTCAATTTGTTTAAATGCAGCCCTAGTTTTTTGCTTCAAGTTATTAAATAAGTTTGAAACTTTCATTTTTTGCATATGCAAAAGGTCTCCCATTTCAAAAACGAAATTGCATGCAAAGTGAAGTTTTGGAGTTTATTAAGTTTGTGTCAAAGCAAAGCGATATGTTTTTCTTTTCTTTTCTTTGTATTTGTAAATACTTTGTCTTTGTTTTTATTTTATTTCTGGTTTGTTTGTGAAGAAAATGATGAAAGTTGGAGATCTTCCCTCAAGAATGCAAGTACCTTTCCATGCTTTCATCTTCCATGTTCAATCCATCATCCAAATTCCATACTCCTACATATGTAATCACATTCCTGAAACCCAATTACATATTTACACCAAGTAACAATGATGAATTTTTACCACATGTAATTGCATCTCTAAAACTCGATCTTACTAAAACCTCACATTTTTAAACATAAAAACTCTCATCCTACACACACCCATTTTGCCTACATGCAATCCACCATCCAAACTCCAATTTTGGCCATTTTTGCACAAAATACAAGCTGTTCCATTAATTTCTAGCCTTCAAAAGTGTTCAGTAAGTATCAAAACCATACTATGAACACCTACCCTTCATCGGTCTATCACTAAGACTTAGAACCCCAAACCCACATGGATTCAATCCCATTGAAAGATGTTATCTAATATCCCTTCTTACAATGGAACCTAATATTGATACCCCTGATTAACTAACATAATATGTAATTGATTGTTCGACAAATAAAATAAATATCTATATATTAAATATATCGTGAATTTCATCAAATTACATTTAAGTATCAATTAAGCAATATTAGTTAACAAATGAAAATCACATCAATATAAATAAATAATACAAATAGGAAATCAATAAATAATAAATAAAAGAATTCAAGTAATTAAATAATACACTACCGATTAACTTATCTACTAAGGGTCACAACTATCGACCCCACTCATCACACATCACGACCTTTACAAATTTAGTGGCATATATATAAGCCACGAATATTAAATCTATGGAAAAATATACCCACATTACTATCAAAAGGAAAAAGATTTGGAAAAGGTGAAAAAACTACAATTACAAAAGAATACCACCGGCGAGTAAAACAAGGACTGGAAAATACTACCGCTACTCATTATAAAAAGTAGGAGCGAACATAATATAAGAGGTGAGGGAGAAGTTAAAAAAAAAAAAAAAAAGAAGTGAATGGAATGAAAATAAAGTGGGAGACATAAGGAACAAAAGATTAATAAATAAATTATAAGAAGGTAGGACTAATAATTAGTAAGGGGAATCCCTTGTCTATTTGATGGAAGTATTAAGGAATCATAATAAATAGATTTATTCCCATTTTAATCTCCCATAGGATGCTATAAGTGGAGAGTATTAAAAAAGTTAAGGTAAGACATATATAAAGATAAATGTAACTCAAAAAAAAGAGACAACATATAAGGTATACTTTATTATTATTTATTTATATATGAATATTATGATCATACAATATATGTTGATTATGTATAATTTTAAAATGATTAATATTTTAGAATTAGAATAAATCCTTATTATTACTAATGATAACAATAGCATTTTATCATCATCACAAGCAAATATCACTATTGTTTGATTTGTTATCGGCTACATTACCAAGTTCAGACCCTATCTCCCGGATTCGGGTCTGGATTCACGTCCAGGTTTGTTGCGGCTTTAGGCAGGGTGCGGATTTTGGGCTGTGGGTCCATCCGGGTTTGCATTGGTGTGAACCTAGGCAAACCCATAGCAAACCAAGGAGGACTAGCAGTAGCAAGGTCCAAAATATGAAATAAAACAACTTAAAATTATGTTTTTGCAATATTTTTCTTATCTAACCCTAAAAGGAGCCTAATAAAGAACATTTCAATCATCTAATCTCTCATTTGCTCTCTCATTTTGGTGTGCCCATTTCCCAAGTTTTAAGAGAAGATTGTAGAGATTGTTTTCAATGATGAGGATCTAGATATAGTTTCAGACAAGGATGAAGCCATTGATCCCTCCTTTTTTGATGACCCATTTGACCCTTGAAGGACATTTGACACTATGATCATTGATAAACTATTAAACACTTGTCATTTATCACTATGTTTCCAACTTTATTATTTGATGAACTACTCTTTTTTTAGAAATTTCATTTTACAATTTAGTAATTCAATGTATGATTTTGTTTACAATCATCAACATACATTAATGAGTGGGTATTTAATGTTTATCTTTGACATTTGGCATTGATCAATGATCAAGTAACATATATTCATACTATGAAATGACTAGGTTTTGCAATTATACACGTTTCTCTTAATTTTTTGTATATATACGTAAAGCACATATATGTGTGTGTACTCACCAACCCACCCACGAACACAATGGCAAATTTGTTTCTTGCCCGAACCCATGAGCCCAAACTCGAACCCAAATCCGTCCCCGAAACGGTAACTTAGGTTATTGGAAGCATACAAGGTTACCAAGAAGGGGCTTGTATAAATCCAATCTAGTGGATCTTTTCCTAATAGAGCGTGGGGATCACCGTCCCATAAGCCTTCGTAAAACACGTTTGGACCTATAAACTTTGAGGGAGTCCATAGATGGTGTCTAGGCAACTTGGATAACATCTATATCTTTCAATCCTAAACCCAAATAATAACATCATTTGATATTAAAATAACTAACATGAATATTTCGATTGATTAAGTAATCATCTATAATAACGAACCCTAAAAGGGGACATTACAATTGGTATCGAAGTTATGATCTTGCCATCTTGTAGGGAAAACACAATTACAAATATGCTTTTTATTAATCACAAATCAAACTATTAAATACAGGTGATAATGAAGCTTGGAAACATGATTACATAAATGATGAATATAAATTCATAAATACAAGTAATTTCTATCGATTTGGGAGAGGCGGTGTAAATCCTCCCAAGACAAGTAGATTAGAAGATGGGTCAGGACATGATTCCCAATGCCTTGAGGGAGCCTACTCGTAGATAAGTGTCTAGCACCCAACGACATTTAAAGTTTTATCCTCTTAAGGAGGGCATATAAGAGTCATAAAAGATTTGAGATCAATATGCTAACTATTAAAAATATTTCAATTCAAAATGCATACTGATGATCCTCAAAGAGACCATTAAATGAATCAACTCCAACAAAAAGATATTGAAACTATGAAAATTAATCATACTGTATCTTTTCAATTATAAAATCATTAATCAAATTATGCTTGGAACTATTTGAGAAACTTATTACAATATTAGATAGTTTCTATTTACTCTTTCTTCCATCTTTTTCTAGCGGTCACTCTTTTTGTAATGATTCCATAAACTCCTTATGTTTGTTATGGAAACTTTCTTTTTCACTCTACAAGAATGTTTCTATTTCCTCTCGTGTTTTTATAGAAACATTCTCTTGTATCTTGTGTATATGGGTCATTCATGATCTTTATTTAATAACACATTCATTATTTTACCATAATATGGTATATGAGCAAATTCCTGGCCTCTTCGAAAAAATTTAATTTCTTTTTTGAAATTATTAGTTCAAAAATTTTAAAATATTTGACTGAGTGTGTTCAAAATTTGCATCTTTTTTTCCCACATTAATATCTTTTTTTTTACAATTTTCTTTGTGCAAAATCACAAGTCATTAGAATCGCATTTTTTCCTCAATATTGTGGGCATCTTCCTCCTATTGCAAATGTGTCTCTGATTTTTGGTCACATTTTTCTTGTTTCTTATCATTGGCTTAGACAATTTTTGGTCTTTTGCAAACTTTTTTTATTCATCCACGGTCTCTTTTTCTCCAAAAAAACGTGAGTTTCATTGCCATTTTTAGTGTTTTTTTGCTACATTTTTGCTTAAACGTGATGCTTTTCTGACCTTTCTCGTGGTTTCTACCTCCACCTTCTGCATTCTTCAGCTAACATGGCCCCCTGGATCAATTAAAATTTGTCTTTTTTTCAAAATTATTGCATATTACTAGTGGGTTTTGCAGATCTCAAGTTTGTTAGTCTCGCTTTTTCTGGGCACATCATTTTTTGTGCCTCAATTTTTGAGCTAGCTAAATCAAAATTTGACAATAGATTCTATCTGATCTTTTGAGCTCTTATCTAGGTGTCTTCAAATTTTTGCAATCTTCTATCAATCTCCATCGAAGCTCGTGCCATCTCAACTTTTTCACACTTTTTCATTGAAAAACATACAATGGCAACTCTCACTAGTCTTATGTTGGAAGGCAGTCAACGATTCAACGAAAAGAACTACAACACCTGCAAGCAGAGAATGATGACAATCTTCAATTACCGTCGCCTTCAGGCGTTTGTTTTGGGTACCGAGACGTCTTACCACAGCTGCTGCTACTCAAGATAAGTTTGATGAGCATAATCGTGAAGCGGTTATGCTTATTAAGCTTTCAATTACTGATGACCAACTGCCTCAAGTGTCGTGTAGCAAGACAGTTGTAGAGATATGGAAGATACTGAAGTATCTACACGAGACATCGGATAAAAGCTGAGCTTTCTTTCTGAAGAATCATCTATTCTCCATGATTGTGGATGAGTATATGTCCTATGAGCACTTTAGTGAGACGCTCAACATTACTGCAGCTAATGTTGACCTAAAGTTGTTAGATTTGTGCACCAAAGTTCGACAACAGGATCATTGGAAACAATAGTTTGCTAGCAGAGCTCCTTCATCCTCCTCTGAACAAATGTTTTCAGCCCAATCCTTTCACAAACATAAAGGCCCATCTCATTCATTAGCTTCGTCTGAGAATAGCTCCGAGAAGAACACTCAATTCATTGCTTCTAATCAGTGGAATAGGGTGGATCCAAGCAACAGGCCAACATTGCAAAACGTGTAGACATCTTTGATCAACCGAAGGCTCCCTTTTATGATTTTTGAGGACATGCAAATTTCTGTATTATAAAGATAAATTGACCATTAAGGGAAGGTATTACGATATTAGGTAGTTTCTATTTACTCTCTTCCATCTTTTTCTAATGGTCACTCTTTTTGTACTATTTCCATAAACTCCTATTCGTTACGGAAACTTTATTTTTTACTCTACAAGAATGTTTCTATTTCCTCACTTGTTTATTATAGAAACATTCTCTTCTATGTTGTATATATAGATCATTCATGATCTTTGTTTAATAACACATTCAGTATTTTACCATAAGAAAACTCGCCAAACTTCAAATTTATGAGATCTATCAATCAATATATAATTCACCATTATGATCATCTAATCATCAAACACAAATTGAATGATAAATCAATCATCGATCTTTCATTTCATCAACCTATTAGCACCTAATCCATCAAAGTTCTCATAGTCTACTTATGCACCTAATGATTTATCATTCAACTCTTAAATGTATCAAAGTCACACGGAGTGCTTAATAAAGTTAAGAATTAATTAAGATCTAGTGTATGAAATGAAAATTGTAATTGCTTGAGGACAAGAGATATTGAGAATGTAGGACTGTAATATCCCCTCTTACAATGGAACCTAACATTGATATTCCTAATTAACTAAAACAATATGTAATTGATTATTCGATATAAAAAATAAAAATATTTTAAATATATTGTCAATATCATCTAAACACATTTAGATATCAATTCGAACAATATTACTTAATAAATAAAAATCGCATCAATATAAATAAATAAATAAATAATACAAATAGGTAATCAATAAATAATAAATAAAAGAATTCAAGTAATTAAATAATACACTACCAATTAACTTATCTACGAAGGGTCATAACTATCAATGTCACCCATCACACATCACAAACTTCACAAATTTAGCGACATATATATATATAAGCCACAAATATTAAATCCATGGAAAATTATACCCACATTACTATCGAATGAAAATACATATGAAAAAAGGCCAAAAAAATATAGTTACGAAAGAATACCATCGTCAGGCAAAACAAGGACAAGAAAATATTACTGCTACTCGTTATGAAAACTAGTAGTGAAGAGGTGAGGGAGAAGTTTTAAAAAACTAAGAGGTGGATGGAATGAAAATAAAGTGGGAGACACGAGGAACAAAAGATTAATAAATAAACTATAAAAGGGGAGGACCAATAATTAGTAAGGGGAATCCCTTGTCTATTTGATGGAAGGCTTAAGGAATCATAATAAATAGATTTATTCCCATTTGAATCTCCCATACGATGCAATAAGTGGGGAGTATTAAAAAAGTTATTCCATTTGATCTCCCATAGGATGCTATAAGTGGGGAGTACTAAAAAAGTAAGGGAAGAAATATATAAAGATAAATATAACTCAAAAAAAAAGACAACACATAAGGTATACTTTATTCTTATTTATTTATATATGAATATTATGATTATAGAATATATGTTGATTATATATAATTATAAAATGATTAATATTTAAATGAAACTACAATTATAATTAAAACATCATATAGAATTAGAATTATTCCTTATTAATACTAATGATAGAAATAGCTTTTTATTATCATCATAAGAAAATATCGCTATTGTTTGAATAGTTATCAGAAGCGTACAATGTTACCAAGGAGGGGCTTGTATAAATCCAATCTAGTGGATCGTTACCTAATAGAGGGTGGGGATCAGCATCCCATAAATCTTCATGAAATGGGCTTGGACCTATAAACTTTGATGGAGTCCCTAGATGGTGTTTAGGCAACTCGGATAACATCTATATCTTTTGTTCCTAAACCCAAATAATAATTTCATTTCATATTAAAATAACTAATATGAACATTTTGATTGATTAAGTAATCGTCTATAATAATGGACCCTAAAAGGGAACATTACATGTTTTCCCTCTTCGAAAGTCTCATGTTGCAATGAACTCTTCAAATCAAGATATGTCAAAATTCTTCAAAGAAGCTATGCTTCGAATAAAAGAAGCAATATTTATTTGGTCTCCACATTCTCAAAGGCAGCCCTGGAATGCGCCAGTATTTTGATCCAAAATAATAAATAATAAAAAATCAGTTAAAGATGCTAATGGGAAAGTTATTCTAAGTTTACATCCAGACATCATTGAGAAGGACTTCAAAGTGTCAAAAATTTTGCAAACCTAACAAAGGAGAATTACCAACAACTATGGAATAAGGAAAGCTTGACTACATCAAACTTTTTAATGACAACCTACAACTCATTAAAGAGAAATAGGAAAATTCATAATTTGCATAGCTGACAAAGGAGAGTTCCCAACACTTGCGGAATGAGCAAAACTTGAGTACATCAAGTTTTCAAATGACAATTGACAATTTATCAAAGAGAATCAAAAGGCTATCAAAAATGCACCACCATGGTTATCTAAAAGAATGCAGTGGCACAAAATACAGGAACTCCCGATCTTGTGATCATTTGCAATTGCATCATCAAGAACATGACCTTTGTTGATAATCTACAAGGTTGGTTTCTTCAAAATCAATACTTTCAACATATTCTTTAAGCGTATTTTCAGTGTGTACCTTCAAAAAATAGATTGCATGTAATCCAACCACACAGACCTTTAGTCATGTAATCCAATAAGTCTTCTTTCCTAGTTTGACTAGGTCAAGGTTGTTGTGTTTCGACCACCTTTTTATTTCTCACTCATTTTCCTATAAAAAGAGGTGCCCCTTCATTGTAAAAATAATGTTTTATATATGCAAGAGAGCTCTGCCAAACTTGAACAAGCACAACTTTGATTGTGTAGTGCAAATTTGAAAGAAAAGTGAATAAAAAGAAGTAGTTGGATTCAAAACTTTGACTGGAAGCAATTGTGATAGAACAAATTGGAAGTTGTGATTGTGATTTGTTTCTATTATCTTCAATTCATGTTATTATTGTATATTTACTAGAGCATAGTGAGTACAAGAAACAATTGGAGCCGAAGCTTTGATTGAAAGCAGTTGTGGTAATATAGACAGAAGCTTTGATTGTAGTTTATGTTACTATCTCATATAAATGCAAATTGTTAGAATTAATTTATAGTGTAGAAATCATCTACTTCTGGAACTTTGTGCCCCCGAATAGTAGAGATTTACTTTTGTTTCGTAGCCATTCTTATAGATTAGGAAAACTAGACATAGATCTAAGCTAGTACACTCTTAATCCGTCTTTGAGTTGGTGTTAGGTATTGGTATCACTATTTCCAACTGTTAGATATAAGTGTAGTTATAGAAATTAAACCTTTCCCATTACTCGCTCCATGTGTAAGTGGATTCTTTCTTGAAATAAGAAAAAAGAATATCTATAACACCCCTTTACAATATCTCTTAACTTCTTGCTTACCTTGAATTGATCCAAGGAACGATGAGAAGGGGGAGCCTTTCCTTTAAGGTAGGAGAGACTCTGTCTCCCATATTGTGACCGGTCAACCTATATTGTGACTGTATTTGCATAAATTGTCGGTTGCAAAATATCCACTCAATACTCCTAGTTCTTCGACAATAGTTGACTCAGCAACACAACTAAGGCCAATAGGATCAGCAGCAGTAATAATAGTATGGGCATCAATATCTTCAATTGAAAGCCGAGAAGCAGAAGCATCCAAGTCCGCCAACTCTGCATTTACATCCCACCTCTTTGTCTCCCCTTCTTTGTATTCTTTAGTCTTGTGTGAGACGAGACGCAAGTTGTAATGCTCAAGTACCAAGTCCTCCGCTCTTTTTGATTGCAACCTATTGCGCTTCACTGGCTAGATGAAAGAATATGTGCTCCAATTTCTTTCCCAAGCAAATGAACTACTAAGCCTTTCACATTCACTTTTTAACATTTAAGAACTCAAAAAAATATAAAATATGTCAAAAAGCAACTTTCTGTTGTTCGTAGAGCCCAATTCCACGTAGTTCGTTAGTGGTTTGACCTGTGGCTTGCAAGTTTGCCTAGGTTCGATTTGGTTTTCGACCAGTTTGAACTGGTATGGAAAATTTTGAACCTTAGTCGAATATTTTTCTAACTGTACCGAGACCAAGTACCATTTTGAATCATGGCCTAGTCCGGAGGGCATACAGCCGAACCAGGGTAACTAAGTTTTTATGTTTTAATTATAAAGGTAAGAACTGTTGAAAATAATTTAATATCTTTGCTATTTACTACCAACAACATATTTTGGTTAGTCACTTTATGAGCTGTCCTGGTTCATTGTGCATAATGTCCCTTTAGAAAGTGATTATGTTGTCTGTACTAGTCAATTCTTTAAGGGCTTTTAGGTATAAATTTGACCATATTTAATGTTTTATCTCACTTCATCTGTTAACATAGAGTCCAACATTTTAGGTGTGTTTTCAGTAATCAGGCTAAAGACCTGACTCAGGGGCATTTAGAGTCTTCTAATGCATTATTTTGTGCAGAACTTCCATGTATCATAGTGACTGGATGTAAGCCTTAATCTTGAACCTCCAACATACTCCCCTGGAGCAAATCTGTCAGCTTAATTCCTTCCAGCATACCATAAACTACCTATGCATATTCTTTGCAGTGCTGCTAGCTACCAGCTTTACCTCCTAGCACAAGTAGCTTTTATTCACATCATTAACTTGTTCTAAACAAACAACCCCATCAAGTACCACATCTCAGCTCAAAATTGTGTTGTTAGTCGAAACATCCAGAAAACTATAGTAGTTAGACCTTTCACTGAAGGTACTGAATAAATATTTCCTCCCGCACTATCCTCAAATTCATCAATTTTTGTCTTCACAACAAAAGCATGAGCTGAACACACAAGAAAAACTAAATACTTTAACTCTTGTGAAATGCCATACCTCTTCAAAAGCAACATTCCCAACTAAATTATTTGGAAAATATTCAGTAAACTGCAGTTATAACTAGTTCTACCTAAGCATTATTAAATAATAATTTCAACCTTCAACATGTATTCAGAATTTCAGAAATCTCTGGTATAATCTTCCTCTTCCTCTCTAGAACACAAACTCTTGTAAATATAAAGTAGTAAGCTGCCTTTTGGCTTGCACACTATCCTCAAGTTTGTCAATATTTATCTTCAAAACAAAAAAATGAGCTGAACGAACAAAAAATCCTAAATTCTTTAGCTTTTTGTGACATGCCATAACTCTTCAAGAACAACATGAAATGCCATAACTCTTCAAGAACAACATTCCTAACTAAATAATGTGGAAAATACTCAGTAAATTGCAGTGTGAATCAGTTCTGCCTAAACATTATTAAAAATAATTTTAACTTTCAACATGTACTCAGAAATCCTTGTCATAATCTTGATCTTCCTCTCTAGAACATAACTATGGTGAATAGGAAATAGTAAGCTGCATTTGTATCTCATATACTCTACAGAAGCTGAAGTTTTCAACTCACAACGTTAGCATTTTAATTTGTCCTTTTAAAAACTAGATAAATCAGATAATATATATGGTTAAACTGTTTCTTGAATTAAAAGGGGGAGCTCCCTAACAATTAGCAAAACCTAAACGGCTAAAGCCTAAACCATAAACAGAGATTAAAAGTATGCAAACTATACAATATTTAAAATGGGGATTCGCACCAAATGTCAATTGATAAGATGTCTATGTTTTTGCCCTGGGTACAACATGCAGTGAGATGTTTGAATTTTGAGGTAAACTAGCACAAACAACCAGAGAAAATTTCCTACTAGTTAAGCACAGACTACTAGTCTGTAAAGAAGAAAGAAATTGATAAGAAAAAAAAGAGGAATGGTGATTTCTGGCTAACTCAGAGATCAATAAATCTATATCAATAATAAAAAGTTAGATGGGTGAACACCATATCTGTCATGAAATGAACAACTGACTTACATACAGAACCTACAACTTAGAAAGAATACAAAGCCTGATTACATATAATCTTCTATAAATTTAATTCATGAAATTTTAAACAAGCAACCACAATTACACAATCACTTTGCTTGATAAAAGCATTTGCAACACAAACATAATTTCCAACAATATCGTATAACAAGCACACAACACTCTTGACTTCAAAGATTAAATGTGAATTTTTCCAGCACTGGCTCATCTTCCAATTATCAATAAAAATTATATACCCAAAGTACTTATAAAATTTATAAGCTCTTAAGAGGCAGATTACAGGAAAAATAATAATCAAACAACCCCAGTAAAGATCCAGATCAAAGCAACACTATCCCTATCTACTAAAATAAGAAGATGAATGAAATAGTTATAAGGAAATAATTTTAAAAAATTATACCACTCAAGTTATTTTAGATAATAACTTTGATTTACAAAGTTGGCTGAATCCCCTAAACTTGGAGAATTTATTCTTATGCCTCTGATTTGCAGAACACACTATATTTATCTAAATTCTCTTGAAACTAAAGAATCAACCTCAGCAACTTTGTATCGATTCTTCAGGATGCACACCATAATGAGAATTTGTCAACTCATTGTTGAAACTATTCAACATGTGCCAAAACTGCAATATTCAGTAACTGTCTATAAACCTTGATTTATCTACATAATTCAACAAACGAAAAAGGAATTTAAATTGTTTGTTACCTTGTAACTTTAACCCCTCACCATGGCCACATCCACGCACTTTCAATTGTCTTTATGCTTCTCCTTGACCAAACGACCTTATTTCAATGCCCATCCTTAACCAATTTTCCCTCTCACAAAGAAATTTTCTTATATTCACCAATCCTGGGTGCACTTTTTCCAAGGTTAAACCATCCCAATGCTTTGCTCAACAATTGGCAATACATGTTTTCTCCCAAGGCGTGTCTTCATGTTCAATAGCCATTCTTTTCCACACATTTTCATGAGTTAAGCCAGTGAAAAAGTGTCTCTAAAAATTTTGTTATGGCTTTACCTTGGCATGCTTTACATGTCTTTTACCCACTTCTATCAATTGGCGTGGTTTTGTGACCAATGAAACAAATTCTAGATGCAGATTTATGTTGGTTCAACAACCATATGGCAACTTGAAACAATTGATGGAGACACAGTTGTATGCCCAATTGGCCACAATTTGGCACAGTTACATTGGGTCACCAAACAGAAATGTCAGCATAGCGTGTGGCTAATTTGATGTGAGTGAAATTGTGCAGATTTTGTGGACAGTCCATGTCATATTGTGGACTTCCAATAGTTCAGCCCATCTAGAAGTGTGCCAAACGAAGTCTTAGTTACAGAGCAGATTTTTCACTTAAGCGTTTCAGCTAGCCCTCGCTTAAGCATAATTCTCACATGGCTTGACCACCTTGAGGTGTGCTCAATATGTGATTGGAAAAATTTTGTGTCATCTTTGCCAATTTGCCCCTACTTGGCACATTCTGTCCATGGTATAGTGGTTTGATGTGTGCACCAGCTGCAAATATTGTTCTACTTCTTCCTCCAACCTTGTCTTCATTCACTGAACATCGAGTTCCTTTCATTGTCTTCACTAAATGGCTGAAACTTCTCTTATCGCTTCTCCATTCAAATATTCCTTTCCTTACAAAAATTTTGTTTACATCTATATGAACATATGATAAATCACATACATGAAACAATAATAAAAAAGGCAGTGTAACAGATACGAGAGTAAAATATGTCATTAAATGATCATGAAATTATCATGGATAAGAAGACCGGATATGGTTGGTCAACAATTCTAGCTCATCCATAAATAACATAATACCTTCCTTGACAATAAACAACATATTTAAAGGACATGACAGTTACCAAGAGGAACACAACAATCAACCAATGGACACTTCAACTACCCGAGAGTAACAGCAACCTTAACATGGACAATTTATACATTGTCTGATAACCAATATTATTAAACATAACAATAAGCGTTGTATGATGAAGACATTGTCCCGCCAAAAGAAAATGTTGTCTTCCTAATGACAAGTAAACATCAAGTAATATCTAAGAAGACTAAAGGAAAGCATGTAGACAATTACTTGTACTATAGTTGAAAAATCAAATCAGACCGGGTCTACGGGAAACACCCCCAACAGGGTCATGGGGCAATGCCCTGTATAGGTGTCTGCGTGCAGTGCCCCCACTGGGCAAGGGCTAATGTCTCTTGTGGGGATCTAAAGGTACCACCCTCAATGAGGTCAATGGGCAAGACCCCTTGCAAAGTCTCAAGGCAAAGTCCTTGCCACCATCCCCAAATTCAGACCTTGGAAACCACATACAACTCCATGGCATAGATCATTTTCATGATTTCTTAAGATGCCAAAAGAAATGATGATGAAGCCAGATAAGAAAAAATTTGGACATGTTAAAACTTCTCTTCATTGTACTCTTGAGGAGAGATGCTACCATATAGGGTGGAAATCTGTTTTCTGACAAATAGAGCAACACAACACTGTGCAAGGGAAACAACAAACCGTACACATAGAGCAATATGTCATGTAGGAGGCAATGAATCATACAAGAGTGGCACATACGAAGATGATATGAGTAGTAGGACAGATTGGAGCAACACGTTGTATGGAAGAGGCAAACCGTATAGGGAAGATCCTCAATTGTAAGGAAGGACTCTTAGTCATGTAGTGCTAGTAAAATGGTGAGGCCTTAGGAAGTGGAGGTATAGAAACCGTACAAAAGAAACATGAAGTTGTCATATGTTATCATACAAGGAATACAAGGTTGTTGTATGAGGAACAAGTTACAATGGATGCAGGTCACTACCACATGGTGCAGGGTGTAACAGGTTGTTGTCATACAATGTCACAAGATAGCCAATGAAAGCCATACGATATAACTTCTTTGAGGTCTTATGCAAAGTGTTGAGTCTCATACGGAATGAAGAAGTGGATGTCATATTGTATAACTATCTGAAGGTGTAGTATAGAAAAAGAAGACTACACCATGCCAATGTACCAATTTCAATTATCGTACTAGTTTAAATTGTCATACTAGATTTGAGTATCATACCAAGCTTGAGTATCATGCCAATTTAATACGCGTTCTGTAACTTTTTCTCCCTCGAACTGCATGATATACTTGTAGTTCTGTTGGAGGTTCTTCACTCCCTCACCATCACTTGTTCTACTTCTCAAACTTCTTAGAGTTGTTCCTTCTCTACATGAGGATCTAGGTACACTGCCTTCTTAGTATGTGCTCTCATGATTACCAAAACTACTTCGCGATGTTCCTCCACATTCAGTATATTTAAAACCTTCTTGCTTCGAGAGCTGGAGTCTTCATGGTCAGCTAGTCCATAGAATTATTGTATGTTGTTTGTCTTATTTTGGCAGTTTCTGTAAAGCGTCCCCATTTGTCATGAGCCCTAATAATGATATAACTATAACCATGTTATACTATCACATAGTATACTACACTATAATAATAATGCTATCTGCATTATTATTATTTACTATTGATAATAATAATAAATGAATATATAATAAAGTATGATATGATGTATCCATATAATATAAAGTAATATATCCATACATATGTCAATATATTGGTTTTAAAAAATTAACATATGCTAATATGATAATATATAAATATTAATATATCAAATGTTATTGTTATAATAATAGTAAAATATTGAATTGAATGATAAATAATATTAAGATATAACATTAATTAATTTTATATAAAAAAATGACCTTAACTACTATTGAATACTAATATATTAATATTAAATTTAAACTAAGACATTTGTATGGTCACACCCTTTTAGGTATGATAACTATATAAGGGACATCAAACACATTCTATGGCATCCAACAATAGATTCATTTCAATAATCTCTATCATTATCTATAATAGCTATTATCATTTAGTCTTAAATCTAAGTCCTATGTGGGATCATTACAATTGGTATCAGTGCTATGATCCTGCCATCCTGTAGGGCAAGGACAATTTATAACACAGTTTTGTAAGGACAATTTATAACACAGTTTTGTTAATAGAAAATTTTGTTTAATGCATGACTACTTATGACCTTGTGTAGTCCCTGTGATTTCATGCACTCAATGCTCTATAACAAAAGACTGGAAAAACAAAGATGAGTAATTTGCATCTCATGACTTAAGGTAAGACAAGACAAACATAGGATGCACAAGCATAACTCATAGTATTGTACAAAAAGTATAAGTTTCACAAATACAAATTCATTGTAATAAAAAGTAGAAAATCCATGAAACAGATTTCAGATCAGAATATGGCCGACAAGACAATTATACTGATCTCAAACTCATTTTGCAACCAGAAAGGCATTTTCCGAACTGAGGACCACTCACAAAAGTATTCAAATAATAAGTTTGAGTGAGAGAAATTTTCTTTTGACTGAAACAAAAGACCCAAGAATGTTGAATTTATTACTTAGTAATTGGAGTATGCATGGACATAAAATGTACTATATAGACACCACTCAATTCTATTAAATACTGTAAAAATTTCTTGATATCACAGCACAAACCCTAATCTAATCAGTAGTGGATATGAAATCGTGAATACCATTGGCATCGATTCAATTATATCTGATAGATTTTGAAAGCAAGGTACATTAATGAAAATAGAGATAAAGTCTATATCTGGGACTAGGAAGATTTTGTATAGCAATAACTATAGTCATGGCTATGAACAGTGATAATCATTAAACTGTAATGTTTCAAATATTTCCTTCAGGACATATCTATGACATCAATTAAGTGGTGAAAAGGAATAGAATCAAATAACCTATGAATGCCTTATTTCTATTGTATTCCACCAACCACATCTATTGTGACACCCAGACTTGCATATCAATAACATTGATGTTAACACGGATTCCATACCGAGCAACAATAAATATAATAAAGAATACAGCAGCAACAACAATAAGGAAATAAAATAAAGGTGGATAGATAAGAAGGGTTTACACATCGATAAGATATAACAAACTGAATAAACTCATCAATTTAATAAATCTGACATGGTATCAGGATGAATGGGCATTAATCAATGAAAGTAAGAAACATCTAAATGAGAAAATGACACTACCACCGTGGAGGTGATTTTTAGAGTAAATAATTAAATAATTGTTAATTATTTATTCTATTACTTAAGCTTACTTACGTTAATGCATGTAGGTGAGGTTAGTTGTTGACAACACGCGAGTTTGTTCACTTTAGCATACTTATCTTTACCACCTCTTGTGGATGTGTGCTTAGTTGTCAACCTTATCTCCTACCCCATTCCAGCTTGTTCTACAAGCTTCCATGAGGCATTTTTATTCGGTCTCTCACTCATTGTAAATTCATTCCAATTCCATTTTCACATAGCAATTCTAATTTCCTATTGTGAAATATTCTTGTGCGGTATTTGCTTCAAGCTCTTTGCTCCCTAGCTTTCTCTTCAACAAGCTATTTGCATTGCAGGTGATCTTGGCGCATTATTGAAGTCGGATTCTCAACTCCTAAATGGTATCAGAGCCTCCCTGCTGCTTCTTGTTCAAAGGATTTTTGAAGCCGTAATTTGGAGTCACAGACCCTAATTTGTTTGTGCAATTTTTCTTCAAATCGGGGGTAGAGCGAATTTCCGGAGCATTTTCAGCCCAAATGGATGCTGCCATTGGATCCAGAACACCATTTATAGCTAAGATTCATATAAAACTTTTCATTTTTGGCTTCAAGCGTTTTTCTGGAAAAAAAATTGGCCTCCCAGGTAGCCGTACGGAATTTCGTAGCGAAAAAAATAAAAATAAATAAAAAACGAGCGCGCCACCGTGGGGCCGCTCGTGCACCATCTGCATGCCACCCGCTCCCCTCTCCGTCAGATGCGCCACCGCGCTGTGGCCGCAGCGCCACCCAGCGTCGCCACCACCAACGCACCGCTAACGCTCCACCGCGGCTCCGCCAGGGAGCCTCCACCCGATAGCAGTGCTGTCGGGTTTACCTCCCGACAGTCTCCACTCACGCACCACCTCCAATCACTTGCTGACACGTGGAAACTTGCAACCTCTACTGACGTCATTTCCCGACGGGTGACATCATCTTTCTGCACACTGACGTCATCATTCCAGCCGATTACATCACTTTTCCAGCAAACCTGTTGACATCATCTTTCCATCAGCTGACGTCATCTTCCCGGCTGCTAACATCATTTTTCTGGTGACGGATTTTTTTCTGACGACGTCCTCCTGACGGGCATACAAGCATCAAATTTAACACAGTGCCTGTAATTTTCCAGCAAGGTGCAATTTTGGAGCAGCAGTCAGTTTTTTGGCCATAACTTGAGCATACGAAAGTCTTTTTCCGATCCGAAAGAAGCGTCGAAAAGCTGACTCAAAGACAGAGACATCGGTGCTAGTTTCGTAAGATTCCAAGTTTGTTTGAGCTCCCATTTTTGGTGTCAAAGTAGAGGCTTGTGTTTCCTCCTATTCTGCATCAACAAATCCAGGTTCTTTTTCATTTTTTTGCTTTTCATAGTTTTTTTTGTGGTATTTGGGAGATATTCTTGTACATTTGTGGGGGGGGTGTCTTTCTTTTCTGTAATTTACTTCAGTTAAGACCCTTCTACTTCCATCTTATTCTTTCTCTCAATGGCGGATCCATCTGTGACCCGTCTCACACCACACCACTACCACACCTGAAAGGCACAAATGACTAGGCTTTTCATGTCAAGAGGTCTATGGTCTTGTCTGGATGAGAATCAACCTGCTCTTACGTGCCCTTTTGAGGTTCTACAACACAGGAACAAAATGGATGAAGCCATGGGACTGATTGCACTCAACATTTCAAACAATCTGCTATTTCACTTGGATGGTTTGACTACTCCACGGGCTTATTTGCAGAAATTTCAGACTCTATTTGATCAGATTGGGCTGGTGATGTCGATGATCGAAAGTCTACTTTTGGCTTTGTCTTTTGCCTTGGATCCGGTCCCATCACATGGTCGTGCAAGAAGCAGCATGCTCGAGCACTTTCATCTACAAAGGTTGAGTACAGGGCCGCAGTTCTTGCTAGTCAGGAGGCTTATGGCTTCGTCAGTTGATGACTGAGTTTGGATTTCCTCCTGATCGTCCCACTGTTTTGTGGTGAGATAATCAGAGTGCCATCCACATTTCACACAACCCGGTGGAACATCAGCGTACCAAGCACATTTACTTGTATATGCATTTCATCCGTCGGTTGATACAAGATGGTGTTATTGCATTGGAGTACATTCCTACCGCCGGTGAGGTTGCAGACATCTTCACTAGGCCTTTTGCATCGCCTCGCTTTCTTCAGCTACGGTCAATGCTTGGGGTTACGGAAGTTGTCCTTGGGGGGATTGGTTGAGGCCTTCCTTCACTTCATGTTTTTTTCAGCATGTTGTTTTTTACTTCTTTTTGGGGGAGAGTTTTTCCCATGTGGTTTTCTCTCTTTCCCTGTTTTCAGAGGTTGCATTTTCTTGCATTGTACTTGGGTACTTAAAATGGTACCTAAAATGGCCTCGTTGCCGGGACCCATTTTGCATTTTTTCCTTTGTTTTGTGAGCTAAGGCATTCCCCTAAGTTGCACTTAAGGAGGGGTGTTAGAGTAAATAATTAATTAATTGTTAATTATTTATTCTATTACTTAAGCTTACTTAGGTTAATGCATGTAGTTGAAGTTAGTTATTGACAACACGCGAGTTTGTTCCCTTTAGCATACTTATCTATTCCACCTCTTGTGGATGTGTGTTTAGTTGTCAACCTTATCTCCTACCTCATTCCAGCTTGTTCTACAAGCTTCCATGAGGCCTTTTTATTCGGCCTTTTTATTCGGTCCCACTCATTGTAAATTCATTCCAATTCCATTCTCACATAGCAATTCTAATTTCCTATTGTGAAATATTCTTGTGCGGTATTTGCTTCAAGCTCTTTGCTCCCTAGCTTTCTCTTCAGCAAGCTATTTGCATTGCAGGTGATCTTGGCGCATTATCGGAGTCGAATTCTCAACTCCTATAGTGATAAGGGTCTGCAAAAGGATCGAGGAAGATGATAATAAAAATATATAGAGAATTTTAAAGGGGCAAAGCTCATACATTCAACCCACTATTATATGCCATTCTCACGTGGCCTTTGTCATTGGAGATGGGAAACTCATATAACTCTGCTTTAAGTACAAGAACTCCCATGTGGACCCCATAATGAAAAAGGATAACAAGCTACTCAACATAAAGGGATAAAGATATATATTTACATGATCATATCAGCTTTGTTAGAAATGCACATAGATTTAATGGTGAATGAGACAAAAGACATTACAGATGGAAAATCAAGGCATATAAAATTGAAATAGGGAATAACCCCCATATCAAAGGTAACTATACTTATTTTTTCTAATTTTTAATATTCTTAAATCCTTGTAGTGGTACGGTTACTTGATAAACAAGTAATGGGCAGCACATTATAAGTAACCATTGTCATGTAGAATATAATTACTTATGCACTAAAATTATTAGAAAATAAACTAATTTTCATATAGTTTGAATATAGGTATTGTTTATGAAATATGTCTATCCAACAGAGGTCAATCAAAGAATAAAATAAGGACCCATTCTTTATTAAAGGAGTTTCTAAGGGAGTGGCAATTGAAAGAATTAAGAAGGGAGAATTAATAGAAACCAACTAAAGTATATTTCAAGTTTTCATATTATTAGTAGAGATTTACAAAAGCAAACATACTTTGCTGAAAATATAAAATAATTATCTTTTATGTATAGAATTTTGAAGTGAACACAGATTTTAAATATATCCAGTTCCCAATATTTTCAAAATCATTTGTATTATAATACACTCTAAACTTAGAGTTTAAAATTAAAAGTGAACCCTAATTGGTATCATAAAGAGAAAGGAAATTAAAAACTAAGAGGAATCAATTACTAATCGAGACTAAACATTAAACTGAGGTTCAACATTCAGCCTCCATGTGTAATGGTCTACCTAATTCTTATAGTGAATAGTTAGTTTGTGAGAGGGGAAGTAATTCAGTCACTGTGAGGACAAGATTCTAGAAACGGGCTCTGTTCATGAGGGAGCCTCTTGGAGACTGTTTCTACCCAAGCATAGTAATTCTACCATTCACTATAGGAATGGGACAATGTAGATGAATAGCAAGTACATTATTGTTTCCAAGTATCTACCTACTTCAAAGTCTTATAGTGAATAAGAATCTTGTGAAGGGAGAGGGGAGTAATTCGGTCATGTTGAGGTATAGATTCCAAAAACGGGCTATGTTCATGAGAGAGCCTCAAGTAAACTGTTTCCATGCCCAAGCACAATTATCCGATCACTCACTATAGGAACATACCCATGTAGATAAAAACACATATCAAAGATATAAATAGTATACTTTGAAGTTTATACACCCTTTTTTATGTCTTCATGTGTATACTTTGAAGTTTGTGGATCATTTTTATGTCTTCATGTGTATACTTTGTGTCTGCTTTGTGTCTTATCGCATCATGTGTATACTCTGTGTCTAATTCATGTCTTCTTGCATCAATGTGAATACTTTGTGTCTATTGTGTGTCTTCATGCATTAATGTGTATACATTGTGAGGATAATCATTAATTTAATAACCTAGAATAATCAAGGCATAAGAATTACTTTCAAATCTAAGGGAAAAATATCCAAGTTAAGTTAGAATATGTCAAGTAAGATGTAGAAATTGCTTGAGGCAAGCAATTTGAGGAAGGGCGGACTTGTCATGAGCCCTAATAATTATATAACTATAACCGTGTTATACTATCACATAATATACTACATTATAATAATAATGCTATCTACATTATTATTATTTTCTATTGATATAATAATAGATGAATATATAACAAAGTACGATATTATATATCAATATAATATAAAGTAATATATCTATACATATGTCAATATATGGGTTTAAAAAAATTAATATATAAATATTAATATATCAAATGTTATTGTTATAATAATAGTAAAATATAAAATTGAATGATAAATAATATTAGGATATAACATAAATTAATTTTATAATAAAATAATTAACTTAACTACTATTGAATACTAATATTATAATATTAAATTTAAACAAAGACATTTGTATAGTCACACCCTTTTTTAAGTATGATAAGGGACATCAAACACATTTTATGGCATCCAACAATAGATTCATTTCAATAATCTCTATCATTATCTGTAATAGCTATTATTATTTAGTCTTAAATCTAAGTCCTATGTGGGATCATTACACCATCCACTACATTATCAACATTGTATGATATGATGTTCTTTGAAATAGTTAGATCTGATGATCAGATTTCACATATATTATTTTCTATACAAAGTTGATACACTTTTATTAATCTTAAATGTAATACTTTTAATCAAAACTCTGATTGCAGATTATAACAACCAATATATATAGTAAGTCTGATTACAGACTGCAGTAACTGATATAGATATTTCACACTGTGATAAAATGGATATTATATAAAATATCAGTGCAGAGAAAGTACCATTGAAGACTGACATTTATTGTTGTGTTGCCGATTCTCATCTGCTCCAGACTGCACATATATACTCCACTGTGGAGTCACAATCCACGCTGGGTCATGACTCCATGGGTGGTGACTGCAATTCATTAATAACCCACCATTATAATAAAGTCACTCAGTCAAACTTTCGCTCGGTCAATTTACTGTGTTTGGTTATTATAATGCGGTTGATCAATATTAGTATGAGATTAATATGTATAAAGATATCAATAAGTATGTATATATGTAATATTTATTATATTAATTTTTCCACAAGTAATATTTGGATTTCTTCAATTTAAGACACACACACACATATATATTATATTTGTTTGAGTATGCATATTATTCTCGCATATTATTCTCACATATACTAAGTATAAATATATATGTGCCTTCAATAGTTTTGTCTCATTTTATCCGACTGAAGCTAAAAACATCAACAATCCCTCTTAGCTAGGGAGGATTAAATAGAATTTAATATTACCCCAGCATAACATCGGGAATGGTATGATTAAGGATATCTTTGATCAAAAGATATCCACCATTTAGATATCATCTCATGATATCAGAAATGGCCTCTGAATATCAAGTCACGTGATATTCACCAAATACTGAAAATGTTCGTAAGGCATGTGCACACATATCCTCAATGATACTTACCATAGGAACATTATATACATAGTTTGTATCCACTATGATATATCTATACAATACAACTCGTAGATATCTATGTGGAAATATCTCTTAGTTGATTGATTCACAAGATATAATCTATCATGATCTGCTTAGACATAATATGATTGTTAGCATGAATGCTGATGGCATTCCTTTGGGGGAGTATCCTAAGCATTGCCAAAGCATGTGGAGATTATTAGCGTGATTGGCATGTTGCATTCATGACTGTGTTTGTCATTCAAGACAACATAGTATGGTTTCTATGAAGACTGGTAGAGTAGCAAATAGAGAACAAGGTTGTACAGACAGATAATTGATGTTCAGATCAAGCACAGTTAAGGACATATTCTACACTATGTCCTTATGATGAGGTTAAGTGTGCATCAAGTAAGTTGAGGACATGCAAAAGATATGCTTCATTTACAAAATGCAGTCTACAAACAGAGTTCTTTAGAAGCAGTTTCTAATGGTTGGATTATATCTCCTAATAGAGATAGAATCTTGATGTGCGAAATTGTACAGTGACAATAGACAGTCTGATGGTGATGTCAGCGAGTGCGCAAAGTTTGGAGTTGAATATGTGAGAAGTTGTCAAGACTGTGAGCTGACAGTGTTGTGTAATTGTAAATTAATTAATTATCTTAATGTGGTCCTATTATAATTAATTGGGAAAGCCTGAAGGCCGACACAAGAAATTGTTTTGAGGAAATGGTATAAAGGGAGGATATTTTCCTTGTTTTTAAGTGTATCAAGTGTATGGATTGTGCAAACAAGAGCAGAGTATTTAGTAAATGCGAATAAGAGATCCAAGGGATTATTGGATGCGAAGTTTGTGATTTGGTATCAAGATCAAAGGAGCAAAAGTCTAGTCCACAAGACAGAGGAAGAGGAAGTACAAGTACAGTTCATTTCTATTATTTTGCAAGGAATAATACGGAGATCAGTTGGACAGTGAGTTCAGTGATCTTGTCCTTGAAGTTGTTTGAACAGTGGGTCCATCTGCCTTCTACAACTCCTAACAGGTTTGGAATCTCCTAACACGGATTTAAAGTCTCCTAACAGTGACTAATATGTACTGAATGTTTTCATTAACTCTTAATAGGGTCCATCCTCTTACAAGGAATATTTATATTAGTACATCATTTTGTGGCTATCATTCCCACTAGGGTTTTCTCTTTGATCAAGGGTTTCCCTAGTTAACATATTTGGTGTTGTTGTGATATGGTTGTTGATTATATTGCTCACATGGCTAAGGATTAATAAGGTTGATAATTGTTATAAGAATTGGATAACTGATTCACACCCCCGCCCCCCTCTCAATCATATTAGTGGACTTTACTTTCTAAAAATGATGTCCATCATAATAGAAAATTAAGTTATTGTAAGATCATCACCTTTCAAGAGCTTCTACAAATACAAGTGATAATCATTTGGAAGGTGCCACTTCCTCATGATGTACACAAGGCCCAAATAGTCATGAAATAACTCATTAATACAGTAATTCATTAGTACAATAATCAAATATCCTGAGACCCTTCTCACAAATTACAACATACCAAGTTTAGCTCTAAAGTGTTCCACCTTCGTTTTCCAAGAGGTTTGGTGAGGATGGTAAAGAACGATGAACTCCCTTTTAATCCAATATTTTACAAATTTTGACATATTTTGAAGTTCTTTAGAATACAAGTTTCTCTAAATCCAAGTTTGAATTATTGACTTCAGGAAAGGATGCTTGATATTTGAGTTTGTCAGGACATTTCGCTGCAGTGTGACCATAGTTGTCATATCTATAACATTGTATTTTTGAACAGTCTCTATGTTTCTTCAACGGTTGTTTACCATTTGAGTCGTTGCCAATTTTTCTTTTAAAATTAGTGGTGAGAATCTAAATGTCTTCATTTGTGGACTCCTTATGGGTTCCTCTAGATATTAGATAACACTCTTCTTGAATGCAATCAGCTCTTATTCGATCAAATTTGGGGACTGATATTTATTGTTGTGAGTCAAAAATATTCGTTCGGTCAATTTATTATATTTGGTTATAATAATGTGGTAGGTCAATATTAGTATGAGATTAATATGTATAAAAACATTAATAAGAATGTATATATATAATCTTTATTATATTATTTTTCCACAAGTAATATTTGGATTTCTTCAATTTAAGACATTATTATTATTATTATTATAATATATACATATATATAATATTTGTTTGACTATGCATATTATGTCTCACACATACTAAGCATAAATATGTCTTCAATAGATTTGTCGCATTTTACCCAACTAAAGCTACAAACATCAACAGGAATTGTATTATAATTTATTTCTCCATTCTTGCTATCATAATCACTTGGCGATGCATTGTGGCTTAGATGGAATGGACTTTCATTGTGTGAAGAGCTTTATTCTTCAAATTATATGGACACTCCTTTATTCAATAACCAATCACCTAAAAAATATCACAAACATATTTCAAGAACAATTACCTTTCATTTACTCCTCAATTTTGCACTCAACACGCCATAGGTCATTAGTTTCTTTATTGGTTCCTTTCTTGGCATCCAATCATTTCATCATTCTCATTACATCTCGACGTAGAGCTTGAACTCTTGTTGATTGATCATCACTCCAATCTCCATTTCTCTAATCATCATTTGTCGTCTTCCTTGAGGAGGATGTTTAGTATTTACTTTCAATGACCATTCCACGATTAATAGCATAAATGAATGATGATGAGCTACAAACATCAACAAGAATCGTATTATAATTATTTCTCCATCCCAATTATCATAATCACTTCAGGATGCATTGTGGCTTAGATGGAATGGACTCTTGTTGTGTGAAGAGCTCTATTCTTCAAATTACATGGACACTCCTTTATTGAATAGCTCATCACCTAAAAAATCTCACAAACATATTTCAAGAACAATCACCTTTCATTTACTCCTCAAATTTGCACTCCACATGCCATAGGTCATTAGTTTCTTTATCGGTTTCTTTCTTGGCATTCAATTCTTTCATCATTCTCATCATATCTCGACATAGAGCTTGAACTCTTGTTGATTGATCATCACTCCAATTTCCATTTCTCTAATCGTCATTTGTCCTCTTCCTTGAGGAGGATGTTTAGTATTTACTGTCAATGACCATTGCACAATTAATAGCATAAATGCATGATGATGAGGTCTAGTCTTCCATCTATCTCAAAAAGGGATCAATCACTAGATGAACCAATGCTTGTTCAGCCCATCCACTAGTTGGTTCTCCAATTTCACCAACAATTCCTTGATCCTACAATTATAAGCTCATACATTATCATATGAAGATAGGTGATCTACACATAACATAACCTCTTTATTGTTAATAATGAGATAGTAAAACAAATGATACTATAGCATTGTCATATTCATCAAGTAAAGCAATGATATCACAAATAGCCTAAAATAGCATTAAATTCAAGCAATCCAGCTAGAATATAGATTATCTTTTTTTCTAGAAAGACCATCAAAAGTCGTTTGACAAAATAACTAATCAATCTTCATAATAGCATTTTAGTTGTGCAAATAACCAAGATGAAAAGTAGAAACAAAATTAAACCAAGATAAAGTGGATATAAATTTGAAGTCGACACAAGCTAAAATCTAACCTCAAAATATAAACCATTCCTCTATCATAACAAAACATACTCTATTGAATGGAAACCCCACCAAATTAAAATAGACTAATGTTTTACCTACTAATTCAATAGAAAAATCTTTGTAAAGTGTACAATCAAAATTTAATCTGACATTTGATGTAGATAAAAAGTAGATAGAAAAACCATGACTTTTACTACTATGTATAAGAAAATGAATACATAAATTAAATAACAAAGATGATAATGTATACCAAATACAAGAGTAAACTTTATCTTTAAAAATTCAAAACAAAATTCTTACAAAAGAAGACAAAAAATGGTCTGTCAACCAAGAATTAGAGCTTTCCTTGATGATAGCCCATCTATTTTAAGGACCCAATGGTTGCCAAGAGGTACAAAACTATTAGCGATATGTCTTTAGTGTTGTCATTGATGTCAACTTGTTGTTTGCGTTCATGTACAAGAAGCTGAAAAATATGAGAGAGTATTTGAAGTTTGATAGAGGTTCAATATTAGATGTTCAAATGTCTTGCAGTGATGGTACGTCAATATTTGGCACATCCGGAAGGGTAAAGTATCAAAAGCTGGGATATGCATGAAAGAGTATCTAAAGTTCTAATGGAAGAATCCTTTATATTCCTCTCCATAAGATGATGGCTTGTGACTTTGGAGTTAAGGAGTATGGTCTGCAAATATTGCATTATCATGTTTTCAAGTCCTCAGTGATGTGTTTTGTTGCTTGCTAACACTAAGACTAGCTATCAAGTATAGTCAGGACTAGTCTGGAGAACGCTTTGCATTGCTCAACATTATTGTTTTATGGTTTGCAGTTTGGTACACATATTCATAATTTTGTGCAGTGTTCTAGTTCAGATATCTTATGTTGGTTTTCTTTGCAATTGAAGTTATGTTGCTCTATGTTGGCTTTGTTGTCTATGTTGGTCTCTAACCAACTTAGTGGATCATGATGATTTATTTACCAACTTATTGGCCCATATAGGCCTTCAAGGGTTTCACAAGTTGGCCAGAGATTTCATTAAGGTTTCATATGCCATTTCAATGTGAATTTCAGATGAATTAAACACAAAAAAGGAAATTGAAATTGTTTGAAATGTGATTTGTCCACAAGATTTATTCCCCAAAAATGGGATATAACCAAGATTTTTTTCATATTTTTTCTTTTACAAATTTGTGGTAGCCTACCATGCCGCCAATACAAAAGCAACTAATCTATCAAGGGCAGGCTGACGACAATGCACACAAGTTAATGAAACGGATCTTAACAGTTGACTTTATTAAAAATAAAACAGGGACTCACAGGATTAAGACATCATCTATTAAAGGGAGACTAAATAAGGAATTCGATTGTTTTTAGAACAAGGAATACTGAAAATATAAACAGTGAGCATCATATCACTTATTTGTTTAGCAATCAGAAACAATGATTAAGCAAGAAGGCTAAGGTCAGCAATTCATATACAATGGTAAAGGATGGACAATGTAATCAATGCTAGGGATATGAATACAGCAAAAATAATTTGCAGCCATTCATAAACTTACAGCAGCAGGTATTATAAAGTAATTGTGTTATATGGCAGTGGTTAAAGTGATGGCCGACTTCATTAAGAAGACACAAACAAATCATAACAGATTTTACAAGCGAGTTTCTTCCAAGATGACAACTTCATCGTAATCATTATGGTTGACTTCATAATGTCTTTTTGGACTAATTGTAATGTCCCCGTTTTGGTCAGTCTGTGTGGTTGATAGAGTTAGCTCATCACAGCAACCCTCGTGAGCTGACAGGGGTTTTGGGGGCCTCAGTTGATTACTTACTATTTTTATTAAGTTTATTATGGGCAGTTGCTATTTTCAGTAGCGCAGTGAATGGCTTGGCAATTGGTCATCACCTGCGGTTGATCAAATTATAATTGCATGAACTCTTATTTATTTATTATTCATTGAGTTGCATTATTATAATAATGTTTACATTATTATAATAATGACTTTAAGAGATATTCTAAAAAGCAAGTTGGAAAGTTTCTAGTGCTGAGTTCTTTTGGGAAACTTCCACGTTTTTTGAAGTGGAGTTTTATGGAAACTTTTGCCAATGAAAGCTTATAAATAAGAGCTCATTTCATTGGCAAAAGCATGCTTGAATATTTATTTTATTTTGTTGCTTGTGACTTTTTCTGAGTTCTGATTTTTGTGCCCTTGCTGAAGTATAAGGGTCTGAATTCTGAGTTGTTCCATTGGATCTACAGCTGAAGTATTGTAGATTCAAATATGAGATTTTGAGCTGATTGGTGTTTTGCCACTGCTGAGGTATAGTGGCATTAGTCTAATTTCAATCTGAATTCTGTTTTCTTCTCTACTGTATCTACTGTATGAGAAGAGGTTTTTTCCTGAAAGAGATATTAATAAAATTTGGAAGGGATTGGCATCAATCTTCAGAAGGGAGCATTTGATTACAGGTGGCATTTCTTCTGCATTATATGCCTTGTTATCTTTGTTATTTTGGAGTGAAGAATCTGTACCATGCAGCGTTTATATCATCTACTATTGGATGCCAAGATTCATCCATTTCTGGATGCCATTACTCTTGGGATTTGGACGTCAATCTGTTGAGTTCATTGCCTTTGCTGGGCAATTTTCTTCCAGACTGTAAGTGCCATTTCCACGCGTTCATATCTCTACTGAAAGGGCAAGATATCATGGTGTTTGTGCATTACATTTCCTGCTGTTAAACGCCTGTGCTATCTGCAACCTTGCATCACTTAATTTATGCATTTGAGCGCCCAACTGCATCTTTAATTTGGCATTTGTTAAGACTTTCTGTAGCGTTTGATATTCTTCATTCTTGGTATTGGATCTGCCTATGTGTGGATTGATTGATTGGCTGCTCATCGATGCCCAAAATCTCATGTTGGTGGCATGCTTTTCCCTGCTATAGATGACTGAAAAGTGGTGTGGACAGTTGCTGAAACTATTGCTTCTCCATTAGGTGTTGATGACTAGCATTTTGGGTGTTTTAACCAGATTGTCATATATACAGATACCTATCCCAATGTGGCCAATACTGTGGGATGAGCATTTTCTGGAGTTACAGGTTCATACTTAGTTTCTCATGTAAACTGGTCATTGGTGTATTTAATCAAAGTTCCATTCGATTTTTGTTACTAGCATTGGTTTGATAGATAGTTCAGTCTACATGCATATTTGAAAGTTCCAAGAGTAAAAGACACAAGCAAAAAAGAAATATAGATTGAGATCTAACAGCTTAGGCAGTCCAAGTCCATATCAAATGTTTGCCAGTTGTTTGACAAAATGCCACATTGTTGATTATAAAAAGAAATTGATGTTTGTTTGAGCTATAACCGGTTGGGGGTTTTTACACTAATCAATATTCATAAAGTAATGCTACGCAACGACCTTATTAGAGAATATCATGTTAGCAAGGGGAGATCAAAAAAGTGTGACTTGGTGCAATTTGTATAAGGGTGCAAGCAAACAAAATTCAATGCCCCTGTATAAGGGTACAAGCAAACTTGATTCTTTTTTTTTCTATATTAAAATTTTTGCAAACCAGTTCCATATCTTCCAATTTCTCTTCTAATATTTTCGGGTGATTGATATTTCTTAATATACCGTGATATGTCAAAACATGTGTTTTTTCATTTTATTATTTGTTATTAATTTTTATTATGTTGTTTTTTATTATTAATAATTTTATTAATATTAATATTAATATTAATACAATTCAATTTATATTATGATTATTAATGTGTTTTATCATTTAATATAAAAAAATATTAAATCCTCACATTTTAATATTAATATATTATGCAATACTATAATATGATTAATATTAAATTATTATTTTTACTTATTTATTATTATTTTATTTATTGATTATTTATCTATACTTTAATTATATGAATCTTACTTTGACAGGGATATCATAGTCCTCCCCTCTCATATTTTGCTTGTCCTCAAGCAAGATCATAAATTTTCTCGTAGAGCCACTATACAAAGCATATAACTGGATGCATGAAAACATAAGGCATCCACAAAGTAAACATGTAGTACATGGAAACACGAAGCAGACACATGAATGCAAAGGCAATGTTTAGTACATTGTACACTACTTGTAAACCATTCCCAACACCAACTACAAGTGGGGTCAACCCTGTACACTGCGAATAAGGAAAAGGTATTTGGTTCGAGAGATAAAGTTGGAAATAAATGCAGAATGCAATCATCATCAGAGGAAGACAATCACGATAAAAGAAAGCGCAAATATTATTGTAATAATAACAATTAAACAATAAGATTATTGGAGAATTAGATATCCATTCAAACCATCGAATAAGGAGACTATAGTACCTGTCCCAAGTTTATCTCAATGACGACAAAAATTTATGCGACAAGACCCTAATTGTTGGTCAAACAAATGTTAAGACATTACAAAATATAGAGATTTTTGCCCACAGGGGAACCAAGAAATTAGTTAATTAAAGGTATAATTGCATTTGTACGTACTTATATAATATTGGAGATAGTATAAAATTTACAGTTGTTGTATATATATATAAACATGTAATGTCCCCTAGGTAGTTGATATCGGAACAATGGGATAATTACTTGAGTTTTCTTTTTACATAAGCCTAATTATCATTATGCATAATATTGTTTACAAGAATATCATAAATCCCTGATCTTTCCTCAAACTCTGGTTCATGTCATAAATACACTTTCCTTATGCAACTGTATTTTCTTACCGATTGTTATTAATCTGCAATATATCTTGGCATAATAGAAATTGTATTTTGCCTGATTTAATCTTTTTTTTTATTGATGTCTCTACAAATGGATTTCCCTCTTATTTATATCTTCATCATGGGAGAGCCACATCCTTTCACAATCCTTATACTAATTACACATGTTCATTAGTGCTTTCTTATGATGCATAATCACTAATATTCCTTCCTTGCCCTCTTTGATCTTCCTCACAGGATATATACTAATTCATTTTCCAACAAATGTCTTTCCCCTACTATCGAGTTCATGTCAATAGATAAGTATGCACGGTTCATCATCTGCCTTATGACCTTCAGATGTTGACCATATGTAATGTGACAAGTCTCTAACAGATTTGCCTATGTAAGTGTTAGCAACTTAGCACTGGTTGGTCTTAATCACATGTACATGACATTTACTTTCCTGTCTGTATTGGTTTGACATTATATTTATTTGAATCACTCTTTGTAATAATCCGCTTCCAATCCCTTGAAATCTGGGCTGATACCTCTTACATTGCAATAAATTTCTTCTATTTGGATATGATTCTTAAGCTCCTAATAGTATATTTTGTAAAGATGGAGATTTTTGATTCAATATCTTAATTATATAAGAAAACGTAATTCCCCTTGGGTAGGCACTATAGGTTATAACTTATTTCAGTCTGAAAATCAGATGATGCCTCTGACTGATATCCTCTTCAATTGATGATAAGTGAGTCTCCCCTGATCACTATGTGCTTGCCGACATTAGAGAAGCAGGGGAAATTTTAGTTACTTATTATCTAGCATTGCGCTCCATTGAACTGTAATATGGAATCAATGTATAGACATATATTAATACAATATCGATATGTTGATTTACTATATACTCTTGCATTGTGTAATGTCCCCTTTTTTAAGGTAATTTGATTTAATTAATTTAATTAATTAAGTTGTCATGAGGATGACTAATTAATTATTTTAATTAAATAAATAAGTGGTATTAAGTTAATTATTTATAAAGTTATCAAATAAATAAATATAAAAAGGTAACTTTATATTTAATTAATTTAATTAAGTGACTTAATTATAAAATATATTATAAAGTCACTTAATAAATAAAATAAAATAATGTTCTAGAAGTTTGTGGAGAAAGTGGAGAAAAAGATTAAATAGGCATCCTAGGCTTCATTCTCACTAAGCAGATTTGTTGTTGTTAATGTGGATGTTTGATAGTTGTGGAGCCTAGGGTTTCTATAGTTGTCTTTGGCCATTGAGAACGAAAACTCTCAATTGGTGAGCAATTTTGAGGGTGTGAAATATCACTTGAATTATTGCAAGGTTGAGGAAGTTGCTTCAGACTTTCTACTTGTACTTCAAAGCAAACTTTTATGGCCCTGGCCAAATTTTGGTGGTATCGGTTTGAGGAAATCTATTGCAGATTTTGGAGGCATTTTGGAGCTTTGGAATTTCATCATTGGGTCGATTTCATTTATTGCACATTGCTGTTATAGTTACCAGTCTTTTTTAGATTTTAATGGAGGACAATTTTGCATATCATATTCACATTTTTGCTTGTATGGCCTCATTCGGGTATTGTTTCTTTGTGGGTATTTGAGCATTCATCTTGGGAGAGCTTAGCAATTTTTTTGGCGTATTTTGGAGTAGCTATCAGGTTGCTGGTAAATAATTTCAGTGGTCTGATATACTACAGAAAGGGCACCATTGGCAAGACATTTTAGTTCATAGCTCATCATTGAAGCATCCTATGGTTCTGGGTATTGTTGCATTCAATTGCTATCTCCGAGACAATCATTTCAAGGACAAATTCGAGGAGCCTAGAGTCTGCATTTATTTATCTAAAGTATTGTCAAGTAAGAATAGGGGCGACACTTCAAGGGAGTCAATTTCTTCATTTGGAGGGGTCTTCATCATCAACAAGTGTTACAATCAAGTCTCCAGCTCTTCTACAATTTGTGTACCAGGTTTCTCAAGTCAATTGTTGCATATATATTGCACTTTAGATTTCATACTAACACTGCATTTGTACTCAGAAAATTACATAGTTTGCATATGTTGTAATGCCAAGAGTCTTGGCCATTTCATACTAGCATTGTAGTTGACATCATATGTGCAATAAGGGAGACATAAGTTGCTGGTCTAATATAATTGTAATTGAATATGTTTTTATCATTCATGATCAGCTTATTAGTTTGCATGCCAATTGTTTCACAAAATGTCAATTGGTTGTAGGTTCTCTTTTTGGCATAAATGATGTTATAATTTTGCATACCAAGTGTTTGTATTAATGCCACTTGGCTGTAAGTGCATTAATGCCATCTTAGGTTGCATCTAAAGTGTTTGTCTTAATTACTAGTTGCTGTAGCTGCATATTGCAAGTAGTTTCAGTCACATATATGCATTGAATATTGTCAAAATAAGTTACACATTCATGTTAGGTCATTGTTCAGTCAATTTTGAGACTTCTTGCAAGCATTCTCATTGATGCTAATTGAAAAAAAGAGTTATTAAAGCAAACTGAAATGTTATATCAGTCATATGACCCTTGTATGTGAAGTATTTGACAAAATTTCCAAGGCCAAAATTCAAAAGTTTTCAATCAGATTTGAGCAGGGTCATTACACATTGTGCCGCTACCTTTCATATGTCAATGATTGACTCTCTATATATGGGGCCTTCGGTTGTTAGGTCTTTTAAAGCTGATTGGAGGACATCCTGTCTACTTTCCTTATATGCTGAAGAGAAACACTTGCTCTGTTCATTTGTCCTTTCCTGTGTATAACATAATTTCTTGCTGATAATATTGTCTATATGTATTTTATTGCTGACTAGCTCATTCCCTGGTAATAGAAATTAATTTTCTCCAGGCTCAATGTCCATTCCCAGTCATATGAAAGAGAATGACTCTGTTCAGTGTTTGGTGCCGCTAGTATGTTTTATTTTCAGCAATTGCTCCTACTGTTATTCCACACAAATTCGTTGTGTTGATTGCAAAGTTTCATACTAATATTCTTGTCCCCACTACACATGAAAGAAATGATGAAACAATCATGGCACAGTTTGACTTGGCCTTGTTCCCTGAGTTTCCTTGGCTACTACACTGACCTCTCCCCATCTTATTAATTCTTAGTCATGAATATCCTCCTTTCTTAGTTTACTGGTTCGGATATACTTGTCTTGATTCCTTTTCCATCTCCGTTCCCCCGCCAAAATCATCTCTTCTTTTCACTTGTTTAAATACATGGAGGTCTTCGAAAGGTTGCGACCATTGATTAATCTTTTTTATATTAATATATTATAGTATATTTGTTATCATTTATTATGTTGACATTTAATACATGTAGATAATATGTATAGCTTTTAATATTGTAATTCTTTTATTCTATCCAAATTCTCATGTTATTATTTTAATTATTCAATTTAATCTTACCATTTTATATATATCTTATTATTGCTATTAGTTAATTATTTATTTTATTTTATTTAACAAGACATCAATATAGTCGTTTATATTATATTATATTATTTCATGTTATCACTATATCAATTGACATAATTTTCTATATAGTCAAGTAATATATTTATATTAGTTATTGGATATAAATTGTATTGTATTATTGTTATAACTTATTCTGTATCATTATATTATATTTATGATATAATAAATTTTAATAATTATTATATTATTTGTTTATCAATTTATTTTCATTATTTTTTATTAAATTCTCCTACAGAAAAGGGGGCATTACAAAACATGCAAGTATTTGAAATGATATTTCATTTACTTAATTAAGGTGGTCATAAATAAATAATATTTTAAATTATACATTTTTTCTATAGTTAAAATGAGTTTTATACAAGTGCATGTGAAAGCTTTGTATTTCATTGTAATTGAAGAGGGAGTCTGAATGGGATATTATAGTTGAAAATATATAGACATTATCTATGTTATTGGATTGATATTATATAATTATGCAGAATTATCCTTGAGTATTATGTTAGTCTCCCTCTTATTCTTTTCAATACATACTATTACAGCTATTTGCCTTGATCTTTTCCGAGGATGCCCTTGCAGGAAAAGGAGGATTGATATCTGATTCAAAGAGAGTCTGATGCTCCATCAAAGGCATCATTGGATGAGGAGCTCAGATGATTGATTTTTAGGACTTCAAAAGTCCTTGTTTGTGACTATATGACCTTAATGGGCCTGTCCCCTGTGTACATCATGAGGAGGAAGTAACAACTTGGAAATGACTATCGCCAGTATTTGCAAAAGTTACTGAAAGGTGACGATCTTACAATAACTTAATTTTCTATTATGATGGATATCTTATGATGTCTATGCAAAACATGATAGATTATACTTTGCATGGTGGATGTTTATATGGTATGCTTTATGAGAATGTGTGAGCACATACCTTATTAACATTTTTTAGTAATTGATGAATATCATGTGTCAATATTTTGGAAGACCAATACTCATGATATCAGCTGTGATGTCAAACATTTTTTAGTACTTAGTGAATATCATATGTTGATATTCTAGAAGACCAATACTCATGATATCAAATTTGATATCAAAATGGTGAATATCATATGTCAATATTTTGCAGACCATTATCTTATTTGAGTACATGGTGAATATCATATGTTGATGTTTTGCAGGCCATTAATCAGAGTATTTGGTGAATATCATGTGTTGATATTCTAGAAAACCAATACTCGTCATATCTATTAATGTTATAATTATGTTGGATAAATTATATTATATATATGAGATATATAAATAATACATGGCAAATATTATAGATGAAATAATTAATTTATGTTGAGAGAGAGAGAGAGAGTGTGTGTGTGTGTGTATCTTGTTATATAACTATTATAATATATTGAGGTTATATTTTGCTTGTGTAAGTTAATATATTAAAGAGACATGCCTCTTTGACCACATATATATTCATTTGTATAGTAACTTGGAAAACACATAAAATATCCACAAGTGCTATTACAAGTTACAGAACATATTAATGGATCATAACTTTAACATGATATCAAAGAAGGTTGGTCTTTAGGGGTCTTGTGGGTGCTAAATTGACTGTGTATAAGTTGATGTTGGTGAAATTTACTGATTATATAAGTTGATAATGATGCTACAGGAATCCTTATTCCTTCAATCCAATGTTTAATATCGAAGATGAAATGATATCTCACTTTATATTAATATTGTTAGAATTGCATGTGGATCTCGAGAGTGTAGAAGAAAAATGCCAGAAATGTGAAAGGAGATTGTTGCAGGAAGAAGTAAATGATTTGGAACCGCTGTAAATAGATGTTGGCATTCAATACTCCTCTTGAGCTCTATATGTCAAGGAGGAATGAAATTCAATTCTCCACAGAAGTACACTATGTACGTATTTGATGCATTTATGTCAAGGCAAAAATGATGGTCTCTATGCTGGAATTTTAGGTAGGCGAGTTTTTCACGATGGATCATAGATGAGGATGTTGAACTGTGCATTGGGACTAGATTACAGTGCTCTTTGTGACTATTGTGTGTGAGTAATCGATGTAGAGCCAGTGAATCTACATGGTGTTAGATCTCCCACATTGAAATTTTGCATAGACTCCAAACTACAAGGAGAATGGATGACGACTCAAGCTTGTTGTACATCATGTCCTCGCTCCGAGGCTCAAGCCATTGAGTCAGACCCACTTAGGATAAGAGAAGCCAGTCTTAAGTGTTGTGAGTTTTCCTATGGACATTCTAGATAAAGGCAATGCCATTATAGAAAAGTGAAGAGGCAAAACACTGGGAGCATGTGAATGTCAAAGTGTGATTTGATTCTAGCTTTGACAACGATGGTCGATAAAAGTCCTAAATTCTAAGGATGGAGACAATACACTGTGTTCACTATTTTCTTATGCTACTAGTGTGAATGGGTGAGTTATGACTGTGGATCCCTCACAGGTTTTGAATGACAAGGATTCTACACTAGCATCAAATAAGAGGAAATGTGATCCCATTTGAGATCGGAGCTATAGATGGAAGGAGGTCCAAGGATGGCAAGATGCAGGCTTGATGTTGAGCCACTGTGGCTTGGAGAAGTTATATCCTTAGACCTAAGCAAGGCCTATATAGGATTGGAAATGTGGCAGAACTAGCTATAAGATGATCAAAGGCTTCGTGACGACTGGCCAAGTGCAGATTGGATAGGGATCATACAAATATGTTGCAAGGGTTATGGTCTTGAACAGTGCTCGATCGCTAAATGGATCAAGTATTTAGCAATGAATTAAGCAGCCCATTTGAGCTATGGAGTACATGGGCTTGGCAAGGTTGACTAGCACTTGGTGTGGCCCTTCTATAATGTCAGATTTCATGCTTAACAATGCAAGTTGCAAAAGTTTTATTGCTGCTTGGAATGACTTCTGCAACACT
This sequence comes from Cupressus sempervirens, assembly GCA_028749045.1. NCBI lineage: Eukaryota > Viridiplantae > Streptophyta > Pinopsida > Cupressales > Cupressaceae > Cupressus > Cupressus sempervirens. The sequence goes on from CM053784.1 coordinate 693,650,074, forward strand.
AACTTAATTCACAATAATTGAGCGATCTCACATAGTGAATGCAGTCAAAAGTTGACAATCAATAGTGAATACCTATAGCTTGAACCTCCATGCCACACCTCTTTCAGTCTACAATCAAGTTTTCAGATCATATGTCAATGTTGTAGATTAAAAATGAACCCATCCTAATTGTGCTATGGACTGCAATGGTTCTATCTCCTATAATCTCTCCTTGTGGATACCACTGAAGAAGGCCAAATGCAACAGATTTAATATAAAGAAGCCTTCTAAGATAAGTGGGAGAATAGAAAGGTAAATATAGAGTAATCAACATTGATGTGTTGTGACCTTGGTGATAGGGGCTATCCTACAAAGAGAGCCATCAAATCAATAGCGATCACATGTTATAAATAACAATATATTAGGTATCGCTGCCTTACAGGTAAGTATATATAATGCATTACATTTAATGTTATCAAGGAATATATTGCTTTAAGTGTCTTACAGGGTAAGAGATATGTTACATATCAATAATTTGAGGGACATAATAAAAGGCGTAGAAAATAGATATTGAAAAGAAAAGGATAAGTAATGAAAATGAAATCTATACTTCATTAGACTCTAAAACTTATAGGATTTGATGGCCAACCATCACTAAAAGTTTGAATGTAATGTTGTCTTCTTTATTGCCAAGATTTACGATTGTAAACTATTATAGTAACTATATTAGTTATTGGAATATAATTAATACATTATGAATTAAGTATAGGATAAAATTTCTAATGTTCTTGTAATAGTAATATCATTATTATTGAGAGTAATTATTATAGGTGATTTTATTACTATAAGAGTTATTTGCCTTGTTATTAGTCTCAAGGATGCCAAGAAAGATTTGAATAACTCGATATAAGTGGGAATATTACATTGTGTGGGGGAATATGAATCAATGTACCATTCTCATTATTTGACAAATGTTTATATGAAGGCATTTTCTAATCGAAGAAATTTGTATCAAGGAAGTTGGTGTGTAGATTTAAGTATTTATCTCCTTGACTATTTTGTCTCTATCTTATTTGTATTTCTATATGTACTATAAGAAGCTATTTTCCTTGATCTTTTTTGTTTTCTCTGGGATGTTCTTGCGGGGAAGAAGATTGGAACATTAGGCATGCTACCAAATATTGTGCAGACTCAATCTTATGATAGTAGCTCCAAAGAAGTTGTGATTTAGGATTCATTAATCATCTGATGATTAGGTTTGGATAATGTGAGTCTCTTGAAGCGAATATCCTTGTTGATTGAGATTATGAGAGGGAGTCTGACAGCTGATTAGAGGCAGCCTTGAACAAAGAGAGGGAGCAAATAGAAAATATGCTTCAATTAAAATACCTTATGCTATCAGGATACCTCTTGAGCTAAGGAAGCATGACATGACTTGCTGCTAGGCAATTAGAAGGATGATAACATATTCAAAGGGAATTTGATGCTTCATAGAAGAGAACATTGTTCTAAGAGGTTAAAAAAGTTGATATTAGAGGTCATAAGGTTAATGTTTCTTCGTGAAGAAGAAGTTCCAAGTGCAATCCCTTGTAATACATTCTTATCTATGAGAGATAAGTTTGAGGGTAAAACCTTATTGTTTGATATATTTCATGATGGATGTCATGACAAAACTACATTACAATATCCGTGGTGACTTCATGTTAACTTTTCATGTCATGTGTGTATGAGCCTGCCCCCTGTGTACATCATGAGGAAGTGACTACTTCTAAATGATTATCACTTGTATTTGGAGAAGTTATTGAAAGGTGACGTCATGATACATTTTGTATAAATCTTAGAATAAACCATGAAAGGTTTTATCTTATAAATCAACAACTAGGTGTTAGATATTATTAATTTGACTATCTACAAGTTGTCTATATAAATATATGTTAGGCAATTGGTGAAAATCTTGCCATGATATGCTGATAGGCCATTACCACATTGAGTACTTGGTGAATATTATTTAGTTGATGTTCCGATAGGCCATTACTCTGAGTACTTGGTGAATATCATTTGATTGATGTTCTAATAGGCCAATGCTCGTGTTACCTAAAATGATATCAAATAGTAATTGGTGAATATCATGTTCTGATATTCTGATATGCCAATACTTATATGATATCATATACTGGAAATCTTTTGATCAAAGATTTCCTATATGTATTATTCTTAATATATTACCTATGGTATAATATCTATGTTTTATCCTTCTTCGTTAAGGAGTGTTAATGTTATAATTATGTCGGATAAATTATACTACAAATATGAGATATATATATAATATATGGCAAATATAATATATGAAATAATTAATTTATGTCATATATGATATATGAAATAATTAATTTATGTGAAGAGTATATATATATATATATATATATATATATATATATATATATATATATATATATAATTATCAAGGTTGCACGGGTACGTGGGTACGAGAACGGGGACGGGTACGCATATTTTTCAAAATAGGGGACGGGGGTACGTGTGTATGCCTAATTTTTTTTTATATAATTAATATTTTATAGAAAATATAAAAATCAAAATATATGTCATGAGTCATGACATTAAGCATTTAAAACAAGAAATTTGAAAATATGAGCCACAAGTCAAATTATAATATATATATATATACATATGCTATTGCTGAATGTTTAATGTTTAAAGTATTTTTTATAATAGGGGACAGAGGTACTTGGGTATGTCAAACTTATTTAAAAATTATACTTTTATATTTATAAAAAATCTGCAATTATGAGTCATGACAATGGTTTTTCAAAACAAGAACAATGATAAAGTTTGCAAATGTAATGTATTGTTTTCAGTTTCAGATTTGCTATATGTTTGAAATAATAATACATGATAAATGCTTAGATGCATAACAAAGAAGGCAGACTTTAAACATGAACAAGAAGATCCTAAATCATATGACAATGACATATTGCAAATGATAAACTTATGACTTGAACAGTGATAAAGTTTATTGTTAATGAGTATCAAAGTTTCAAACTGATTTGGTATTGAATTAAGTTTGATAAACAACAAGCTAATATAAAAATAAAAAAAACCAAAAAAAAAAATCAGAATCTTAATCAAGGTCCTTAGCTATGATGCTCTCCGCCGAGTACCCAGTACGTAGGATACGTGTACCCAGTACTTGGGTACGTGGGTACGAGTACCAGGGGTGTGGGTACGAGTACCCATGCAACCTTGATAATTATTATAATATATTGAGGGTATATTTTACTTTTGTAAGTTAATATATTAAAGAGACATGTCTCTTCAAGAGACATGCCTCTTTGACCACATATATATTCACTCGTACAGTAACTTGGAAAACACGTAAAATATCCACAAGTGCTATTACAAGCTACAGAATAGATTAATGGATCATATCTTTAACATATCAAATGTGATATCAAAATGTTGAATATCTTCTGATCAAAGATATTCTAATATTGCATTGAGGTAATAGATGAATATGTGTTTATCCTCCTTAGCTAAGAGGGAGCGTTGATGTTTTGTAGCTTAACTTAGATAAATTACATCAAAATATGTATATATATGAGATATATAAAAACTTATATATATATATCTGTGTGTGTGTGTGTGTGTGTGTATTTATGTATGTATGTATAATATTAAGAGATATTATATATTTATATTTATATATAATTATAAGGTTTTTATAATGTTAATGAACAGACATGTCCCATGAAGGGATATGTCTATTCTCTCACTCTCTTACTAACGCAAGAGGTGGCTGCAGTTGGAAAACACATTCCAGAAAGGCACTGCTACTACATTTGCAAACGATCCATGAAAATCAACAATTAGTACACGTGTATACATAAATTTCAAAGAAAATGCGAGTCATGATAAAATTACTACAAGCCAATCCCATACTAATTCCAAGCGCAGAACTTTGGCCCCCTTGGCCTCGGTAGCAGTGTTTATGCATTCACACAAGGTGGCCTACTTAGTGGGATGTTTGTTTTGTTTTGCCCTTATTATTATTCTTCGTCGAGAAGAACACTTCGGATGTAAACAAATTGGTTACAGAACGGTTTCCCTCAAGGCTTTATAGATCGAAGCCCTTAGCCTTTCTTGGACATGTTCACAAGGCGCTTAGGGACACTAATCCTATCCTTTTCTTGGAATAACTAATTGGCTAAATTTACACTAGCCTCTCCCTGAATACATCTTTGTTCTCTCCTGAGCCTACCTTTATAGGAAAGTTAGTAATAAACTATATGTGAATTGAAAAAGTAATGCTATCTTGGTTATAACTCTGGCCTAGAAGGAATGCTTAGATACAATAGGTCGCTTTGAGACCAAAATCAATGGTCTTCCTCGAGGTTTTTGTGGATCCAAGCCCTTAAGCCTTTCGTTGACATGTCCTCAAGGCGTTTGGGAACGCTGACCCTTACCTATCTCAAGATAACCTGTTGGCTAGATTTATACAGGCCTCTCCCATATTGTATCCCTACTTATTCCTCCCAGCTTAGACTTATAATGGGACTGAGCATGGATATTATTTAAGTGAATTGAAATTATTATAATAGAAAATATACTTACCTCAGAGATGCATAAAATCGTATTCTAGTAACAGAATGTTCTTCCTTATGTGTTGGTTACGTATTTTATGCCTGACTATATCAGACGTAGATTGCAGAACAATCCTTATTTGTTTATACTCTTCTCAGGTATCACATGCAATAAGATGTCTGCTGGTTATATATGCCGCTTAGGCTATATGTGCTGTTTCGGCTAACTGTATCCAGATTCTTTTCTATCTTATATTCCTGTCTGTCTGTTTCTTATATGTGCAGTGTGTTGTATACCAGACCCAACTATAGTGTATGAATTACTGCCCAGGGAAGTATTTATGTTGTTCTGTAGTCAGAATTGTCATTCCTGGGGTAACAAGAATCCTGCTTAGTGCTATGTAAAACAGTAATCTGCTTCTGCTCTTAATGGCTGGTTATGCCTTTGCAGTTCTTACTGTGAGTGTATTCCTGTTCTGATAAATGGGCTGAAACTGATGTTCCACTTGGAGATGAAGAAATGATTGACACTGATATTAAATTTTCTGTCAATGTTATAAATCATATGGTGCCCATAAAGTTCCCACTTGGGGTTACTCACATGGAGGTACTCACTATTTTACTCTCAGAAGTCGATATTCTTATAAATCATTGGATATATAAAAATCGATATGTCCTCCGACTTGAGATGAAGAGCTGGGAATAATATATTTCCAGAAAATTTAATTATGTGCCATCAAGTTTCTCTACTGAGGATCTACAAGTATTGTATTTTCATATCTATCACCCTTTCTGAAATCCTTTTCTTTGCTTACAATATAAATCTCCTCTTCATCTGATGCACCCGTTTTGAAAGACTTAAAGAGTATATATAATTTTGAAATTAGTTTCCAACTATATTCATAAAACTTCCTCCAACTAACAAACCAAACCACCTATCATTTGTCGAGTTAACAGCCAGGCATCCAGATTAACAAAAGTTTCGATTAATATTTCAATTTGTTTAGAAAATTGTCTGGCACTCCAGAGCAAAAAGGAACACATTTATTTTTATCACGCTGGCATTAACCGATGGTAGGATAGAAACTAATTCCCATCTGGCATATGAAAATACGCTGCTAAAGAATATATAACAGGGATAGACAAAATTTCTGTAACAGGTTGTTGAACCCAGCAGACAATTTTATTGCCAGCAAAGATTGAAGATATTCATTGTAAAAACTAAAACCTATCAGTGCTGAAGACAAGAATCTCGATATATGACTTCTCATAGTAACAAGAATCGCGGCGATTCACGCGATTCGATTCAAGCCAAACAATTTTTTGTGAATCGGTGAATCAAATGAGCGATAAAAGGTTTATGAAATAAGTTGGCCAATTCGATTCCGATTCATGGCCGATTTGCAATTTGACTCAGCCTTGCAGATTCCGAATCTCATTACTTTGCTTCTAGCATCTTTGTTTAGTATCTAATGGTTATCTATTCTAATCTTCTGTAAATATTAGAATGTTTATAATATTTAATTTTATGTTTCTAGAATAGAATGTTTCTATTTTTTACGATTGTTTCTTAAGGAAACATCATTCAGTCTCTTGGATAAATTGATCTCTTGATCACTGTTAATAACATGCAAGTATTTTACCAATTACTTGGTAATATGGTATCAAAGCCAATACTCTAAATTTTTTCGAAAATAAGCATAATTTCTTGGTTGAAATTATCTATCTTTTACTTTCGAAATTATTTATATGCATATTTGCTTCCAACTCTCTCTATAATCCGACTAGGGTTTCCATTCTAAGAGATCTGACTCTACCAACTTCTGATTTAGTTCTGTAACATTTCTATCTAGACCCTCTGTTTTTTCTACACATTTCTACCATTTTTTGTGGGTTATTTTGCAGCAAGTCCGTTTTTCTTCAAAACCCTAATTTTCTATACCAGATCAAAAAAATTACAAATTCTTGGTGGATTTTTTGAGATCTTAGCTGGGTTGTATGTTTTTTTGGGTGCTTCAATTTGCGTGCCTCAATTTTCAAGCTAGTCAATCCAAAAACCAACAACACATTCTTATTAGCTTTTTCGAGCTCTCTTCTAGGTCACCCTTCAAAGTTTATGGGTCTATCATTTTTTGCCTCAAAGAAAGTCCCTTCACGGATTTTCATGTTTTTCATTGAAAAACGTGCTCTAGCATCATTGACCAATATTCTGCTCGAGAGCAATTCAAAATTAAATGGTTGAAATTATGGCACTTGGAAGCAGCGGATCATAGCAATTTTTGAATATCAGAATACCGATCAAATTGTTCTGGGTGTTACATAGCACCCAACTGCCCATAGTATTGATTAGGATTCATGGGATCTAAATAATCGAGAGGTGGTCATGCTTCTCAAATTATCTGTAGCTGATGATCAGCTCTCTCAGATTCCATTCAGCAAGACAGCTATTGAGATATGGGCACATCTCAAAGGTCTTCATGAGACTTCTAACAAAAGCAGAGCTTTCTTCTTTAACACTCTGTTTTCTATTATCATGGATGAGCGAACCTTGCCCCAAGCTCACCTGAATAGGATTCAAGAAATCCATCATAAGTTGCTTGCCCATCGATCGCAAGATGGAGGAAGAGGATATTGTGGCTATCACTCTCCAAAGTTTACCAAAGTCCTACGTGAGCATTTTATCGAGACATTCCACATCACATCTTCTGGTGTTGATTTGAAGTTCATCGATCTATGCACACTTCTGCTTCAACAAGATCTGTGGAAACAACAATTCGGTAGCAATTCCAGCTCCACCTCCACAGAACAAGCCTTTTCTACCAAATCCTTTCAAAAGAATAAAGGCCAATTTCAGTAGTCTTCTCAACACACATCCTCTGCTCCAGATTTAGAAGGCTCTCGGAAGGAAAACATTCAATGCAACTATTGCCACAAGTTTGAGCACATGAAGGTTGAATTTTGAAAGTGCTTAACTGCCCTATCTAAACAATCTGGTTCGCAGCCCACAGCGAACAATGAGGAGCACCTTGAGCAGACAGACTCTGTCTTTTACGTTTTTTGACAGCTTCGTGCTATAGATAGATTAACCATTAAGGGAGGGTATTACGATAAAAGATAGTTTCTATTATCTTTGTTTAGCATCTAATGGTTATATATTGTAATCTTTTGTAAATATTAAAATGTTTTGTAAATACTAGAATGTTTCTAAAATTTAGTTTTCTATTTCTAGAATAGAATGTTTCCATTCTTTACAATTGTTTCTTAAGGAAACACCGTTCAGTCTCTTGTATAAATTGATCTCTTGATCACTATTAATAACAAGCAAGTATTTTACCAATTACTTTGTAATATATATTGTTGTTGAGATTATAGTGTAAAACTTGAAGTAAATAGCCGCTGAGATTATCATGTAAACAGCTTGCGTCTACCACCATGTCATGCAAAATATCTAAATCATAGTTACTGAAGGTTGTGTCTTCCTGGTAAATATTATTTGAACACAAAACTCAGTACAAAGTTTTCTATACAAATCCAACAAACACTCGCTTATTCTGATAGACTTTTATCTGTGATAACAAAATTTTGTTCTTTGCTTCCAAAGAAAATGGTCTTTACTACAATGGCTACATAGTTTTTGATTATTCATGTCATCTGCATTGTAATGGCCCAATAATGTATTCTTTGAGATGATACGCTTTAATCCCTGTAGGATGGAAGGATCGTGTTCTGATATTACTGGTAATGTCCCCTGTCGGAACATTACTCAATTCATTTTTTTTTCTATATTAGAATTTTCCCAGACCAGTTCCATATCTTCCATTTCCTCTTCTATATGTTTTTGGGTGAATGATATTTCTTAATATACATTGATATGCGAAAAAGATGTGTATTTTCATTATATTATTTGTTAATATTAATTTTTTATTATGTTGTTATATATATTAATAACTTTATTAATATCAATATTAATACAATTCACTTTATACTATGATTATTAATGTCTTATTATTTTATATAATAATATTAAATTCTCATATTTTTATATTAATATACTATGCAATACTATAATATGATTAATATTATTTTATTTATTTATTATTTATCTATATTTTAATAATATGAATCTTATTTGACGGGGATATCACACAATAAAAGGCAGCAAAAATGTGTGACTTTACTTGGTGCAATTTAGAAGACATTAAGTAAAGTTTAAATTGTTTTTAATGCAGAGGTATGCTGATGACAACACATGTCTCATTCAATCAACAGAATGTATCCTTTCAATATGGAAGACATAAGATCATATTGAGATGGGTGTGAGGAGGAACAGAAGGGATACATCAGATCGAAAAAGAGAATATAATCAATCAGCAATCAGTCTAAATACAGACTGCGTACTCAGCAGATATAAATAACCATCAGCCGCTTATATGATTATTTGGGGGTGAAGTATATTCCATTACATCATGACTAAGCTAATTTGTCTATATTTGGCATGTGGAGTTCATCTATACTCAGGAAAACCATCCCAGCAAGCAACAAATTACAAACAGCAGAATACCTGAAAACATACGGCAACATTGGCAGAAAATACATACTCAGAAACAGGCAACAATCAAGAAACCAACAATCTGACAAAAGGATCAAACAAACTTCCAACTGATACTGCATTCCCTAAGGGATCCTTCAGCAGTATGTCATCCAACAAGAACTTCATACATCAGATTAACTCATATTCATTGGTATATTTATTATGCTAACACCCTTGTCCATCATGACTATTAGATAAACATGTGCTTTGAATAATGTTTCAGACTATGTTGATTATCATATAACATTGCTAATAACTATATTGACTATGAAGACTATTATGGGAAGTGTTCAACTATTTCAATGCAATCTTAAAAGGAAGGGCTTGAGGTGTAACAAAATGCAGTTTCCAAGGCTACATAGGTAAGCTGTCCTAGATTGGATTAGAGGGCCCTTACACTAGAGAGTCAAGGAATGCACTTACAACCTCCACCAACTCCACCAGATGGTATGTGTTTTTCTGCAAGATGAGGCAAGATGAGGAAAGTATGTACAAGCCACCAAGTAAGAGGACTGTGGCAGAGATTCTGCCTGGACTTGGTGTACAAATGGTTTTGGGCGAATGCATCATGTCTCTTCTTCCAAACCCTAATATGTTTTTGAAGTACTATTGATTATCTATGAATATACTCTGTTGATATGAGCTTAGTGACCACCCAAACGTGCAGGGATATAATACCGAGTATTTTACCCTCACTTGAACAAGGAATTGGACAAGGAATCTCTAAATGCTAAACAATGTCAAAAATTGTGTGATCAAGTGATCAAGGAATCCCTTTGGCATCTGGCATTGATCAATGATGAAGTATCAAACTATCAAATGATTTAGTTTTACATTACTGTATATTTATTTAATTTTTTGTATATAATATACATGCATATACACACATACACAAACGTATCCAAACTGCCAGAGAAAAATTTCCACATATCCACATACTTGTACCCATACCTATATCTGTAACTTTGGTATTATGTTTTTTCATTACCTTGGACACTAATGACATTCTAATTTCTACTTCCTTCCAACAACATAACAAATGTCTACTCATTTTAGATTAAACTGTTAAGGAAACTGTAAAATACTAAAAAATGAATGTTGTTCTCTTTCCTATCGATATTATTAAAATCTCAAACCTTAGATAAGATATCATATTCAAGCTACCTTAAGAAGGAAAAAGAAAAAAGGTGTATCTCAATCTCAGTGTACCAACCATAAAACACAAAACAATTCCAGACGAAAAAACAAATAGAAGAAAACACAAAACCTCTAAACATATGCTTCAAACCAAATCTGCACTTACCAGTCCAGCTAATATCTGCGACCATAGGTAAGTCTGGAAGAGAGCTTGGTAAGCTGAAAGATGGAACTTGTCGAAGTTTAGGTCTAAAACCGAAATCATCTGATCTTGTGGATACCTAAGAAAGCATCACAAGTATTAAATAAGTGATCCATAAGCAATGCATTATACACCTTAACAAAACAAGGGTTAAAAAAACACACTAAAGAACCAAAATAACAGTTACTCTAAAAAAAAATGAGCATAGATAGTCAAATTGTTGATATAGCCAAATATTCTCCTATATCAACCATCAATAGTATATCTTTACCAATTTGCTGCCTTGAAGAACACTTTGAGGGGGTGGAGGCAAGGGAACATGCTTTGGCTCCAATGATTCTTTAGTGGAGGGCTCTACAACAATTAGGTTATCAACTTTCTTGAATCTGGTCAAACATTATCAGATAGTTACTATGTGAATAAGAGTACCAAAGAAAAGTGTACCTACATGATCATTCAAGTCGAGAAAGCACAACAAACAATCAAAGCAACAAAAGCAAAATAAAATGAATAATCTAATCACAAAGAAAGGATGTCAATTTTTGATTGACAATAAGTAATGTGATTTAAAAAGCAAACAAAGCCAAGGAATTCAACAAATTGTAGTGTCTCATTTCTGACATGTACAGTATGAGTGGTCCACTAATCTAATCTGCCGCTGTTTAGTGAGTGGACTGTGAGCATAGTAGGAAATTGGTTGAACTGTAGTTACTGTCAATCAGTAAAAATAGATTACTGAAATAATGTGATGTCCCCTTTCTAAAATAGGATTTAATAATAAATAATAATCATAAAATATATAAAGAGTATATAAAATATAAAAGAATTAAAATAATATCTAAATAAGTTTAATGAATGGTCCCAAAGGCTGAAATGAAAAAATGTAACTTCATTAAAACATGAGATATAAAAGGGAGAAGAAATTTTCATTTAAAAGGGAACAAGGAGAAAGGAAGAAAGGAGTGTGGGAACTAAGGAAGGAGTAATGGAAGAAGTTTGGAATGGCAAGAACTGATGAACTTATTTAGAATTAATATCTAAATAAGTTTAATGAATTAATAAAGAATTAAATTATTATTTTTAATTCCAAAAATGGCCAATTACATAGTAATGGCCAGCCAGTGAAAAAATTCAAACTAAAATATTATAAATGCTTCTCATATTGTTGGCCAGCACTATATAAATACTTTAATTTTTTAACTTTATTTTACAATTGCTCCTTCAATTTGGGTGCTAACAAAGGTGGTCAGTCATCATTAATATCAACAAATTTAACTCCATTTTGTTGCTACCTTTGTTAAGGTAAAGTTGTCACATTATATAGTCTTCCCTTTCAGATCACTTGGGTGCTGCATTAGCGTAGATAAAATCCTCCATTTGAAAATGATTAGCAACCTTTAGCACTTCAAACCACATTGGTGATTTCCTTCTTGACATCAATGACATTCTTGGACTGTAAGTACTTTGATATCAACAACAATTAATCCAACAATCTCCCCCTTTATCATTGATGGAAAACTCTCATAGAAATACCAGGTGAATAATTTTTTATTTTATCTCCTCGATTCATGCATTTAAAAGGCCTATAAATATGTGTAGTGCTCTTTGTAATGTGCTCCATTATATTGAATATTGAATATCTTTATTCACTTTCTTGGTTTTGCAATTAACTCATAAGCAATGCCACTAGGTAGATTTGTTGTGTGTGAGAAATTCTAAAATGTTATCAAAGGAATCCTTGGTCATGATGGCAGATATATCTAATTCCGGTAGGTTTATTTTTCGGGGTGAATAGACATATCTACTTTTCTAAGTTTATCTTGTCTTACATTTAGATCTTCTATGTTTGCTATAAAAAATCATCATTTGGTCTTGGATCGGAATTTAAAAATAGAATTTGCCGAGTTTTTTTAATGGGCATCCAAAGATTGCTCATATTTTGGAGTTTTTTTTTGTCAAACCTGATCCCACCATTCTATCCAAAAGGCCCAGAAACTCTAGAAAACATACCATTATGTCCAAATCAAACTATATGGCCCGAGGTGTTAAATCTGATAGCTTCATATGAAATGCTCAGGCTACTTCTGGAATTTGAATGAGACTGTTGTAAGCTTCTCAAGTCAAATATTCTTATATACTGCTGGTGAATTTTGTAAATACTAACTGTTAAATCGTTGGTTAGAGAAATAAAGTTTTCAACAGATAGAAATCTTATCAACCAATAAATGTGTTTTCTGGCTCTTCTGCATTACAATGGCACAGGGCGAATGCAACATACTCATCTTCGTAACTCAGCCTTAATCATAATCATCACCGTCCACTCAGCATATTACATGGCAAACAGTTATTGAAGTCTATATGCAAACGGCTCCTCTTCCATTGTGTATTATTCTCACTCTCTTCGACACCTGTTAAGACTGTTCATGCACTAAGTGCAAATGAACAGTGGAAAACACAAACTGTTTTACTGGAGTTACGGTGTGTCGTGTTGAGAGAAATATCAAAGGAAGTTGATCTTCATGCGCTCTCTTGGATGATGATTTTTCTCTAATGTGAAACGGGAGTCGGGTATTATTGTAATCGTTTTCTGGAGAGTGATGCAGTGAATTTTGTGGAATAAAATTATTATGTCGACTCTAGTGTGTCATTCTGAGCATATATTTTCTTTACTGCTTGTTCTGTAAGCATCTTGAGGAATAATTTCTAGACTGTAATTAATGTTCAATCCTTGGAAGTGAGGATTTGATAATCTCTGTCCTTGTAACTTTGTATCCAAATTTCTAATATAATTCACAGGTTTTTGTGGGCTGGGTTGTTTCCCTCAGTTGTTGAGGGCTTTACCCAGGGTAATCTCGGTACTCAGAGATATTTATTGTTTCTTCATTTTCTGATTCTAAATTTAACATAGTATCAGAGCAAGGTTGGTTCCATCAGGCTTAAACCAGAACTTTTATCTTGATTCTACTTGCTCATTCCTGTCAGTTCATAAACTTCATTATGGTGCTTGGTCTTAAACTTATAAATTTTGTCTGAGAGAACTTCGTCTCCATCGAGACTTTAACAAAATGGAGAAATATTAACCCCGCCTGCGTGGATATCACATAGTCAACTGAATGACGTTCACACTAGACGAGACATGTCAACTGGGACAATACTGTGTTCATCCCCCAAACTGCAATACTCTATTTAAGGCCATTGTTGCCTCCACTTGTTGACATCTTGGAGATAGTACACCAGATAAAGTCTGTATTTGACAAAGATGCATTAATAACAATGAACAAGAAAGTTCTGTGTTGATCCATTCGAATTTCACACTCTCAGAACCAACGATTATATTTTTCATGAAGATAAAACAAGTCATACGTCTAATAAGCAGTAGCGATCTATAATCCACAGCAACAATTAAATATATGGAAGATACAGTTTGTTTAAAATTACATCAAGGATAGAAGAGTTCATAAACAATGATTCATTGTTAAATCTCTACAAATTATTTACCCTGGCAGAAGAGGGGTGGATGATCACACCACGGGAGTATTTAGAACTAGCCTTTTAGCCAATGAACTGTTCTGGAAAAGACATTTCTGCAAAAAATGAGATTCAAAAAGGCCAATTGGGAGAGCCTTCTGCAACACTGCCATATCCCACAGAGCACCAACTAGTTGGGAGTATGTTCATGAGAACTTGTCAGAGATGGAGATGTCGATGTTAAAAAAAAAAATGGTTTTGGTCATGTCATTTCCTTCTATAGAATGCCTAACAACAAAAGTATATCCTTCCTTACATTGTTCATAGTGGTAGGGGGAGATTACTTGATTTGTCAATTTCATATAGTTCCAAGGACATCAACCTCACAAACGAAACAAATCAAGCATTATTTGGAGTGGCGACTTATATGGGCAAGCAGATACAAAGACAATCTTAAGTTAGTCTACAATTGTCAGCAAATTGTTGGCATGACGAGCCTTGTAGGCAAAGTCAATAAGGAAGATTAACACCAACATGGAAAGTGGACCCGAAAAGGCAGGGACATACCTGATAAAGAAAATGGAAGAGACATCACAAGAAACGAAAGAGATATTGGAGGCTACTGGCTTAATTGGGATGTATATATAAGTTGCATCATGACCCATTAAAGTGTAATGTTCACGTCATAAAATAAATAAATAATAAAACCATTGTTTATGGGCTCATTGATTTAGTATATCTTGGACCCATTTTTATTTAATTGCTTCCGTACGTGTGGCCGTCGGCTATCTTTGTAAACCCTCGGGAGTTTCCTCTAAAGGGTATTTAAGCACGACATATAGGTAGTATTTGGTATGTGATTTGGATTATTTCTTTGTACTGAAAATTCCTATTGGAGTTTTGTACTGTTCGCCATTTCGAAACTAAAAGATCTTCCCTACTTAGCTTTCCCGATTTTAGTGGGATTCAACCCTCACCCTATTTCGTACTCTGTATTATTTTTGCATGAGTTTGGCAAATCTATGCACCATCATCTATAATCAATATGTTGTGGAGTGATACTTGCATCTTTCGTGTTATGATTCAATCTGTATCAAGCAAGTCATTCGGTAATTGTAAGTATGGTAATTTGTACATTTCGTTGTGAATCTTCTCAGCCTAAGTTCGCACTCCTCACCGGATGATTGTAACCTCATCCGTACAGTTGTACGACATCCTCCACCACCATGCCGAGAGAGATCATCTTCATTGTACCCCCACCACCATCCATCTTCAGCACATTGTTTCTTCCGTACTGTTACAATATTGCCTCCAACCACCCTACCATACGGCTCCTGCACACACCGTACGACCTTGTCTTCGCCACCACCGTACAACCTATTTAGCCCCACAACCATACGGATCCTACACACATTGTACGACTAGTCTTGCCCACTTCCGTATGGCTCCTACTCATCATATGCCCATCACCAAGTCATGTCACCACTATTTGCTTCCAGCTGTACAACAAGAATCCAAAAGGTTGTTTTGAGTGTTGGCTAGTGAAAGAATTTACGAGTGAATCGCCTCCGAGAATACCTTCGTCAAGTACTGTCAAGAACGGAACATTACAGTGGTATCAGAGCCAAAGATCTTGCCAGCCTATGCACAGTGAATGAAAGTTTATAGCCAGAAAAGGAGATCCCACTCAATTGATAGAATGGCAGATCAAGAACCCACTCCTGCGGAAGTCATGGCACTATAGAGAGATCTTTCGAGGAATCAGGCACAAATCAATAACACTCAGCGACTTATGGAAGAAACTCTGAAAACCGGTAGACAATAAGATATCTAGGGAACAAAATGGTCACAATACTGACTCGGCTTCAGGAAAGGTGAATCCTCAACCGGCACGCTCTCGACCTTCCATGTCGACTTTTCCTACACGGGTAGAGATACCACACGAAGGAAGCCAACCAACCTTCAAGGAAATTCAAGAACAGTAGAAAGAAGACTGAAGAATGCAAGCTTTGAAGAGGACATATCCTACAAAGATTACACAAAATTGAGAATGCAGTATTCCAGAGGCGAAAACCGAGGATATTTTAACAACGATCTTAGAAGAAAGTTGAGTAAAGTAAATCTATGACCATTAGACGGTTCTGGATCCATATCTACACAAGCATGGGTAATGAGGTCAATACTCCCAGCTTAATCCAATGTCGGAAGAAGCAATTAAATTTGTAGCACTCCACTTGGACGGAGTAGCGCATGAATGGTGGCATCATGGCACTATTACGCTGGGGCATGACCAAGCAAATACTTATGTAGAATTCACTGAACGGTTGATAGATCAGTTTGATGGTAAAGATCCGGAACTTATATTTAAAGAGTTGGCACAATTGAGGCAAACTGGATGGGTCGACCAGTAGATCACAAAATTTCGGAAACTCTTTGTTTTGGTTACGGACATTTCTTAAAAAAGACGAATAGTGCTCTTCATGGGCAAACTAACGAAACCACTGAAGGGTTGGGTAAAAGGTTCCAATCCTACCACTTTTTCAGAGGCTATAAAAAAGGCGCGAAGCATGGCATCATCATCAACATCATCCTCTCAAGGTTACTCCCACTCTAACCGCCAGTATTTCCAAGGAACAAAGATAACAAACCTCTGCTGAAGAAGCCTTCATTGGAATAAGCTGCCAGACAGGAGCTTCAAAGGAAGAAATTATGTTTCAATTGTAAGGAACCGTAGGAACCTGCGCACAGATGCCTCAGTAAAGGGAAAGTACACTACATCGAAGTCGTGTGTAATGATGAGGACAATCAGGAGAATCTATCCACAGGGGACGATCACCCCCACGAAGACCCCAAAATGGTTAATTTGAACCGTACAGAGAGGATCGCCGCATTGGTATGGCGTAGAGGAACCATCACCCTGGCTGGGAGCCCGAAATGTACGATATTTCGAGTATGGGGAACCCTTCAAGGACAGAGGGTCATTGTGATGCTTAATAGCGAAACCACTCTAAACTTCATAAACTCATCTTTGATGAAAAGATGAGGTCTACCTACTAAGACGCACACAGGCTTCTAGGTCAAGGTTGCCGAAGGAACACTTTTGCCCTACATGCACCTTGTTCCCCAACTGAGTATCACCATGGCTAATCACACTATGAAGGAGGATTTCTTTATACTGGATCTAGATGATATGAAGGTTATTTTGGGTATACAATGGATGGATACACTAGATGAATACACACAAAGTTTCAAGCAGCTAAACTACACTTTTGTTGTCGAGGGAAAGAAGGTTGTTCTCCATGGGATGGCCAATGACGAACCGAAGGAAGTTTCGGCATAGTGGATGGAGGCCATTTTTCAGCATGATGACATTGGATGGGCTGCACATTGTTTCATTTTGGCAGAACCAATGAAAGGACAACAAATACCCCACCAAGATGATGATCTTCAGAATATCTTGAGTACCCATGATAAAGTTTTTATAGACATTTGGCATACCTCCCCATCGTGGGTTTGAGCATACCATTGAGTTGGAAGCTAGCACCAAACCTGTTATCACCATGCCATACCGCTATCCCAAAAAAAATTCAAAGATGAAATCAAGAAGACGATTCAGGAGCTGTTGGAGAAAGGATGGACCTATCCCAGCTCTAGCCCTTTTGCATCATCAACAATATTGGTAAAAAAGAAAGATAGGACGATGTGCATGTGTGTGGACTACCATGCATTGAATAAGAAGACAATAAAAAATCGATACCATATTCCTAGGATCAATGAATTGTTGGATGAGCCACATAATGCAGTTTATTTTTCTAAAATAGGTCTCCATTCTGGATACCATAAGATCCACATGCAGGGAGAAGACGTGGAGAAGATGGATTTTCACTGTCACTACGAACATTATAAGTTCTTGGTCATGCCGTTCGAATTAACAAATGCACCAGCTACTTTTTAGTCTTGTATAAATCACATCTTCAACAAACAATTGCGTAAGTACTTGATGGTATTCTTTGATGATATCCTTATTTACAACAAAACTTGGGAAGAACACCTGAGACATTTGGATGAAGTCATAGGGATCATGAAGGCTCAGTCCTTGTTCGCCAAGCAATCCAAGTGTGAATTTGGAATGACAAAATATTGTACCTAGGGCATGTTGTCAATAAATATGGAGTTCAGGTTCACCAAGAGAAGATTCAAGCTATCGTTGATTAGCCTCCACCAAAATCACTATCTGAGTTGCGAGGGTTCTTTGGACTGTACTGTTATTACCAGAGGTTTATAAAAGGATTTGCTCAGCTTTGTGCACCGTTAAAATATCTAAGAAAGGCTCCTTCCAGTGGAATGAAAAAGCGCAACACACTTTTGATAAGTTAAAAGAAGCAATGAGCACTTGCCCGATTCTCGCCTTACCTGACTTCACTCAACCAATTCATTTTGGAGTGTGACGCATCCGAAAAGGGCATTGGTGCAGTATTGATGCAAGATAGACACCCTATAGCCTATGCAAGTCGGAAGCTTACACAAGCAAAGCATCTATATTTTGTTTATGACAAAAAGATGTTGGCCATCGTGCATGCACTGACTGAGTTCCGGCAATATCTGGCAAGTGTGAAGTTTGTCATCCGTATCGATCATAATAGTTTGAGATATTTTCTAGAGCAACAAGATCTGAATGAGAGGCAACAAAAATGGCTAAGCAAGATTCAGGCTTTTGATTTCGACATTTAATATGTGAAGGGAAAGAACAATGTCTCAAATTTCAGCTGACTGGAAAGCACACATTGGTGGAATATTCCAAAAACACATTTGCATATAAAGGAGTAGGGTAATGACCCTAGGTGAGTGGCTCACCATAGATGTTAGGGCCCAAAAGTGGCTGCTAGAGGATCCTATGAGACCAGGGCCCTATGTAAGTTGGCTCCACATGTGATTTTTGGTAATCAAGCAGAGACATTAAATAAAATTAATGGGTTATGGGGAAAAGAGAATTCACATTAATCAAGATAATTGGATATCGTGCATGTTGGAGTAATTGGGTAGGGACATTTTGTGCTGCAGGATGGTCTGGCTCCATGACAAGTTGATCCCAACATTACAAAAATGTACTACGACATGCCATAAATATCTCCGTTGGAGCACTCAAGTACGAACATTCTGTGTTATAGGATGGTCTGGCTCCCTGGCAGGTTGATCCTAACATATAGGAATGTACGATGACGCTCACATAGACGAGGTTGAGCCTCTCACACATGCTTTTGCCTCTGGTTCTCTATTTGCTTATGACTTCATTTTGCATTTTGATTCCATGAGGTTTTATGTTATCTTTTTACTTTTGATTTCGGGTATAAGCCTTAGATTGCTTAGACCTTTTGCGGATCATGGTCTTGTCTCCTACCTCGGGGGAGTGGACCATTGATGGTTCTACGTGGTTGGGTGGTAAAATATTTTCAAGGTACTGCTCGAGTTTTCATGGATGACTTTATAAAGATGCCTGTCAAGTAACTGATGAAGATTATTTCTTGAAGTCTATATGTTGCATATCCTTGAAAGAAATCTATGTAATATTGTAATGTAAAATGTTGAAGAAAGTGCAAGTCATATGTAATGTATCATGAAATGAAAAGCTATGTAAAAAGAGTATAGGGTATCTCTAGGAAAAATAAAGGGAAATGTGAATGTATTGTTCTATTTCAAAAGATGAGTAAAGTTATGATGATGTCATGGCATTGTATATTCTCTCGTATTTCAATAATGATAATGAAAATATGTAAGATGAATAAAAGAACCATGTACTCTTCATAATGATATCAAATGAAAAATCAATGTATTTAGTGAGTAGAAGATGATTCGGTCAACATGTGAAGTTAATGATTTAAATCTATCTTGTATATCTTTATTGCACAATAACTAAATGCATTTTATTTATAAAGCTATAAAATTAGCTCCTAATTTGGAAATGGCAAAAGTAATTGAAGTTGTGTAAGTATTGCTTGGGTTTGTGAAACAAATAGTTAGGAAATAACGATCTAAGTGTTATCATCCTACCCTAACTTCTATAAGGAAGATGTAGATTATCTTGATTAAAAATGGTTAGATCCTACTTGAAGATCTAAGAATATATAATAGTTGATTTAAAGCCCTGATTAATATAACATAGAAATGAACATTAACTATTATATGGTTCAACTTAAATTAAGTGAGAAGTTATTAAGGAATACTTGTTGAGTTGGTTCAACGAGAAAACCTAACTCTTGAACTTGGGAATTAAGTAATGTTCTATAAGAACAACGTTAGGGAACCTGTTAGGACTCTTACATTTGAGATAAGGTTAACTAGTAAGTGGAAAAAATTCAAACAAAAAATATTCATCAAACGTAGTAACATTTAGCCTTTATCCTTTCGGGTTCCCAAGGAGTGTTACAGTACGCAAATGTTTCCAATATCACTTGCAGCAATGATATATCTTGTTGTTCCTGATCTGTACTAGTATGCAAATGTCTCCAATATCGCTTATATCAATAAGATAATTGTTGTTTCCAATTCGGCTCAATATGTGTGCAACATACATGTTTGTTCCTGATATATATGCCACTAGTTTATGCCAATAAGACAAGTGCTCACCGAGAGCAATGTAATATGGATAAAAGAGATAAACAAGAGATGATTCGATGATGTTTTTTAAAGTGATATTGAAGTTGCTTAGATATCTTGTGAAGCTAAATAGATGCATCCTTCCATTCTATCTTTTGATCAAACCTTGTTGTTAAGGATTGAATTAATCTTTCTGGAATCTCATAGTGGTTCTCTGCATGTCAACAGTTGCAACGGAAATGGCTCGCTTTGGTCCTTGTCAAGTCTTTCTCAAGACGCCCTTCGGTCGACTGACATTCACCTTGTTACAGAGACTCTTGAAAGCCCTTCCCGTCCTCTTCTTGCCATTTCTGGTTATCAGTGGTTGTCTGCGTTCAAGGATAAGGTTAGGTGTTATGGTGAGGTCGAGGGGTTTGGTCGGGTTACCTACTTGGTCAGAGACTGCCTCTTTAGAACGACTTTTGTGCTTCATTCCCACAACTCTACCAAATTCATGTGGATCTGCATTGGCTAGACGACATCACATTTTAGGGACATCTACATTGCAGTGTGTTATTTTTCGTCGGCTTCCTCGTACTATACAATCCATAACACAGAGAGTGGGGATCCCTTTGAGGACCTACATGAGTGCATTACCAAGTTCTCTGCCTTGGGCAACATCATTATTTTGGGAGACTTTAATGCACAAACTAGAAACATTCAGACCCCCCTCCACGACCATGGTCAGAATTGGTCTATTCAGCTGAATGGGATCCAAGCACCCTAGGATTGCAGCGTTTTTCAAAGGACAGTCAAGGACCCCTTACTAGATGCAGTAGTCATTTGTTACAATTGTGCAAGTCTTTGGATCTAGTGATCCTAAATCTGCTTCCTTGCCTCCCTAGTTTTTGCCTCTTCACCTGCTAGCCTCTCTCCCCTCCATCAATCACTTCAACATTTCCCACCTTCTTCTAGCCGATCACACTCTCCTTACCCTTATCCTCAGGGTCTCTCCCCCTCTCACTCCTCCAACCCCTCTCCCCCCTCCTGGCACTACTCCCCCCACCTACACCTCCTTTTTCTTCATTGAGTGTGATTATGACCTCTTCCTTCACCACCTTAAGTAGCTCCTTCCCCAAGATTCCTTCAATGATTTTGGGGATGCTCCCTCCACTTTTGCCTCACTTGTGGCCACACTGTGGGAATCTACCCTCCTTTCGATTCCCCGTCGCACCTCATCCCTCTCTCCTACACCCTGCACAAGAAATCTTGCCTCATGAACCAGTGGTACTACAAGTCCTTCCATCACTCAATTTGTTTTGCCTTCTCCACTCTTTCCCCCTCGTCCATCTAGTTGAAGCTTGAGTACTGCAACTTTCTTCGCCACAAGAAAAGGATGTTTTTCTTACCATAGTGTAGATCCCATTGTGCCTTTGTTATGCACTCCCCAAAGCTTTTATGGCGCACCCTTTCCCTCACCATCCTCCCCCACTTCTTTACCCTAGATCACAACTCCCTTGTCATCCACACCTCCACCCTCTACGAGATCCTCGACTAGCCCCCTCTCCATCCCTCACCTCGCCTTGTTGCCACCTTTTCATGTCCTTCAACATTTGCGAGGCAGTTAGATACATGAATAGTAGCAGGACTACGAATGAGGAATGGTTCCAAGTGGAGCTCTTCAAACTCGGTATTATGATTTTGGGCTCCTTTATCACAATGCTCTTTAATAGAGTGGTTTACACCAATTTTCCCAACTATTGGTTATGACGCATTATCTACCTAATAAGACCGGGTCGATCTCTAGCCCCGAAAACTATAGGGCCATCATGGTTGGGCATACATTTTCCATACTATATGCCATACTATTGAACACTATCTTATCTAGGGAGCTTGACCATCTGCACTCTCAGCGTAGGGAAGGAGCTAGTTTCCAAACTAATTTTCAAACCATGGACCACATTCTAACTTTGCAAACTATCATTGAGGAGGCTCAACACGGAGCAGCAGAAGTCTACTGTTGTTTTGTAGACTTCCGCAAGGCCTTTGATTATGTTCCTCGAACAGCCATCTTTCAAAGGCTTAGGAACATTAGGATCTCGAAGACTCTCGTCATGGCTATCATGAGGTTATATGAGAGAGTTGTCAGCAAATTCGAGACCCCTCAGGGGTTTTTGGATGTTATTCAGAGCACCATTAGGGTTAAGTTGGGTTGCCTTCTCTCCCCTTCTTATTTGGTATTTATATTGACGAGCTCAAGAACTTCCTTCGTGCCTTCTTGCTTCCTAGGGATAGCTACTACTTACAATAGGTTTAGATCTCCACTTTACTCTTTGTTGACAACATAGATCTCTTGGCTTCGTCCCTAAAGGAGCTCCAACAATTTCTTGATGGGTTGGCCTCCTTTTGTGATTCACAACAGTTAGTGGGGAACCTAGGCAAGACCCTAGTGATGGTCTTCAACTACTTGAAGACCTCACATCTACACTTCTACTTTCAGGGTGAGGAGATTGTGATCACTTCCTCTTACACTTACCTGGGGCTTAAGTTTTCTAAGGTCCGCTTCAGCTTGAGCCCTGTTATGCAGCCTCGAGTGAATAAAGGGCTTGGTTCCATGGCTATGCTTGAGAGACAGTGATTTAAACACCACGACCAAGATGTCTCTTCTGGGCTCTTTGGTCCCATTAACAATCTTCAATGGGTCCATCGTATGGAAGCACTCTCTTCTCAAGACTCAAGTGTGTTACATCCCTAATTTTGCCCTCAATTTTTTTAATTTGACCATAACTATCAGTTTAACAAACTATTACCTTTCCTAATCATGTGAAATGAGTTAGTTATTTATATACATTGTATCAATTGTTAATAGATTATTTCTTTTCTTGGTCATGTGAAACAAGTTAGTTATTTATATACATTGTACCCACTGATAACGAATTATTTCGTTCATGATCATGTGAAATGAGTTAGTTATTATAGACGTTGATGAAATAACCAGTAACCTATAACTATTATTAGATGATTAGTAGTTGTTTGATTTGAATTAATGATCAATATATTTTTGAACTAATGTGTTGGTGAGAATGCTTTTGCTTGGGTGACTGCAGGAGAAAACTAACGAGAGGGGAAGCATTGCTAAATGGGATCATCAGAACGGGATGGTCGTTTGGCTCAATCATTAGGATCAGCAGGTATGACCTAAGACTCCCTTGGAAAGGATACGAAGACTTGACCACAGGTTGCATTATGAGACAGCATTAGCTATTTGGAAAACCATGTAATAAAAACATAAAATAATCTAAATTAAAATATAATTCATACCTTTAGAAATTTAATATTAAATCTTCTTATTTTATCATTATAATAAACACTTAAATACGATCACATAAATATAAAAAAGAAATGGCACCAATAAATTATAATAATATAATCTAATGATGTCACCTCATCAATATATATGCGTAAACATACATAAGAGCCTATAATAATAAAATAAAAGATTAAACTCTTCAATTCGTCCTCATTTCTTTTCCCGCTTTAATTCTTTTCAAAATCAAAACTCTTATTGCATCTGAATAGTCATCTTGAAAACTGATGGAAGCTGAGGAGTCTCAGCTAAGTTATTAAGGAGCCATGATCGAATTAGGCAGACATACTCCTTCCATCTCCTGTTCTCTCCAAACCCCATACGTCTATGTTTGAGCTCTTAGCCGAACACCTTCCTTTCTCATACCCCGAATCCCTGTTGTTCTTCCAATATATTAATCCCTGTTGTTCTTCCAATATATTATTGCTGACGAATTGAAGTCCAGAATCAGCCTCAAATTTGCGGGAGGACAAGAGGCCCAGCTAGAGCAAAAGATACAATCAAATCTCAGGTCACGATTTCTGATAATGATTTTCTTGTTTGTGTATTCTAAGATAAACCGACTAGAATGGTTATTCGAATTACAAGATTGAATACCATAGAAACAATGCAAAATATAAATCGATCTTACTAAATTCAATATCTAACTCAGTCGATACATAAAGATAGGTAGAGAATAATTTACATATGATTTCCAAATCTTTTTCTTTCTCTTTTTGATTCGATATCCATCCACAGCCGGCTAAGCTAAACCTGTTAAGTAGAGATCCATCCATAGTACTAGTTGTTTGTGATCTGAGGTGCATATGAAATCATTCACCAAGTTTTCCTGAGTTTACATCATTTATGAAATCCTTTGGAAGTTGTAATAAACTTGATTGATTATATGAAATTGCATCATTACACATGCTTTAATAAAATTTCCAAGCATATTCAAAACACTTTGACACCGAGGAATTCACCCGGCAAAGAAGCCATAGAATTGGTGAAGAAGTGTAAAACAAAATCAAAATCATGCGGACACCGAGGAATTCACCCGGCAAAGAAGCCAATGAATGGTGAACAAGAGGAAATAAACCTGCAAATACAATAATGAAATCGGATTGGAATAATAAATAATGAATAGCTCATGCAAGCCCCCTGGTAATGGAATCTGTTGTCAAGTCGAGTTGTGGAGATTGGGTTCACGAACCCAACTGAAATCCTTGGCCAATGTAGTTATAGGCATGTGTGCCAATCATGAGATCTTTTTGTTTGTCCATAGACATCAGTTATATAGATATAACTGATGGGGCACTCAAACCATCAAGTAGCTCGGATGGCTAGACTTCAGAACATCCCAAGCCCGATCCCAAGGAAGGGAGGGTCGTTCTATTAAGTTAGGATGTGCGGGGATGAGTATGGTCCGAGGTTGGGAGGTTAAGCCTATGTCAATGCTTCTCCTCTCACCAATGTTGGGGCTTGAACAATAAGATAAAGGGATTTCTCCATTATTTCTGTATGTTTGTTTTGCACTTTTACCCTTAAATCCTTAGAAGAATAATTAGATAGTTTAGTTTTCTAATAGCATAAATTGAATGAATATATTAGTTGATATAGAAGATAGTCATTACTTTATTTTCAGCTGAATATGTTATCAGTTAGAAATGGTTAAAATGTTAGCAATGTATTTATTTATTTATTTCATTATATCAGCTGAACATGAATTGCAGTTCGAATAGAAAATAGTTACTTTATCATAGTTATATTTAGTTAATGGAAATCATCATGTGAAATGGAATTAATTACTTATTAAATCAGATTACTAGGTGTTTTAAATTGGTTATGAAAATTCATTTGTTACAAAGTGAATATTAAAGGGCTTGGCTCCATGGCTATGCTTGAAAGATAGTGATTCAGACACCACAACCAAGATGTCTCTTCTGGACTCTTTGGTCACACCGACAATCCTCTACGGGTCCATCGTGAGGAAGCCTTCTCTCCCCTACTTTATTTGGTATTTATATTGACAAGCTCAAGACGCTCCTCGTGACTTCTCGATTCCTGGGGATGGTTGCTACTTACAGCAAGTTTTGATCTCCACTTTACTCTTTGTCGACATAGTTCTCTTGGCTTCGTCCCTAGAGGAGCTCTAGTAGCTTCTTGATGGGTTGGCCTCCTTTTGTGATTTGCGACAGTTAGTGGTGAACCTGAGCAAGACCCGAGTGATGGTCTTCAACTTCTTGATGACCTCACATCTACACTTATACTTACAGGGTGAGGAGATTGAGATCACTTCCTCTTACACTTACCTGAGGCTTAAGTTCTCTAAGCCCCACTTCATTTTGAGACCTGTTATGTAGCCTCCAGTGAATAAAGGGCTTGATTCCATGGCTGTGCTTGAGAGACTATTCAGACACCACGACCAGGATGTCTCCTCTGGACTCTTTGGTCACACTAACAATCCTCTAAGGGTTCATCATGTGGAAGCACTCCCTTCTCAAGTTAGATTGGGCTTGTTGAGCAGATCTAGACCCTCCTTCAGCATATTATTAGATGTCTTCAGTCCACTCCTCACAGTATCACCTTAGCCAAGTTTGGTGCTCATCCTTTAAGGCTTAGGACCATTTTTTATCTGATTTGGTTTCTTCATTGACTTCAAGCCTTTGCGGGTTCTCTTGAAGGGCTAACATAGATATTCTTACCTGCCCTACTGCTCTTCTAAGGAAATTGCGAGGTCCTATCTAAGTGGCAAAGCTCTTTGTTTGTTTGCTCAGGTTTCTACTCTTCTTCCCCCGATTGGGATTGAGATGGAGTGTCTTCCTCCCTTTTAGTTCTCTCTAGATGCCCCGCTCACCTACTTCCCTTCCAGCAAGAGCTAAATGGGCACATTAGGACCAACATCTATAGATAGTATATTATCATGACATGGAGCAATCCTCCAAGAGGACTTCGCCCAAGGATGGATTTTTGTGTTGAGCATTAGATGGACATTCAAAAAGGAATATTTGTGCATCCTTGGTACCTCACTCATCGGTGAACTCGTACCCTTTACATCTCTTTGGGGTCTTTAGGGGTGGGTTTTCATAGGTTGCATATTCAAACCAACCATCAAATAGACGAGGACGAGATTTTCTGCCTCTACTCCATTGGGGAGGCGAAGATTGTTTTGTCACCCTATCTTCTATGAGATTAGGGGAAGATTTCATTACCTCTTTAGGGAGTGCATCTCTCTTTTGCCCCTCAGATACATTGATCAGCAATGTCTTGCCCTTTACCTTGAGAAAGCCTTGTGGCTTTGTGATCATACTTTACAAATTAGTTACCGTCAGTAGAGACTTCAAATTAGCTCAGCACCTCCTTCTTCGCTCCTTGGTCTCCTACCTGGGGGATGAAGCGGTTCCTTAGCCATGCTTCAAGTCACACCAGGTTTGTGAGGCCTTGCAGAAGGTACACTCAACAACACCACCCTACTTCTTGTGGCTCCTCAAGACGGTTTGAGACATGCCCTCGATCAGGAATGTACCCTTCTATTTCGGATTACTTCTTGTTTGTGAGGAGTACTTAATCTTTTCATGGCTTTGTTCTTTTGCTTTCTTGTCTTGTTCTTTCTACGAACAC
This sequence comes from Cupressus sempervirens, assembly GCA_028749045.1. NCBI lineage: Eukaryota > Viridiplantae > Streptophyta > Pinopsida > Cupressales > Cupressaceae > Cupressus > Cupressus sempervirens. Next base: position 693,677,589 of record CM053784.1, read on the forward strand.
CATTTAACGCTCCCATTGTCGGAAGTTGTCTTATTGTAGCCTCTTTAGTCCCTTAGACCCTTGTGGGCTCTTGTTGGACATTAATAAATTTATCTTTATCTATATCTTAAGATCGGACCTTTCCATTAATATTTATTATTTGTACCTATATGTCTAATTGCTCCCTTTGCAAGCATCCTCATTGTTTGTAATTAATTTACTCCTTACAATGGTAATAGTGATAATATGTTTTCTTAGTGTTTCATGTGAACATTTATTGATGATCTATCTTATCGATCTTCCTCTAAATTGCTAATGATCAATCGGTAATTATGATGATCATTTGTACGATAAATATGGTGTTATTCCATGGTTAACATAAGCCATCTATTGCAGATCGACTTGCTTATCAAATCTGCTTAATCCTTCTTTCAAATGATGATAATCAATACTTAATCATGTACTTTTGGTTATCTCCTCAGTGAATATAACATTGAATGATTACGATGCTTGTTTGATAATATTTCTTGATATCTCCATTATCTCACCCTTTGTATGATGGTTGTGGTACTGGTGACATCAATAGCCAATGGATCAATGCTACAATATAAGTTTCCATGTGACAGCCACATCTTCATTATAAATCATACTTACTTCGAGTTGTCTTGGCAATGATTGGCAAAGGATGTCATCTTATGGGCATGCTAGATTATAGATGTACTATTCATTACACTATTGCAATGTAATCAATAGTATAGTCATGATTTATATGTTGATTAGGTAGGTGTCCAAAAGATTGTCATACTTGATATCATATAAGCTCAATGTCTAAATCATAATTTGGTATTATGCTGATGAAGGAACTTGATATCAGCAACCCTTGATCGTGTCAGTTGACCTTGACTCATCTCGATATTGCATCCTTTTGTGTGGTTACTTGATGCTAAATAGGAAAATCATCTATTTGATCAGATTTCATGATTTTCCTTGATAAGATCTTAATTCTATTGACTTTATTTAATGGATGAGCAAAAGTACCTAGTTAAACTTCTAAATGCTATGTACAAATGGCCAATCTCCAATTCCAACAACGTTGAAGTGTTCAAGGTCTGTCACCCCTTGACCATATACATGTTCCATTGCTACCTTGTTCTTAGGTTCTGGATGGGGATATCTGTTAGTTCTATAGTTGTGCTAATTAACCAGAGGCAAACCATCAAATTTGTTGCTTTCCCAACCATTGATGATAAGCTCTTATCATCACCCCTAAGCACACTAGATATTTTGTACATTGCAAAATTCATTTTCTATTGATGCAAGAATGGCCTTGCATATATATGAATCAATGTCTATTAATAGACCTCCAATCGCCCTTATAGTTTGGCGTCAAGAATAGGGTCAAACCTATTAATCACAAGTTACATTTATATAGGTCTTGCCCAATTACATAATTGCAAGTTATATGAATTGCCCAAATTGGATCAGACTCAATTAAGGATTGAAATGACAGTGTTCATTAGCAACATGGCTAAGGCTAACATGCCAATCAGCCATTAGGTGTACTAGCTCGGCCCAAGAAGGGAACTGACCTAGCTACACATCGACACTCCCTCTTAGTTAGGGAGGATCCATTCAATATTTGAGTTACATAGTAACAACCATCATGGCTACTCCCATGAAAATACAAGTGAACATAACCACCAAGGCTATTCCCAAACGGTGGATCCATCATGGCTACTTCCATGAATAGAAACACAAGTGCTCATCACAAAGATGTGATGGCACTCACCATGGCTACTCCCAGAGGGTGAATAAACAAGTGCTACATCATGGAATTTCTTCCATGACATCAAACATTCCTACTCGCAAAGGGTGGATCCACCATACCTACTTGCAAAAGGTGGAACAAGGACTTTCACCTTAGAATCCTCCCAGAGAAGAATGCATCTCCACCATGCTTACTCGTAGATGGTGGAATGAGGGCTTTCACCTCAACCTTCTCCCACAAAAGAATACAACTCCACCATGCCTACTCACAAAGGATGGAATGAGGGCTTTCACCTCGAACTTCTCCCAAAGAAGAATGCATCTTCATTATGCCTACTCGTAGAGGGTGGATCCACCATACCTGCTAGTATAAGGTGGAACGAGGGCTTTCACCTCAAACTTCTCCCAGATAAGAATGGATTATTGAGTGCTTGCACCTCAAGCTTCTCCCAAAGAAGAATGCATTATCGAGGGCTTGCAAAGTTGCACCTCAAACTTCTCAAACAAAGAAGAATGCATTAACAAGGGATTGCACCTCGAACTTCTACCTCTTGGAGAAAACTCATTAACAAGGGATTGCACCTCAAACTTCTCCCTCGTGAAGAACTCATTAACAAGGGATTACACCTCAAGCTTCACCCTCACTGAGAAGAACTCATTAACAAGGAATTATACTTCGAATTTCTTCCTCGTGGAGAAGAACTCATTAACATCACATAAAAGATCATCTAAAAGCCGAGACTCCCTGTTATCAAAGGCAGCATTCTCATAGCTTTGAACAACACAATACCAGAAAATTGTCTCTAATGTTTGTCCAACAATGATCTTTTGTAGTCACACTGCTACACAAGCTTGTTGATCTTCTACAAAGGACTTGGCATTCAACGTTTGCTACTTAAGCTCCCTTTGAATCTAATTTCTGCAATTCAATAGTCTCCCTTTGAATGTCATTTCTTCCTCTTCGAAGAAGCTAATCACCATGACAATCTGTATAGGTTCTTTCTCTTTAATGAACTTATTGTTAAGGTTATAGCTACAGTCAAATTGATTTAATTGTAAGATACAATGTTGACATAATATATCATATATAATATTATAAATATATTATATATATATTATAACTAATAGTGATATATCATGGAGACATGTCTCCTACTCTTATATTTATATTAGATTGGGATCTACATTTGGAACATATCTATAACAATGGTAATATAATCACATTTGCAGAAACTAATCCATGTTACTTAACATGGTATTAGAGTTAGGATGCAAATGTGAGAGACACTAGAAATGACATGAAGAAAAATTCATAGAAAGGAGGAATCGAATCATACATGGTTGGCAGGGAACATTCTATAATATATTAGAAAGAGGGAAATATATAGATCATCTTGGCTTTGCCTGACTATACACAACACGAGGGAGAACACACAAGAGAACAGATCGAACGCTGCAATCAAGAACCAACATCTAAATCATTACAACCACCAGAGACACAAGGTGTCCAAAGCAGCAGGTAAAACAAAATATAACGAGGGAGATGAATATTTATGGGCAACTATTACAGGAAATATAATTAAGATTAAAATATTTCCCTAGTCATTCTTTAGAAAGTATATAGTCTCTACTAATATATTTTCATTGGCTACAAGAAAATGCTATGAACAAACATATGAACTTCTGTAACTTAGCATTGGACCAAGCAAAGATAGAATTGGGTGTACTCGCGATGTATGAAAATAATGGACGAAACAAATTTCTTGTGATGTGCATTATGATCTATTTAAGTATTTACGTGGAGCTAAAAGTTAAAATTCGCTATTAATATTGCTAAAGTAATATTAATAGTGTCAAAGTTTAATTTTCATTGAACCGTCTTTTCGAGGCATTACATTAGACTTCTGAAACATTGTTAGGATATTACAGAAGTTGCACACCAACCGTTACTAGAAAAAAGACTAGTCTCAAAGATATATAAAGTCTCAAAACATGTAGTTGTTGAAGGCTATGGAAATCACAAAACAAATGAGAATAAATGTAAATAATGCGGGGATGTTGTGCAAACAAAATGACTATGAGATGCGACAATGTTCCAGGTCAGAAGTGTAAGCAATCTCTCCTCTCTTTTAATCAAAGGTGATGAGATGAGACACCATCTCAAAACATCAACGACACTTATTATTATGCACCTATTCAATATCATCAGATAAATTATGAATGTCTTATAAATGACAAGGTTGTGCTTCATAAATTATTGATTATTAAAGGAAGTCGCTTGGTCTGGTGCATTGATTCATTCTAACAGTAAGATTTTCGATAACCATCAAAGAAAGCTAAAACAAAACCAACTATATATGGATAGGAGCACCATAGCATTGAATTAAAGTGACACAATTTATAAGGGAAGATTACTTCATTAAACCAACAAGTCATGCATTCAAAGGCACTACTCCTTATTCACCGGCCAAACACATTGTGGCATAAATACATGGCATGAATCTAATTTAAAAAGCGAGATTCTATCTACATGGATATTGATGTGAATTAATCCTTTAGATGATCGAAACCAAGGGAAGGACCCTTTTCAAAGCATTAAGATCGAGAATACAAAAAACCAATAATATGTGGGAGTCTGATATGAACCATCATATAAGAATAAAAAATGAAAATGAAAATCATATAGCTGAAAGCATATGGATGTGACCCATCAATGCTTGGGAGAAAAAAAGTAGTTGGAACATATATTGTATCGTGGCCCTTGAAGGTAGTGAGAAGACCATTCCACTATACAAGCATACCGACGTGGATAACTCCAAAGTGGGAGACAGTCACTTTACAATGGGTACAAAATGGAAGACATAATGACCGACAATTATATCATATAAAAGAGTGAACATGCTTAGTGATTCATCCCATAAACACATACCAGTTTGAATGCATAATGGAAAATAATGGTCACGGGATGGAATGACATATTGAAAGGGAGAAGAATCCCCATCAATATGCAAATCAAACAAGCAACATATAGTTTGAAGGGAACATTAAAAAAAAAAGTTATCACTAGTGTTGAATAATGCACCTCATATACATAAACAAGTAATATTTGCGTGAAATGCAACATCGACAATGGAATATGAGGCAATAACAGGATTTGAGAATGACAACACTTATTTGACGTTTCTATCAAGGAGGATAAAAGTCAGCTATAAGCAAGAGTAAAGAAAACTTAAGAAGATTAAAAAAATAAAGATATAAGAGAGCGTAAAGAGGTAAGATTAAGGTATGAATTTTTTTTTTTTTTATATGTCAATTTTGTTATTTTATTATTTTATTTTACCTTTATATGAAGAGGAAGAAAGATGATATTATTATTGAAAGTATAAAATGAATACTTATGTTATTATAATTTATGGTGTTTATATTTAGAAGATCTATATATGTGCTATTCATTTTTAATATTATTATTTTCAATATTACTATTATTTGATTTATGATCAGAAGCATATGATGTTGCCAAGAAGGAGCTTGTCTAAGTCCAAGCAATTAGATCTTGGTCCCACAATAAGGACTAAAATAACATTTCCTGATCAGCTTATCATCATACAATTGAGACTTAACTATTAGTGCCAACTCTTCTGCTAGCTTCTCTAAATTGACTTCATATTTACTATTGCTTTCCAAAGCATAACTAGGAACTTGCTACTTAGTATCCTTTGGTGAGTTAGAAAATACCAATTCCTGTTCTAGCTTCTCCCTTTGCATATCCTGCTGGCCATAATAACACAAAGGTTTGAAATAAGATACACACTCCAAATTATTTTAACTTGGGGTTAAAACCAAAATTTACTAGTATCAAACTATCCCTCCTTGTGGAGCTTGGAGAGGGGAGACAATCTCTACATTTAGAAAACTGATGGTCTAAGTGATGGTCAATAACATGGCCTATGACAGCCTCACAATCTATCATATAAGTATCAAACTATCCCTCCTTGTGTAGCATGGAGAGGAGAGACAATCTCTACATTTAGAGAACTGATGGTCTAAGTGATGGTCAATAACATGGCCTATGAAGGCCTCATAATCTATCATATAAGTATATAAGATTGCATTCAAGAAAGAAAGATCTTTATGTGAGTAGTCATGGGATTAAATAGTGACTAAAAGCTCCATAAAGTGGAATAAGTGGAAATTTTACATTGTGGGGGGGGGGGGTATAATAACCAATGTTTCATTCCCACTAGCTGACAAATGCTTATATGAAGACATTTTCAATTTGTTACATACGAATCCTCATTGGAGCAACTTGTATCAGATAAGAATTTCTTATTTTTGAGTATCACATTAATCTATTCATTGTATTCTCTTTAATTTTTTATGTGTATCATAAAGAGTTATTTGCCTTGATCTTTTCCTTTATGTTGAGGATATTCTTACAGGAAAAGAAGGTTGGTACTTTACATATGCTACTTAATATTGTGCAAACTCAATCTAATGATATATCAAGATGGATAAAATGAAGCTTTTGAAGCAAACATCTTTGATGATTGAGATTATGAGATTCTTGTACATTAAGAGGGAGTATGACACTTCTTCTAAAGCAATGCAAGAGCTTAGAAGATTTCATATTTAGAGAGAGTCTAGAAATACATGTGTGTGATTGCATGACTTTGATGGGCCTACTCCTATGTATATCATGAGAAAGTGATGAATTATCACCAGAAAATTAGATATCAGATTCAGAGTGAGTTTGACAAGAATCCTTGGGGAAGAGAGCCTCTAAGGGAGTAATTACTGGACCTAACTTCCCAAGATCATTGATCCGAGGGAGAATTTTGGAGTTGCAATCCTTTGTAAATGATATCTTCTCTATGAGGAGAAGTTCTAAGTAAAATTTATTGTAATGTATTCTTCTCTATGAGATAGCATTGAGGTGAAATCCTTTGTACCACTATCTAACTTGGTTCATGGAGGTTATTATTTCACAGATGATATGTAATGAAAGGTGACGATCTTTCGTTGACATATATAAACAGAAGGTAACCATTGTAAGGTGGTGATCTTATAAATGGTAGACCTGTTATCATGATAGACTTCATTATGTTCTTGTCCCAGAGTGCTAAGAGTCATGATAACGAACATATCAACCAGAACGTAACTATTGTAAAGTGACAACTTTATCAATAATTGACCTATCTCCTAACACCAAAATGTGTTGGAGCAAGTGTTATGATGGTTCGTCAAGCCGGATTTTGTCGGACACCTTGATAACCAACTTGGTTCTTCGGGCCGGATTTTGCTAGACACCATGAAAATCAATTTGTTATGGTTCTTCAATCAATTTGTTATGGTTCTTCGGTTTGAATCTTGTCAGACACCATAATTGAAATCTATCATAGGCCGCACTTAAGGTGGTGTTCAAATCTTGCATTACAATTGCTTTAATTGTTCAAATTCCATATGTTAATATATGTGTGTGTGTGTGTGTCTGTGTGTGTGTGCACGTGTTGATGGATTTATGTTGATATCCTTAAATATGTCATTCCAGGAATATCACATTGAGGTTATATATCTCCATATGCTTGAGAGCATAATGTGTTCCATAACAAATCCTCCCTAGCTAAGAGGGAGTGTTAAGATTATAGCTACAGTCAGATTGATTTAATTGTAAGATACAATGTTGACATAATATATCATATATATAATATTATAAATATATTGTCTAATTTATATATATATATATAATATTATACATGTATTATATATAATACATATGTTATATTGTTAATATATATTAACTAATAGTGATTAATCATAAAGACATGTCTCCTACTCTTATATTTAATAGAGATTGGGATTTGCATTTGAAACATATCTATAACAATGGTAATATATTTACATCTGCAAAAACCGATCCATTTTACTTAACAGTTATGTACCACCAATTCAATCTGATAGCTATAAGCAACGTCCTCATGTTCATTTATATAGCCTACAAGACTTTGCAAGAAATCACTCATCACCACGTTGCTTCTCAATCCATCTTGGAAGCATCTCTTTATTGCCTATATTTTCTCACAAGCCACCAAAGATCTTTCAACATCACAAAATTCTAGTGCAGTGAAAGAGTGAAAAAATTGAAAACTGACACACCCTTTAAGGCACTTCAGCTACACATTCTTATACGAGTCCTTCATTTCTTCAATCTCTTAAATTCCAATTTTCTTACTCTGATTGAGGATCTTTACTAGACCCGCTCAGATACCAATTTTATGGTGGTGCTCGCTAAACACAAGCAAACCATCAAATTTGTTGCCTTCACAACCATAGATGATAAGTTCTTATCATCACCCTCGAGCACACTACATATTTTCTACATCGCAGAATTCATTTTCTATTAATGCAAGAATGGCCTTGCCTCTATGAATCAACACCTCTAAATAGACCTCCAGTTGACCTTGTATATATGGTGGCAAGTATAGGATTAGACCTACTAATTACAAGTTATATTCATATAGGTCTTGCCTATGTAATAATTGCAAGTTACATGAACTACCCAAATAGGGCCAGATTCAATTAAGGATTGAAATGACAAAGCGGTTACGGACAATAAGCCATTAGGTGTACTAGGTTGGCCCTAGAAGGGATCGGCCGACCTAGCTCCACATCAACATCAAAAAGAATTCTATTATTAAAACCAAGTTAAATCAAATGTAAATAAAATTGCACTTCACTAGCATCATCCTTAATCTTTTCTAATTTAAGTAAGATCTTAGTTCAAAGAATATGATTTTTGTTGTGCAAATTGTTCTATTTGAAACTATTTGCATAAGGTGCAAATAGTTGTAAATAAATCTAGGATTAATTCCTAAACAAGCTAATACAATTGTTTATGTTTATCCATGTTCCCAATTTTTTCAAGTACTTCCAATAAAGCCAATATAAAAAACAACCTAGTCTTAACTCCTTGTGCATTGAACTCATTTGAAATAATTTTGACATGACATGCAAACTCAGCCAAGCCTAGAAATCAAGTCTATGAACTCACAATATCTAGTGCATCAAAATGTTTTCATTGTATTTTGTTGCATATATGTGTGTGTGTGTGTGTGTGTCTGTGTGTATAATATGCATCTATTGTGATGAGCCCTACTGACTCTCAACTCAAACTCCAATAAATTCTTAAGTCTTATTGTGTTATTTTAATTTTTGGAGAAAAGTTCATAGACAAAAGAGAAGGGGTGCAGCATATAAACGCTTATAAACTGAAATACAGAGCAATTTCCTACATAATGGAAATGCAGAAGACGTTATTTTATTGCAACAATGAGATCATGAATGATAACATACAAAAATGTTTCCAGTTTTTTTGATTAAAAAGTAAGCCAGCTCGCCTACCAAGAATGCTGAAAACTGATAGTAAAGGACGCTTGACCTCCAGATCTAGGTTCTCCTACCTCAAAACTCGATACAAATCTCCCAAAATACTAGACGCCAAGGATGGAAGTCAAACAGCAACCAAAAAGAAAGGCATTTGAACCAAACCTTTCATACGCCTCTCCAAAATGCACAATTCCCGCTGCAAGCCGTACAACCAAGAAGAGGAATGAATAATAACCCTGTTGGATGCCACTAATCTGAAGAAGAAGATGCCACAAGGAAAAAACCCCTTCCTTATTACAATTAACAGCAAATCTTTATATAATACTCTGTGTGAATCATGTAGAACCTCTGAATGAAGCTCTCAACTGCACTGATTCGATTGATCTTTCACAATCTCAAGAGTGCTCAACACTGAAGAGATATCGTTCTCCAATGGATAAAAAATGTTCAAACCCTATCACAAGAGAAGCACAGGAAGAAGCCAAAGGCAAAGTCAAAATGTTCAAAAATGAATTTTTTATTGCCCAAAATGCCTATATATGCCAAAAAGGGCACAATTTCCAAGAAAGATATGCCACTTCTGCTTTTAAATCTTTTAAATTATAATTTAAGTCACTTTCAATAGTTTTTGACTTGAATAAAGTGGCCGCACTTTATTAATTTAAGTGATTAAACATTAAATCACTTTTAAAGAATATTTAAGTGATTTAAAAAGTATAAAGTCAATTTGACTTTATAATAAATAACTTAAATCACTCAAATAGGCATAACTTCCACAGATCTTCATAGAATCTCGTGCCGCCAGAAGCTATCGATTCCTGTACTGCTAATGCCTACTATGAACCAACACTGGATTCTGAACACGAGAACAATCCAACTCTCCAGAAAGTACCACTGACCCTCTAACCAATCCAGCTAGCCCACAAGGGTCCAATAAAGGGCTAACACATTGTTCCCGAGAACTGACTAGAGCAAGGACATCACATCTATACACACACATATATATATACACATATAAACACATATGTATATATACATGTGTCTATATACTATAAGGTACCCACAGGTAACCAGATGGGAAATGAACAACGTCGGTTTAATATAAATTCCACCAAGTTATCGATCAGATTAATAGGTAGGTATATAAGACGTATATTATTTAGGGTTCTCTCATATTTGAAATATTTTGTTTAAATTTCTTATATATACATGGTAAGTATATATGGGAATTCATAAGGAATGCATTTCTTCTACATGTAAAAGAAATAAGAATTGTGAGGAGAATGTGTGTGCAGAATATTGGAATGACTTTATTATTACTTATTATTCTTAAGTATTATATTTGTCTTAATCTTTTCTTTAAAGATGTTAATGCAGGAAAAGGAAAATTAATATCAGATTCAGCGAGATTCTGACACTCCATCAGATGCATCATTGGATGAGGAGCTCAAATTATTGATATTCAGAGAGAGTTCAAAAGTCTATATGTGTGACTATGATTTTAATGGGCCTACCCCCCTATGTACATCATAAGGAAGTGACGACTTCCAAATGATGTCACTTGTATTTGCAAAAGTTACTGTAAGGTGACAATCTTACAATAACTTGTATTATGAAATCAAACAAATTAAGTATATGGTGAATGTCTTGCATCTCAACATTCTCGAAAGCCATTACTCAAACAGTATTTGGTCAATATCATTGATATTCTAGGAGGGCAATATTCTTGATATAAGATGTGACATCAAACCTTAATTTGAGTATTTGGTGAATATCATTGATATTTTGGAAGGCCAATACTCTTGATATCAAATGTGATATCAATCCTTATTTTGAGCACTTGGTGAACATTTTTGATATTCTAGGAGACCAATACTCATGATATTAGATGTGATATCAAGCCTTACTGAGTATTTGGTGAATATCATATGTTGATATTCTAGGAGACCAATACTCTTGATATCAAATGTGATATCAAAATGATAGATATTTTCTGATCAAAGATATCCTTAATCTTGCTAACTTGATATTACTTTGTGGTAACATATGTGTTTATCCTCCCTAGCTAAGAGGGATTGTTGATGTTTGATAGCTTCTCTCAAATAAACATATATATAATTATGTGAGATATAATTGAGATATAAATATATGAGAGAAATATAGATATATATATTAGTTATTTGATTAACGAATAAACATGTCCCATGAAAGGACAGGTCTATTCATGTCTTATACTCAATATAAATGTAAGGAATAGACATGTCCCATGAAAGGACGTGTCTATTCATGGCTTGTACTCAGTATAAATGTAAGTGATTATTGCATTTGGAAAACATATACCGAAGGGCAATGTTAATACATTTGCAGTGATCCTAATAAATCAACAAGGAGATGTATGATTGTTTTCACAACATGTATGAGTTCAATAACACAAGTAGAGCTTTGGCTCTACGAAGGCAACTGCTTCACATAAAGATGAGCGGAGGAGACTCCATTGTTTGTTTCATCTGAAAATTACAGATTTAAAAGATCAGTTAAGTGCTATTGGAGATTCCATTAGTGACAAAGAACTCGTCATGCTTTCCATGAATAGTCTCCCACACTCTTGCAAATCATTCATCCAAGGCATTAGTGGTAGAGATTATTTGACAGATTTTGATAGACTTGGATCAGATTGTACTGAAGAGTTACGTAGGCTGGAGGTTAGTGGGACTTCTTGTAAATCTCATATGGAAAGGGTCAAGTTCTTGCCGTACATAATTTAAGCAAAAGAGGGAGAGAAAGGAATTTTCAGAAGGTTGATAAGAATCTTTCCTCCTCTTCTTCAAATTTTAAATAGAAAAGAGATATATCCAAGGTGAAATGCTTTAGATGTGAAAAGTATGGTCATTTTGCTAGAAACTGCACAGTAAAACTAAAGCATCAAGCAGCAGTCACTAACGTAAGGATTCTTCCCCTTCCAAGAATTCTAGTGAATCCCTCAGGAAGGATTTCTATTCATTTCAGCCTTGTCTAGCAGTGTTCCAGCTGATTGCAACACATGGTTGATAGATAGTGGTGCTTCTCATCACATCTCTGGCTACAAGAAACATCTTTCAAACTTAGTTAAAAAGGATTCTCACCTGCAAGTCATAATTGGTGATGACGCATCATACTCTATCAAAGGGGCTGGTAACACCTCTTGCAATTTAACTTCTGCGATTCATCTTCACCTTAGTAATGTGTTGTCATTCCTGGAATCAAAAGAAACTTAATTTCTATTTCTGCTTTAAAGGATAGAGTTTATAATATGGCATTTACTAATGGTAAAGTGGTCGCTTGGAGGAAAAAATCTGATTACAATTCAGCTCAAGTGATTGAAAATCCGTACAAACTTTCAGCAAATCAAGTTCAAGTCTTCAGTAATGGTGCGTCTAGTGATAACTTGTTATGGCATAAAAGAAATGGTCACCTAAATTTCAAATCTCTTTCTTCAATGGACAAGTTGGTTGTAGGTCTTCCTAAGCTTAGTGCTGCTCGTGAAGGTATCTCTAAAGGTTGTGCTTTGGGTAAAAATGCCAAGAGTCCTTTTGATTCCACTGAAAGTAGGACCAAGAATATCCTAGAGTTGATTCATTCTCATTTGTGCGGGCCTATGTCTTCTGCATCCCTTAGTGGTTTTTCATACTATGTAACATTTATTGATGATTTCTCTCACAAGATATGGATTTATTTTCTTAAATCCAAGGAATTAGATGAAATTCTGTCCAAATTTAAGGAATTTAAAGCTCTTGTTGAAACTCTTTCAAAATAAGAAAATCAAGATCCTTAGATCAAATAATGGAGGTGAATTCATCTCAAGTGCATTTCAATCATTTTATTTTGATACGGGGATTAAGAGGGAGTTTTGTGTCCCTTATAATCCCTAGCAGAACGGTGTGGCTGGAAAAATAGGGCTATAGTTGAGGTGGCAAGAGCCATGATTCATGATCAAGAATTGCAGATTTTTCTTTGGGCTGAAGCTTGTAGAATGGCAGTATATGTTCAAAATAGAAGTTCTCACAAGATTTTAAATGACACGACTACAAAAGAAGCCTTCTCTACTTCTAAACCTCACGTAAGTAATCTTAAAGTTTTTGGTAATTCAGTTTACATTGATGTTCCCAAAGACAAAAGATCCAAATTAGATCCTTTTGGGAGAAATGGAATTTTCTGTTACAAACGTAAATGGCAGAATACTTAACTTATTAATTAGAGATCAAATGATTTATATATACAAAGAGGAGAGTCAAATAGAATAGGAACATTCTATTCTAGAGTACACCTAAATATTAGAAACATTCTAATATTTACAGAGATACAATAGTGAGCATTAAAAAGAAACATAAAGATTATTCTAATACCCCCCCTTAATGCTCAATCTATTTACTACACCAATAGAACCACTAAATTTAACAAACTTGTCAATACCAAGGGGTTTTGTAAAAATATCTGCTCGTTGCTTTGAGGTAGGGACATAGAGTAACTGAATAGATCCATCTTCTACTAACTGTCGGATGTAATGGCAATGAAGCTCTATGTGCTTGGTTCGTTCATGAAACACTGAGTTCCTAGCAAGTTTGAGTACTCCCTGATTGTCTGAAAACAAAGAAGTCAGACCTGCTTGAGGAATATGCATATCTGCAAGCATCTGACGAAGCCAAACTGTTTCACAAGCTACCTTGACAGCTCCTCTATAATCTGCTTCTATAGAGGAGAGTGCCTGTGCCTGTTGCTTCTTACTGGTCCAGGTAACTGCTGCAGATCCAATACTGAACACATAGCCAAAAGTAGATTTTCTATCATCAACTAAGCCAGCCCAATCAGAATCAGTGAATCCACTGAATTGAGTAGCGCTCCTTGTGTAAAGTAGACCATAATCTAAAGTACCATGTTCATAGCGCAACACACGTTTCGCTGCAATCCAATGATCAATCTTGGGGTTCGTCATGAACCGTGAGATGTAGTTGACTGCAAAATTGAGATCGGGTCTAGTAGTAGTAAGGTAGATGAGACTACCTACTAGTTGCCTGAAGAGTGTTTCATTTACAGGAGGAGAATCAGATTGTGCGGACAATTTCAGACCAGTCTCCATAGGAGTGGAGGCAGGTTCGCAATCCTGCATTCGAAACCTATCAAACAAATTTCTGGCATACTTGGACTGAGACAAAAAAATATTGTTGTCAATCTGCCAAACCTCAATACCTAAACAATAATGAAGCAATCTAAGATCTGTCATATCAAAAGTTCTACATAGATCCTATTTGATTTCCGAAATCAAATGTTCTGAACTCCCAGTAATGATCAAATCATCCACATAGACAACAAGAGAAAAGAATATCATTACCACAGTGTTTAATATATAGATTACTGTCTGACGGACTATTCTGAAATCCCAGAGCAACCAAGTACTGATCAATCTTTATGTACCAAGCCCGAGGGGCATGTTTAAGACCATAGACGGCCTTCTAGAGTCTACATAATTTTGGTTCTGAATCGGCAACCTTGAAACCTGGGGGTTGCGTGATGTAGACTTCTTCATGTAATTCACCATTGAGAAAAGCACTCTTCACATCCATCTAATGAACTTTCCAACCATACTGAGCTGCAGTGGCAAGAAAGCGAATAGTGCTCATCTTGGCTATCAAGGCAAAGATCTCCTCATAGTCAATGCCTTCACGTTGGGTGAATACTCGAGCAACAAGTCTGGCTTTGTATTTGTCCAAGGTACCATTTGCATGGTACTTGACCTTATAGACCCATTTACAATTAATGGGTTTCTTCCTAGGAGGGAGATCTGAAAGAACCCAAGTGTGATTCTTTTGAAGACTCTAAAGCTCAGCATCTATTGCCTGTTCCCATTCTAGAATTTCTTTGGCCTCTGCATATGGCTAGGGCTCAGGGATACTGTGGATGTTGGCCATAAGAGCAACATTAACTGTGTTGTGCTGAATGCTCTTATTTCTGGAGGTTCTGCCCTCAATGAGTTCATCAGGACGAAGATCACTAATCGTTTGAGCCCACCATTTTGGCCGAAGAGTAGAGGAGCCAATATCAGATGCTGTCAAAATAGCTGGATGAGGAGCAGGAGCAGGAGCTGTATTATTTGGAGGTGGCTGAGGTGGTGTATCAGTAGCATCAAATGACTCATATAAAATAGGACCCAAGTTAGAGATTGTTGAAGACTGAATCTCGGAATGCAGTAGGGAGGCAGAGAGCTGAAATGGTTTGAGTTCCTTATCAAACACAACATCACAACTGAAGATTAAACGATCAGTGTTTACATCGATCAGTCTGTAGGCCTTATGTGTGTGACTGTATCCTGTAAACATGAGTTTCTGGCTTTTAGAATCCAATTTAGTGCGTTTGGCATTAAAAATCCATACATATGCTAGAGAGCCAAAAACTTTCAAATAGTTGATCCTAGGTTTGCGACCAAACCAGGCTTCCTCAAGAGTTTTATAGTTAACTGCAAGGGTGGGTGACCGGTTAAGAAGGTAGACAATTGTGGATACTGCTTCTGCCCAATATTTTATGGGAACATTTCTATGTTCTTACATAGCCCTAGCCATTTCTGTGATGGTACGATTTCAACACTCTACAACACCGTTTTGTTGAGGGGGGTGAGGTGTAGTGAACTGACGTTTAATGCCATGAGTAGTACAGAAGGCAGAGAAAGCAAAAGAACAAAATTTCCCCCCATTATTGGCCCTAAGAGTATGGACGGGGGAACCAGACTCTTTTTCTACTAGGGCTTTAAACTACTGAAATATAGGAAAAGCATCTAATTTTTGCTTAAGAAAATATACCCACATTTTGCAACTGAAATCATCCACAAAGAGTAAGAAGTACATGTTCCCAATAACAGTAGTATTCATAGGACCACATACATCAACATGGACCAGCTGGAGTACTTTAGATGCCCGCCATGATTCATCATCCTTAAATGGTGTCCTATGTTACTTCCCTGCTTGGCAAGCTCCACAAACACGATGGTTCTAGGTCTGGATATTAGGTAGGCTATGGACTAAATTATCCTGAGCAAGTTGTGCTAGATATTGAATGTTCAAGTGATCGGCTGCTGAGAGTGGATGATTTGGCAACGAAGGCATGCTCAAGGGAATCGCCTAAATCTACAAGCCTATAAATACCATGATCCTCAAGACCGATAGCAAGTGCAGTGCGAGAAGCACGATCAGTAATCGAACACTTATTTCCACTGAAAACGACATCCAACTGAGGGGAGTGCTTCATAATCTGACTAACAGACAGAAGATTATGTTTCATGCCAGGAACATAACATACATTGAGAAACATGAGTCTTCTTCCTCCGGACTAAATCTGAACATTGCCCTTGCCGACAATATTGTATTCTTCGTTGCCTCCAAAGATTACTGAGTCAGAATAGGGAGTGAATTCAACAAACCAATCATGCCTGTGAGTGAAATGTCGGGAGGCACCGGAATCTATGTACCAGGCAGAAGATTTCACATGATTTGCAGATATGCTGGCCATAAAGGCATGGTAGATAGATTCTTTCTGCTCTGAGTGTTGGGCAGCATTGGCTTGCTTTTTAATTAAGTTTGACTTTTAATGCTACTGATATAGATGCTCATAATATGTGAATATCTCAAATGGCACAAACTTCGAGGTGAGAAAATGAAAGACCCAAAAAAATCGGAGTACCCAAAAGAGAGCTCGAAAAACCCAAAAATAATATTCTACCAAAATCCAAATCCACTGGCTCGAAAATTGAGGCACAAAAATCAAGGCACCCAAAAAAATTTGACAACAACCCATTTGAGATCACAAAAAACCCACCAAGAATCTACGATCAAAAAAAGAATTCCGACCCCAAAAATTAGGGTTTCGGGTTTGTTGAAAAAAAATGTTGCAAAACCAATCAAATTTAGGGCTACAGTCTTCAGCTCCAAACATGTAGGACAATGCCTGACACAAGTTGGAGAAAAAACGCAAGTTGCAAACCCGATTTTCTCTACAAATCGCGTGGAAAACCCAACTCAAATCCGGCGGCTTAAAAACGTGATATGCAGTCCAAACGCCTAGCAGTTGTGTGAACCGGCATGATATGCAACAGTTACGAATCTAGCGTGAGCAGAGAAATCACCCTACAAAAAACAGATGCAATTTTGATTTGCAAACAAACCCAAATTCGGGATTTTTTCCTTTAGGCCGAAAACCCTAGGCGGGTCTAAGATAAAAATCGACAGAAATAATTGTGAAAAAAATTTAAACAAATAATTTCAAGTATTAGCTCTGATACCATGTTACAAACGTAAATTGCAGAATACTTAACTTATTAATCAGAGATCAAATGATCTATATATACAAAGAGGAGAGTCGAATAGAATAGAAACATTCTATTCTAGACTACACCTAAATATTCGAAACATTCTAATATTTACAGAGATACAATAAGATACAATAGTGAGCATTAAAAAGAAACATAAAGATTATTCTAATATTTTCATTGGTTATAAAGAATCCTCTAAAGCTTACAAAATTTATATTCTTGGTCAAAAGATGATTGGACTAAGTAGAGATGTATCATTTTGAAGAAAATGTTGTGTAGAAAATCAGTTGAACTTTCTCTAGAAATTGAATTGGATGATTTTATGATTCCTCAAGATGCTCCTCTTGTTGCACCATCTTCGTCTACTTACTCTAAGAGGGGGGATCCTATCTTAGATTATCCTCCGAAAAATCAAATTGTCTCAGATGCAGGTCCAAGTGTCAAAATATATGATAAGAAGAGACCATTGTGGGCAAAACATACTATACAAGAAGCTGAAAGTCTTTGAGCCCATCATGGAACTTTTCCAAAAAGTAAAAGGCCTCAAATACTTGATGGTTATGTTGCATTAATTAGTAATATCATTGACATTGAACCTTCTTGTTTTAATTCAGCTATGGAACAGCAAGTTTGGAGAGATGCTATGTTGAAGGATACGAATCTATTATGAAAAACGAGATATGGGAGATTGTTCCTCGTCCCAAATATAAATCAGTTATATCTTCTAAATGGTTTTTTAAAATTAAGCGTGCTGTTAATGGTAGTGTGGAAAAATTTAAAGCTAGATTTGTAGCAAGGGGATTCTCTAAGAAGGAATAGATTATGATGATACTCTTACTCAAGTAGCTAGATACAGCTCTGTCAGATCCATTATTACAATTGCAGCTGCTAAAGGATGGAAACTACATCAAATGGACGTCAAGACAGCCTTCTTAAATGGTGTAATGGATGAGGAAGTTTATATTGAGCAACCAGAAGGATTCAAAATTCATAATAAAGGAACTCACATATGCAAGCTAAAAAAGACATTGTATGGCCTTGAGCATGGTATGAACCTATTGTTAGTTATCCCTTAAGTTTGGGCTTTATAAAAAATGAAGTTGATCCAAATGTTTACTTCAAAAGGTAAAATGAGCTTATGCTGATCTTAGTTCTTTATGTTAATGATCTCTTTATCAATGGTGAAGATGAGTTAATCGCCAAATGTAAGAAAGAATTGACTTGTGAATTTGAGATGAAAGATCTTGGTTTAATGCATTACTTTCTTGGCTTTGTAATTTGGCAAAATCCTAAAGAGATTCTTCTTAGTCAAGGGAAGTATGTTGTAGATATTCTTAAGAGATTTGGTATGCTTGATTGTAAAACACATGTGACACCCATGGAGGCAAACTTGAAGAAACTTCAAGAAAGTGCTGCTGGTTCAGAATTAATTGATTGCACATTATATGGGCAGCTGATTGGTTCTCTCATGTACCTAGTCAACACGAGGCGTGACATATGTTATGCCGTTAACACATTGAGTTAGTTTATGTGTAAGCCTAGGAAATTCCATCTCATTGTTGCTAACATAGTAAGAGATATGTTCATGGCACATTAAAGAATAGTCTGAAGTATTCAAATTCTAATGATCTTCATCTCCATGGGTTCTCTGAATCTGATTGGGCAGGATGTGCTGTGGATAGAAAGAGTACTTTCTGTTTTTGTTTCAATCTTGGATCTGCCATGGTTTCTTGGTGCGGCAAGAAACAAGGATGTGTAGCTCAAAGTTCACCTGAAGTTGAATATATTGCAGCATGTACAGCGGCTCGAGAGGTTGTGTGGCTTGGCAAACTTCTTGGTGAGTTATTTGGGGAATCTTTGGACCCAACTATAATTTTTTGTGATAATCAAAGCTGCATCAAACTTTCTATAAATCCTGTTTTTCATGACAAGTCTAAGCACATAGAAATTAAATATCATCATTTAAGCGACATGGTGCTTCAAAATGCAGTGGAGCTGCAATATATCAGTACAAATGAGCAAACTGCTGATATTTTCACCAAACCTCTATCTAAGGTGAAGTTTTCTTATCTTGTTTATTGTGAATGATTTAATTAGGACGTAAGGGCAGATATGACAACTCTTTCACTATGAGAAAGTGAACATCATGTTGAGAGATTCCATAATGGCATCACATTGAGAGATTCCGTAATGAGGGTTGTAAGTAATGTTGAGAGAGTCATGTTGTGAGGTTTTCACACCATCACCCCATTGCAAATGGGGACCCCTTCTTTTTGCTTGTAGTTGTTAGGCCAGACAGGTTTTAGTATTAAGTTTGGCAATGTAGAGCTTTAAAACTGAGGGGTAATACAAAGGCCAAATTTCCATGTTGTGATTCT
Organism: Cupressus sempervirens; assembly: GCA_028749045.1. Taxonomy (NCBI): domain Eukaryota; kingdom Viridiplantae; phylum Streptophyta; class Pinopsida; order Cupressales; family Cupressaceae; genus Cupressus; species Cupressus sempervirens. The sequence goes on from CM053784.1 coordinate 693,697,428, forward strand.
GAAGTGGGGGAGTTAAAATGGAAGTCTGTCGGGATCATGTTATAATGGGTTGAACGTAAAGTCATAAGTGTATTCAAATTTTGGCTAGTCAATTAGTACACAATTCAATATAAAGGCATCTTTTATGCATAAGGGCCTTAAAATCCTTATATAAATTTATTTTCCACACTTAAAATGACTGAAATCCTAAAGAAAATCATTTTCTTTATAAAAATAGACAAAATCTGGACTATACATGAATTTCCCTTATTATTTTGGCATTTTCAAGAAACATTCTAAGTGTTGGAAGTCAAAATCCAAGTGTACCATGAATTTTCACCACTTTGGAGGATCTTGGCTCGAAAAAAATTTAAGTGTTTAAAAAATCGGGACAAGTGATGATTTTCCCCCGAGTGGGAGCTTGAAAATTTTCTTAGTGTTGAAATTGTCCAGGCTAGGATTGTTTTTCCCTTGAAGGAAGTTCGGAACTCGAAATTTTTCTTAGTCTGGGAAAATTCCAGACATGGGTTGTTTTTCCCCCAAGACCAAGTGCGGAACATGGAATTTTTTCCAAGTCCAGAAATTGTCGAGACTAGGATCATTTTTCCCTAAGTGGCAAGTACGGATTTCAAAATTTTTGTTAGTGTTTAATTTGTTCTAACTAGGGTGATTTTTCCCTCAAGGAGAGTTTGGAAGGGTGGAAATTTTTCTGAGCATTGGAAATGTCCAAACTAAGGTGGATTTTCACTCCAAGAGCAAATTTGGAATTTTTCCTAAGTGTTGAGAATGTCCATACAAGGATGGATTTTCCCCCTTGTGATAGCAAAACAAGATTGAATTTTACTAAGTACAAAATGAATCCTATCCAAATCCTAATTGATTTTCCAACTTTGCAAGGAAGGAGCTAGAGTGTGGATGTGACCTTCGGGTCCGTGGATGATGTGTTGAAGAGGGAAATGTGTACTTACCCTTTTTTGGGGAAAATCCATACCTGGGTCATTTTTCCCGTTTAGAGCCCTTTTTACCATTAAATAATGTAAATAAAGGGAAATTGATAAGGTAAAGTAAGAAGCCTCTAGAAGGGTATCAAACTTTTATCCCACATTGCTTGTGGGAGGAAAATCAACAAGCTGACCCCCTTTAAAGGATCATGAACTGAGAGAAGAAATCATAAGGATTTATAGAGGCAAAGGCTAAGTGGATGAAAATCTGGAGAATCCGGAGCAGGGGACCAAGGTGAAGCACGATCTAATATTGGTGATAGGAGTCTAGGTGAAGAAGGAAGGTGGCTGCCATTAGAAGAGGCCTGACATTACTAAAATCTGAGACTTGTGGAGTGTATTTTATGAGACATTGAAGGCCACTGGAAGGTCAAGGACAAAGATTTTACAGTTCAGATCTACAGACTTCTGAGTTTGAGGATCAAATCAGTGGTAAACAGGCCCAGATCTGAAATTTCATGAACAGAGGCGATTTTGTCAAAAAATTCACCAAAAATCACCTTTTTTCCCAGCATGTCCAAACTTGCTTGCTGAGTCTTCCCCTGCCCGTTGCTCATCATTTCAAACCATTTTCGGACAATGAGAGTCTGGGGTAAGGCTGCCATGAATAAAAATCTGAAGACTGGGTCTGAAAATCTAGTTTACTTTAAAAAATCTGGGTTTATTTTTTGTTTGCAATTTGATCCTAACCTTGTTGCAGGCTTTTGGTAACATCTTGAGACACATTCTAAGCCATTTGCAAGTCTGAAATACCTTTTTCCATCAGACCAAATCTGAAGCATCCATGACACATGTACAGGGGAGATTTTCCTTTAAAATTTATTAAAAGCAATCTAAGGATCTAACCTGCACAAGCTTGTTTGCAGAATGATCTTGACATTAAAACCTACCATTTCCAATTGATTTTAGTCACTTGGGGTCTGAGGTAAGGCTGTTACAAGCAAAAGTCTGAGGACAATTTTCCGAAAGTCAACTTTCCTTTAGATCTGGATTTGTCCTGTTCATTTCCGCCTGACCCAAGTTATACTAGCACCTTGTGGATGTCCCCTAGAGGTCATTTTGAAGGCCATACAAAGATCTGAAAAGGTATGTTGCAGACTTGTCCTCAGAAAGTCAGGACTTCTCTTGTCATGGCAATAAGGCTTTTCCTAAGTCAAATTCATTCATGCTCCTATTAGAACTCACATGTATTGATTGGATTATGTTGGGATTAATGTTGGTGGCCATCTAAAACTAATTTTCAGACTTGACCACGGATTGGCTTCAGTAAAATCAGAACTTTGCTGAGGTCTGATTCTATTATTCTAAGTGGTGGATTATTGTTCTAACTCATGGATAAGTACAAACTCAGTTTCCAAACCTTAATTACAGTTATAGTGCATGGATTTTGGGCATGGTTTGGATCAGTTACAAGTCATTTTCAGGTTTGTCCTCAGAAAAGTTTTGGTTGGTTTTGATCATGAACTTGGTTTTAGCACTTGATGATTTTGTTCGTTGTTCACCGATGAGTTCCTAAAACTTGGACTTTGCTTAATTTGGAATGCTGGGATCATCATGAGAGGAATTAAAATGAAATTGCAGACTTGTCTTCAAAAGTTTTAAGCATTCCAAGTAACTAGTTCATTAGTTAAGGATCTTTGGTCTCTTGATATTCTTGCCTGCATTTCAATTGTTTCTTGCCTTGGATTAGTTCCTAAAAACTAAGTGTAAAAATTAATTGTTTAATCCATGGATACATTCAAGCAGTTTCATGATATAGACAGAACATTTTCGTAAGTCTTCATTCCTTACTAACTTTGAGCTTTGTACCAGGAATCGTGTTCGGACCAAGAGCAAGGATAGTCACAAAGGAGTGAACAAAAGACGTTGGAAGACAAGTTCAAGCTCAAGACCCAGGATAACAATGGAAGAGGACTAGCCTCAAAGCAATTAAACTCAAAGGACCACACTTCAAGATGATGCACTCCAAAACTAGAACAAAGGAAAGAAGCTTGAAGAATCAAGCTGAAGGAAGTATCCAAAGATCAAATCATCATCAAGCAAGAACATGAGGAAAAATCTGAAGTTGAGAGCAAGAAGGAAATCAAGGACAAGACTCTCATCGGGGGAGTGATCTTGATGATGATTGAGCCACACAAATAAATGGACTTAATATGCCAAGGAAGATGTTAATGTGTTCAAGGAATTGCTCCAAGGATCAAATCCAAAGATGAAGAAGACAGCAGAATTCCAAACAATGAAGGTGAAAAACCAGGACTTCAAGCACTGTGAAGTCCATCCATTCAAGAGAAAGAAGGTCCAAGATTGATGAAGAATCCCTAGGTTAAGGTGGCGGAATTAAGAGAAAGATTGCAATGAGATTTAAGAGTTCATGGAGTTATAACATGGAGGCCTTCCTAGTAGTGACATGGAGGAGCTTAGTGAAATTTTGCTTAAGTTCCTTGTTTTTGCTAGAAAGCAGAAGAGCAAGGAAGTCTACATCTTGAGTGATGACTTGTTTGATGACGGCTTATATGTTTTTTATTGGTCCACAAGTCGTTGAATTTTTTCATTGGCTCATTTTGTGGTGCTTCTTTTCTATTGGCTGCTTTTGGCCCCTTGTTTTTTAAATTAATCTTGGCTGTTCAATAAAATATATTACCAAGACTAACATTGGCTACTCTGATGAATGTAATAGATTAATCTGGGCCCTTGTTTTTAAGTTAAACTTGGTTGTTCATTGTAATTGGGGCTCCTATATAAACCCAACCCCTCTCATTTGTAAAGTGGGACTTGTTCGAGAATTGTTGCTAATATAACACCAAATTTGTTCTACTTTTCATTGTTGTGTCTTGCATGGTGAATAGTTGTGATCAAGTTTGCATTATTGCACGATGATCCATATTTCCTCACTTAACTTAGGATTTCATTTCATATTGTTTAGAAGTAGTTTAGTTGGATGAAAGAATTGTGGATGTTTACTTGTTTGATTCAAATATAAACTAGGCCACTAGCCTCTTGTCAATGGTAGGAGTGCCTTGTTAAATCTGAACTAGAAACTAAAAATAAACATCTCCATATATCCTCGGAAAAAACCCTCTGCAATGAGGGAAACAACCAGCCCCAAAAATGAATCCTTTTATTTATTTAGAAAAACTTCATTACAAAAGTCAGAGCTACTGCTCCATGAACACATGAACAATCAATCCTTTTAATCACCTCTAATCAAGGCAGGTAAAACCCGATAATACATGTCCCTACGTGGATATGCACTCATAGTCGGCCATATAAGGCCAGGCCTAAACAATGCTTAATGCAACCCGATCCTAATGCCAGATGCAAATTATAAGCCCAAACAGACATAAATATGAGTATCGGGTGATAAGGAATTTCAGATTACGTTATATAGGTGTAAACATATATTGATATAAATTATATATATGTGTAAACAAATATTGATATAACATATATGATTTTACTTCTCTAATATATATATAGACACACACACACACACACACACATAGAAGGAACCATATATAGAAACACTGTATCAATATCACTTCTACTCAAGCTATACTTCAACACTCCCTCTTAGCGAGGGAGAAGTGAGGTATCAAAATTTCTTAGGTGCCCCTAAAATACAAACTAGTATCAATATTAATGATACCTATCAAGAGAACAGATTATCTGACTTTAACACTCTGAACTAGTGACTCGTCAAATAACTGTAACCATAATGTCATGAACTCTATCATGACAAGTCATAGTTACAAGACTCTGTGAGTCCGAACCAAAGTCCACATTTCCGAGGCAAATGACCTCTTGACTGGAACTTGGCAAAGTCCTGGCAGAGTCACCATGTACTTGCAGAATCCAAGGACTCTCCTGACTCGCAGAGTCCTAAGCTCTGGACTCTCCTGACAGCATGACTCACATATTATAAAAATTTGTATTTCATTTGGTACAATTCTGCAACTATTTCATTAGATTAACAAAAAAGAGTTACGAATTTGTGAGATAATAGATATAGAGATTTCTAGAAGGTGTTTTTCTTTCAATGTATATTAATTCTGAAAATGATGTTGTGGTATGTCAGGAATTTATTAAGGATTGAAGCTTAAATAGTTCCTTGACCAATCTAAGATTATGGAGACAGCAGGTTATAATGTTCTTATTTCAGTCTTTTGGGTGTATAGAAAATTATGTAGAAAGAATGCCAACTGTCTAACAATATGCCTTATGCAGTTATGAATGCTTGAAATTGATTTTGACAAGCTTATTCTTAGGAAATTGTCCTTTCCCAGCTTGCTCTTGTGTATAGGACTTGACACCTTTGGAATGGGATTATCGTGGTACTATGTACAATAGTATTTAGTCAAGCAAGTAATTATGTTTTTGAAAACTAATAGAGAACTATATCCTTGCATTACAAAAGTCAATGTTCTCCTACAGATTTTAGAAGAATAGTTATAAACCAATATTGTCAGCTCCCAGTCTGAAAATATGAACAATATCTGTCATATTATAGGAAATTTAATGTTTAAATCTTCAAATGTCATTAACCAGGTTATAACAAAATACATAGTTGAATAGCCCTGCATCTCAAAATGAAGAATAGTTACCCAAATTGAAGGCTCACTGCCAATATTGGTTACTATTTGGGTTTCATTATGAAGAAGTCGCTTTCAAAATTAGAGTCCAGTAATGCTGTACAAATATTTTCAGATTTACATATATTTGTGTTAGAATTCTATAATGATGTATATGAGTTTTTCTTCTCTTTTTAAAACTTATGTGTTCATGAATGTTAGAACTCTGTAGTGTTGTACATAAAGTTATAAACTTTCAGATTTACATGTATATGTGTTGCTAGCTACGTCCTTGATCATTTTCTTGGCAAAAATTTGTAAGCCAACTATAATTGTTATTAAAAGACTTTTACCGTTAAAGGTTTTGTTTCACCAAGCAAATTAATAGACATACTTGAAAGCCATGTTATCTAGAATGTGCACATAAGCTGTAACAAACATATTTCTCAATATCTGAGTCTTTCATGACTTCGCTTAGGCGTATTCGTAGGAGGGCATAGGCTACTATGAACCCTAGTCTTCTACACTCTGGCTGATATTTTGATATATGTTTTGAACTTTTGATTCCATGGATTTCATATATTGTAAATATTTTACAGTGACACTATGTTTAACTTTATATTATGTTATTCAGTTTTTTTCCTTCAAAAATTTGCTTTTATACTTATGTCATCTATGCAAAATTGTGTATGAGTGTTAAGTAGCTTCTATTTATCTCAATTATTGTGTATTTGATGTTAATAGACTAAATGATTGATAAAAAAATCTTTAAATCTTTGAATTTCATGGGTTTTTCAATTTTCAGAGTCCTTGCCGAGTCCAGTCGCCGAGTCCGAGCCCGAGCCCAATTTTGACTTTCCGAGTCAGAGGCGAGTCTAAGTCCTGTAACACTGAGACAAGTATTATGATCTCCAACACTCCAAGAAAATAACCAAATGTAGTTTGATCATAATACGTTCGTTATCAATGACTTTCAAATACCCGGAACAAAAATATAAATCATCATAATAACGAGCCTATCATTTGTAAGATCGTCACCTTACAATGATTACCTTCTAAATATATATGTCCATGAAAGATTGTCATCTTTCATTATATATCTGTTGCGACTATTGAATTAGAAGCATAATTAGACATATAAAAATTGAAACTTAAGTTCAATATCCATAATTACAATTTGATCATACCAAGTTTTCCTCTAAAATATTCCAGTTTGAGCTTGGCAAGAGGTTTGGTAAGAACATTTGTTGTTTGCTCATTTGTACTTGTGTAATCTAGTTTAATAACATCTCGATCTACCATATCCCTAATGTAATGGTAAGGTATCTCAATATGCTTAGATCGATTGTGAAAAATTGGATTTGTCGAAAGCTTGATACAACTTTGATTATCGCAGTGAATGATAGTTGGCTTCAAAGGTTTCTTGAACAATCCAACTAGCAACTTTCACAACCAAACTGCTTCTCTGGTTCCCATGGACAAGATATATTCTGCTTCAATGGAACTTAAGGCAACTGAAGATTGTTTTCTGTTGAACTAGGAAATCATTGCTGACCCAAGACTGAAACAACATCCTATGGTACACTTACGATCAATAGAGTTGCCTGCCCAATCCAAATATGAATATCCACGAAGATTAATTTCAACTTGATCATAGTTTAGTCTGATATCAGCTGAACCTCTTAAGTATCATAAGATTTGCTTAGCTTCCATAAGGTGTATCTTCTTTGGTTCACACATGAATTGAATTAAAATATTAGTTGCATAACAGATATTCGAACAAGTGTTAACCAAGTACGTTAGTGACCCAATAATCTGCCTATAGTAAGTAGGATCAGTAGGTTCAGATTCAGTACCGTCATTCTTTAGTTTATGTAAAGTAGCTTCCATAGGACTAGTTACTAGTTTACAAACCATCATCCCAAACTTAGTTAAAATATCAACAATGTAATTTCCTTGATTTAAGAAGATGTAGTTCTCCTTTTGCTAGACTTCTAGACCTAGGAAGTAATGAAGAATTCATAGGTCCTTGATGTCGAATTCCATTGCTAGTTCCTGTTTGCATTTAGCTAGAAGATGTTCTTCACTTGTTAGTAGTAAATCAACCTATAATACAAGAATAATCATATCATCTCCATTTATTTTTAAGTATATGTTAGGATCAACTTTATTCTTGGAATACCCTAATTTTGAGAGATAGTTGTCGATTATTTCGTACCATGCTCTGGGTTGTTTAAAACCATATAGTGTTTTCTTTAGTTTACAAACCCTTCTGGTTGCTCGATATATACTTCTTCTTCAATTTCACTATTTAGAAAAGTTGTTTTGACATCCATTTGATGTATTTTCCACCCTTTGGATTCTACAATAGCTATGATGGTCCTAACAAATGTGTAACGGGCGACAGGAGCAAATGTTTCTTAATAATATATTCCTTCTTTTTGAAAGAATCCACAAGCTACAAATTTGGCTTTGTATTTTTCAATGCTACTGTCTAGTACATGCTTGATTTTGTATAGTCATTTAGAAGAGACAACTGATTTATTTTTGGGCATAAGTACAACATCCCATACATAATTTTTAGTATGGATTGATATTCTTCAAACATTGCATCTTTCCAATATTTGCTTGATAAAGCTTCTTTGACATTTGTAGTTTTTGTTTTGATGAGTTCAAAGAGTAGTGCTACATAGCAGGAATGATTCCTTGTTCTCTTGTTTTCTCTGACTACTTCATCAGGTTCTATATGATTTTCTTCTATCATTTTTCTAGCCCAAAGTGGTCTCTTTTTAGGATTTTCAGTATTCCTTTAATTTGGAGTAGGAGTAATATGTTTAGAATTATTCTCCCTCTCATTCTCTACTGAAGGATTCTCATCTATTTCACTAGTAGGTTCTGAGTATGATTCTTCAATGTTCTTGGAGAGATTAAAGGCAATGTCTTCTTCAAATTTTACATCTCAACTGATTTCAATGGTTCTTTGTTCAGGAACATAAATTTTGTAACCTTTGGTTGATTCACTATATCCAATGAGTATAACCTTCTTTCCAGATGGTTCTAATTTGGTTCTCTTTTCTTTAGGAATACGAATATAAACAAGACACCCAAATATTCTTAGGTGGCTTAAATCTGGTTTGTTGCCTATAAATACTTCTTCGGGAGTTGTACTTTTCAATATTGAGTGAGGACATATAGTTTGAATATAAACAGCACTATTAGAAGCTTCGGCCCTAAAAGAGGTATGAAGATTTTGATCATGCATCATAGCTCTGGCTGATTCAATAATGGATATGTTTTTCCATTTTGCGACTCCATTCTATTGAGGATTATATGGTACAGAAAACTCCCTCTTAATCCCAACAGAAATGCAAATGTCTTTAAGGATTTATGAGATGTATTCACCTCCATTATTTGATCTTAGGGTTTTGATTTTTTGTCCAAACTGGTTTTCAACTAGGGCTTTGAATTCTTTGAATTTGGATAACACTTCCATTGATTCCTTTTGTTTAAGGACGTAAATCCAAGTTCTCCTAGAATAGTCATCTATAAATATCACATAGTAGAGACATCCATTTAGGAAGGTACAAACATAGGACCACATAGATCAGTATAAATAAGTTCAAGTACAGAATTAGATTTGTGTTCGCTTTTTGTTAATGCATGTAGCTTCGGTCTGACATTACTGTGCGTGATCATTCACAATTCAAAACCGATGACATACATATTTCCGGAGATCATTAAGGCATGATTGAAACTATGTTTGATTCCTTTGATATTTAGATCATGATCGATCTATCCTTTATATCGGGCAGATTTAATGATTGGTATTACTTTGAGTAGTTTGGTTTAAGTATGTAACAAATCATGAAGATTAGTTACCACCGACTAGATGTGAGAATAAATGTCCATGTCTCAGAGACATGTCCATTCATCCCCACACCCTTTCCACTTGATATATATATGCAATCTGTCCAATGTAAACAAGGCATCGAAATCTATTAATGCAAGCACATGAAAGGATCAAAGGAAATTCTAAGTTCAACAATATTGTTTTATCTCTATTATTACTGCACTAACTTCTGCAGATTCTGGAAGCAAATCATGTTCATTGGCATTAGTGATCATACCTGCAATACAATTGTGCATCAGTCTGCAAATAAATTAAATCTAGTGAGAAACTTTACATGGTATCAAAGCAGGCGAACCCCAAGCCTATTTGTACCGAAGCATCTATTGTGGATCGATGTGAATGACTTGCACACTAGATACAAACAATGTTCAATTTGGCAAAGAGTGCAATGTGTACATGTGCTTATGAAAATGAGTTGAAGCCTCAAATTGCTTTGGCCAGGCAGGTTGCTCGATGTCCCAAATTCAATGTCAACATATCATTGTTCGGCTCCAATGCTAGCACAATGGGCAGATTTGTGAAATTAATGTTTTTGAATAAAGGTATTTGTACAAATACTAACACCGTGGAAGATTGTTGAAATTAAAAGTCAAATGGGTGATACATGGAGGACAAACATGTAATGCCAAGTGTATGAATGGGACATTCCTACACGTATTTGATAAAATTAATGGATAGCAGCAACCTTCCTATATTATTCCATGACTCGATGGGGAATAAACATTTGCAACAAATCTCTATAGTTGGGTTGGAGATACAACAAGAAACACAAACCTTATATCAAGTCAACGGATGGTAGAGTCAAAGCAATAAATATTCATTAAGGATGAAAATTGATTCATGCATTATATTTCCTATATGGGCTCACCTTATGAGAGGAAATATTTGAAAGACAATGATGAAGGCATTTGGAATTCAGATTTAGAGGGAGATTCAGAGGGAGTCTGGCATCTTTCAAGAGGTCTAAATGTCGATGAAATTGAGCTTCAAAGGGAGCAGATGGGTTCAGTCAACTTGTGACAATCCCGATCATAATGATTGAGAGGGAGCTTCATTGTTGAAGCTGAAATACTTCTGAGGTAAACTTTATTTGATGGATTATTATACTAATGACATCATTTAATGCCATATGGGCCCTACGATAATCATGAGGAAGTGACGACTTCCATATGATTATCACTTGTATTTGTTAAAGTTATTGGAAGATGACGATCTTACAATCATGATAAGACATTGTGTGATGGCTGTAACAGAGCATGATAGATGATTTCTAGCATGGTGGATTCAGTTCCCTAAGATAGACCATGAACTTCTAGATTGTGATAGACATCATACAATAGTTGAGACATATCACAATAGATTATGAATGTTCCTATGGTAAGTGCACATTACCTTTGAACATTTTTGAGTTATGGTGAATATCATGAGACTTGATATTCTTGGTCATTGGGTGATTCCTCATATCATGGGTTAGGTGATATGTAAAATTGTGTATCACATGTTGGGTGATTCCTCACATCACGTGTTAGGTGATATGCAAAACTAGGTATCACATGTTGAGTGATTCCTCGTATCACCTGTTAGGTGATATGCAAAACTAGGTATCACATGTTGGATGATTCCTCATATCACATGTTAGGTGATACGCACAACAAGGTATCACATGTTGAGTGATTCCTCTTATCACATGTAAGGTGATATGTAAAACTAAGTATCACATGTTAGGTGATTCCTCATATCACAGTGTTAGGTGATGCGTATAACTAGGTATTATATGTTAGACGATACTTCATATCATGTGTTATGTGATCACAAAATATGTAATATGGATTTATGGTGGATATCATGTGACTTGATTTTCTTAAATACATCTAGAGAATATTACTTTTCTAATAAGGAAAACTTATATATATGCACTTTGTCTTCCCTAGCTAATAGGGAGTATTAATGCATGTAGCTTCGGTCTAACATTATTGTGTGTGATCATTCACAGTTCAAAACCGATGACATATATATTTCCTGAGATCATTAAAGCATGATTGAAATTATGTTTGATTCCTTTGATATTTAGATCATTGATCGATCTATCCTTTATATCGGACGGCAGATTTAATGATTGATATTACTTTGATTAGTTTGGTTTAAGTACGTAACAAATCATGAAGATTAGTTACCACTGAATGGGTGTGACAATAAATGTACACGTCTCCATTCAGAGACATGTCCATTCATCTCCACACACTTTCCACTTGATATATATATCCAATATGTCTAATGCAAACAAGGCATCGAAATCTATTAATGCAAGCACATCAAAAGATCAAAGGAAATTCTGAATTCAATAATATTGTTTTTACCACTGTTATTACTGCACTAACTTCTGCAGATTTTGGAAGTGAATCATGTTTGTTGGCATTAGTGATCATACTTGCAACACAATTGTGCATCAGTCTACAAATAAATTAAATCTGGTGAGAAACTTTACACTTTTGGGAAAGGACCCTTATGTGTTTTTGCCTAGGGCACATCCTTTGCAAATGCCTAAATGATTAGGTTTAAAACTAGGTAGCCCTGTTACAATTTTTCCTATAGATGATAAGGCGCAGAAATGAAGGTGACCTAGTCTTCTATGCCATATTTCATTTGTGCTTGATGCTTCATGATTTAGGGCTAAATTTTGATGATTACAAAGTTTATATAAACTTTCATCTCTAAATCCAATGGAGATAGCTCTCTTGATATTAGAATTCTTTGGCCAAGATAGAACTTTATCTTCTTGGAAGATGATACGATACCCTTGATCTACAAGACCGGAGATGGAGACCAAATTTCTTTTTATGCCAAGTACAAATAAAACGTTCTTAAGTTGAAGAGTAATACTTGAATTTAGTTGAATTGAACATAATCCAATACCTTTTACCGGGTGTGTAGAGTTGTCTCCAATGGTTACTTCTTCAGAGGAGTATCCTTCAAAGCTTTCAAATTTATCTCTAAAGCCCGTAATATGACGTGAAGCTCCACTGTCTATGACCCAAGTGTTTTTGTTGGAGTTTAATTCACTTGAGAGTGCTAAACAAAATGCGAAGTTTTCATCTTTGATTTTTGCTAGTGCTGCTTGAGTTTTCTTTCGCTCTAGACAAAAGTTATGTGTGACCAAATTTGTCACATTTGAAGCATTGTACTTTTGACCAATCTCATTTTTTGTGTGATTTGTTGAATTCCTTTCTAATTCGTTTGAATTTCCCTTTCTTTCCTTTATTGTTGGTATTGGTTTGAAGAGCTTGAATGTCTCCCTCTTGATTTACACTGATTCATTTAGAAACTAATTTTGACTCTTCTTGAGTAGATACATTTTTAAGTAGTTCAATCTTTGGAATATCAAGTCGAGAACTTAGACCACGAATAAATGTTTCCCACGATAGTGGTAGTCATTTTAGATCTATGATGCTAAGTTCTTTATCATCTACTTGATTTCCAATAATCGCAAGTTGATCTTTCAACTCTAAAATTCTTAAGTAGTAAGAAGTAATCGATTCTCCATTGTTCATTTTGATGTATAGTAGATCTTGCTTCAATGTTAGCAATCTACTAGTGTTATTAATTTCAAAAGTAATCTTAATTGTGGAAAACATTTCAAAAGTTGTCTTAAGACTTGATATAGAGGGGAGAATGTGATCCTTTACAGAATCTATGATAATCTTCATGGCTTTGTTGATGTGTCTTTTCCATGTTGTTTTGTCCAGATCATTTTCTGGTATCTATTTATTTGACTCTATATATTCTTCTAATTCCATCTCTCGTAGAATAATCATAACTCGAATTTTCCATGATGCAAAATTTGAAGCTCCTTCAAATCTATCCTCTTAACCTTACGTGATTCACCATTTTGAATTGAAAATATTTAACATCTGATATTTAACAATTCTAAGATTGAATTTCTCTATCAAGATGGCTCTGATACCATGTAAAAGTATAGGATCTCTGATAGAGATCAGATGTAATATTATTGTACGTAATTTTGTTGCTTCAAAATAATTTGTTAACTCTGAATATATCTATCAGATTGATTTATTAAACTGACTGATGATATATGAAATGTGTGACAATCTGGATCTGTTATTTATTACAGCTTGTTTGATGGCCAATAATGGAATAGAGCATTGCTGATTTGATTGGTGTCTATAAAACTTGACAGCATCATTATTAATATGGAGGGAAGAGTACATACCCCTGTAGGTGCATGACTCTACATGGCCAATGGCCATGTAGGGTCATGTCCCTACATGGATATGCACTCATATTCGGCCACATAAGATAAGGCCTAAACAATGCTTAATGCAACCCAATACTAATGCTAGATGCAAATTATAAGCCCAAACAGACATAAATATGAGTATCAGATAATAAGGAATTTCAGATTACATTTTATATATATATATATATATAAGTGTAAACAAACATTGATATAACATATATGATTTTACTTCTCTAATATATATAAGCAATCATTTATACGCACACACACACATATATATACAGAAGGAATCATATATAGGAACACAGTATCAATATCACTTCTACGGAAGCTATACTTCAACAATATCCAATTTTTAGTTTGCATCCACTGATGGGATTGAAGAGGGTAGATATTGATTTGAAAACCGTTTGAGTATATCATTTGAAGCTTGCACTAGCTGGGTGGAGTCGCTGACTAAGCTACATCTAGTAGAGTCCAAGTCCGTCCACATTTCCTTGCAATCATAGTAGAAGTAGTAGTAATAGAGGTTAGAAGTTTAAGTTAGAGCTGAAGTAGAAAAGTCAAAACATATTTTCATTGCACATTGTGAAGTTAAATCTCTTGCAGTTGATGTCCATTGAATGAATAGCGTAAGTACCCTAACTGATTACCAGCAAATCACATTATTTCACTGAGCGAGTATCCACCTTTGAAGGGAACCTTGAAGTCATTTCATGATCTTACTTTGCAAGCTTAGCATGAGAAATGACCTTATATCAAGAAAGGATTGAATATTTGGTGTTTCACTCCAAAACATTAAGTGTTTGATTCTATATGTTGTAGTGGAATAAAACTCACATCAACAAGTCCATGACAGCATCACGTTGAGAAAGTCTTTGATAAAAGGCTTGTTGTGATTCATGAAAATTACTTATGATAAATCATTTCTTTTATCATGTCGAGTGATTCCATCATTTCTTTTATCATGTTGAGTGATTCCATGATTAATTAATCACGAATAAATTATTTCTTGCATCATGTTCAGTGAGTCCATGATTACTTATAATGAATCAATTATTACATAAATTTATCATATCTATCTATCATGAGTAAAGTATTCTCTTATTGTCATGTTGAGAGAGTCCATGACCTATTTTCTGATTTCATATTTGCTAAGACAGTGTTAAATCTAATAGCTTCATATGAAATACTAAGGCTACTTCTGAAATTTGAAAGAGACCGTTGTAAGCTTCTCAAGTCAAATATTCCTATCTACTGCTGGTGAATTTCGTTAATACTAACCGTTAAATCATTGATTAGAGATTTAGTGTTTTCAACAGGTAGAAATTTTATCCACCAATCAATGTGTTTGTTGGCTCTGCTGCATTAAATGGCACATGGCAAATGCAACATACTCATCTTCGTAACAGTCAGCCTTAATCATAATCATCACCCTCCATTCAGCATGTTACATGGCAAACATTTATAGAACATATGCAAATGGCTCCTCTTCCATCGTGTATTATTCTTAATGACACCTGTTAAGACTGTTCGTGCGCTAAGTGCAAATGAAAGGTGGAAAACACGAACAGTTTTCTTGGAGTTAGGGTGTGTTGTGTTGAGAGAAATATCAAGGGAAGTCCGTGATCTCCATGCCCTCTCTTGGATGATATGTTTGCTCTGTTGTGAAAAGGGAGTCTGGTATTATTGTAATCATTTTCTGGAGAGTATTGCAGTGAATATTGTAGAGTAAAATTATTACGTTGATTCTAGTGTGTCATTCTGAGTATATATTTTCTTTACTGCTTGTTCTGTAAGCACCTAGAAGAATAATTTCTAGATTGTAATTAATGTTTGATCCTTGGAAGTAAGGATTTGATAATTTCTGTCCTTGTAATTTTGTATCCAATTTTCTATCAAAATTCACAGGTTTTTGATGGCTGGGTTGTTTCCCTCGATTGTCAAGGGTTTTTCCCAGAGTAATCTCGGCGCTCAGAGATATTTATTGTTTTTTCATTTTCTGGTTCTAAATTTAACACAAGGTCCTTGGAGAATTTTTCTTCTCCCCTATCCCTGCATTCCCCTTCCCTCAGTGAAACAGTTTATTGTACCAAAATATTATTTTTTGCAGTTTTTTAACTTTTTTCAAATCATACTTCCAAAAGGCTGTTAATGTTTTAGCGTCAGTAGAAGTAAATAATGCCTATCTGATGTACTAATCTGTGTCTATGTTTTTCAGATAAATTGTTATTACTGATTATTAAACATTAACATAAATATGTAAATACTTGCAAGATAACCATGCATATCAGCAGTCACGATTTGTATTGACACATTATCAAATATGTTATCGGGCTCCTTCTTGTGTTATGATCAGGCACACTTCTTATGTTTTGTTTGTCTTAACTAAACAGACTGTTAGTCATGCCACCAAAGAGGCATGTGGTCATGACTCTCCGTCTCATACATAAGGGAGAGCAGATTGCTGAGGAATGACATCAATCAAATGGCATCTTAGACCCAGCGATCTGCTACTTAAGCAATATAAATATTGTTCAGAATAATTCCATCAAATCTAATCTGCAGGAGCATCAGCATACTTGACATACACTCCAGATTGTCAGCGATCTTCAAGGAAGGGAATAGTGATCTCAGGCAATATACAAATCGCCATTACAGAAGGAATAATAAGCACTACTGCTATTCAAGTAAGAGTATCTACTGTTCTCATATTTATTGTAATTGTTTTATCTATCAGAGATCCATAAAACTTAACATGGTATCAGAGCTATTCTGATAAGAAAAACTATTACAAAATAAAATCCAAAACCTCAGATTTTACAGGAAAGGGGCTAAAATCATACTATTACGATGGTGATCATGTGAGACTAGAAGATAGACTTGAGGGTGCATCTAATTTCTCTTCATGGAAAATTAGAGTATTAATAATATTAAGAGAAATGGAGTTAGAGGAATATATTGAATCAAATATATCCATGCCTGAAAATGAACCGGGAAAAGTAACATGGAGAAGACATAATAATAAGGCAATGAAAATCATAATAGATTCTGTAAAAGATCATATTCTTCCATCCATATCTAGTCTCAAGACTGCATTAGAAATGTTCTCCACTATTCGAGATACATTTGAAATCAACAATACTAGTAGATTATTAACTCTAAAGCAAGATCTACTATATATAAAAATGAAAAATAGAGAATCTATAACTTCATATTTTCTAAGGATTTCTGAACTAAAGGATCAACTCGCAACTATGAAAAATCGAGTTGATGACAAAGAACTCAGCATGATCGCTCTAAGAGGTCTCCCTCTTTCATGGGAAACATTTATCCGAGGTTTAAGCTCTCGACCCAAACTTCCTAAATTCGATTTATTAAAAAATGAATGCACACAAGAAGAATCTAGATTAGTTTCAAGAAGACTAAGTACAAATCAGGAGAGAGAAATTCAAGCACTTCATGTGAAATCGAACAGGAAAAGAAAATTCAAATATAACAAAAAGGAATCTAACAGAAATCACAAATCAAAAAAGCAATGTGATTGGTCCAAAGTTAGATGTTTTAAATGTGATAAAATTGGTCACTCTCATATGTTCTACCCCAAAAAGAAGAAAATACAAGCAGCCTTAGCAGAAATCAATGAAGAGGGTGAAGAGAAAGTGTTAATGTTTGGTTGCTTCAGTCGGTTAAACCTATAAATATACATATATAAGTGTGATATATATGTGTGTGTGTGTGTGTGTGTATATGCATATTGATTATATATTTAATATATGAGATATTATACATATTTGTTATTGTATAATTATAACGAATAGACATGTCTCATGAGGAGACATGTCTCTCCATGTATCATTTGAAATACATATAAGAGGAGATTGATGCATTTGAAAAGCATATACCTTATAGGCAATGCAATTACATCTGCAAGCGATCTGAAAATATCAACATGGTACCAGAGCCTTACTTGCAGATGTAAATAAATTTAAAACAGAAAAGACCGATCTAAGTGAAAGTTGCTTTCACTTCAATGGCAGATGAGCGCATATTGTGATGGATATATCTAAGAAGCAATGATGATCACATGGGTTTGGAAGTTTATATGTTTAGTGACTGGAATTATGTTAGTATTACAATGATGTATAGGAGAAGAACAACGACATAAATATCCATGTGAACATCAAGTGATGAGGATTTAATAGCAGCATTAATAGTATTCAAACATGTTTATCTGAGTACAAATACAACAGAAGTTATTAATGAGGACACTGTGTATTCTGATTTGGTTCCTAAGTTCTTATCATGGCGGAAATGATGTTCATCGAATGAATTAAAGATATTAAGATTTAAAGAAGAATATAGTCAGCAACAAAAATATAATTAAATAGAATATATGGAATCAAAATATATGTGTGAATATGATGACATGATATAAAGATGTTAACTCACATGTCTTGGACATCTGTATCTTCAACAATTGTTGCAGGGCTATTGGTGGCAACGTATAATAAAATTCACTGTAGTCAAGTGTTGACATGTCGTCAATCATGGGATTTCATTGGCACTCATAAAAAGAGCAATCCAGTTGACCCTTTGATCTTCTTGTGAAGAGGAAGCAAATCAGTGTTCAACCCGATCAGTCTCAGTTTGAAGTTGAGCACATTGATATTTGCCCAAGTCCTTCATTTTGTTTCATTATCTGCCTTTGGTTCATTCATGTGAGAAGCACAACGTGACAGGAAGGCATTTGGTCCAGTCGGAAATTGAAATCGAGGGCTTAATACCTTTTAATGAAGTGTTGTCAAGTTGTGATTCCAGATGAACAAGAGCTGCAGGTCACATGGAAGGGTAGAAGAAATGGAAAATAGCATGATAAAGGAGCATGAATGTGAATAGGATGACAACAACTTTTCATAATGTAGTAAAGGTATTTATATGCTTTATTTGTTGAGGTAAGTATTAATTGTTTATTTCTTATGAATATAAGTGAATTTAAATTGGGAAATTGATCATCTTAGATTATTTTGTGACATTAATAAACAAACAATATGTTGAAAATATAGATTAAAGTGCATATATAAGATTGAATATATGCATATATACTCAAACTATATATTTATCTATATCTAATGGAATGGTCTTATATTATGATGTAGATTCATTTATTACTATATTAGTCTCTCTCTAATTTTTGTATGCATACTATAAGAGATGTTTGTCTTGATCTTTTCCTCTAAGAATGTTCTTGCTGGAAAAAGAGGGAGATTTGGAATTAGAGGGAGTCTAAAAGTCCGTGTGCTATGGGCCTGCCCCCTGTGTACATCATGAGGAAGTGACGACTTCTAAATGATCATCACTTGTATTTGCAGAAGTTATTGAAAGGTGACGATCTTTCAATAACTTAATCTATTATGATGGATATCTTACGATGTCTATGCAGATCATGATAGATTATACTTCACATGTGGATGTTTATATGGTATGCATTATGAGAATGCAAGCGCACATACCTTACGAATATTTAAGCACCTAGTGAATGTCAAATGAGTTGACATTCACGAATGTCAAAAGAGTTGGCATTCAAATATCAAATGAGTTGATATTCAAAGTCAAATGAGTTGACTTTAAAATGTCAAATGAGTTGACATTTGCCAAATGAGTTGGCATTCAATAAACCACGAAGTCAAATGAGTCGATATTCCAAAACCATTTTTTACATTGAGGTAATATGTTGTTTCAAATTCTTGTTTATCCTCCCTAGCTAAGAGGGCGTGTTAATGTTTGGTAGCTTCAGTCGGTTAAACCTATAAATATACATATATAAGTGTGATATGTGTGTGTGTGTGTATGTATATGTATATTAATTATATATTTAATATATGAGATATTATACATATTTGTTATTGTATAATTATAATGGATAGACATGTCTCATGAGGAGACATGTCTCTCCATGTATCATTTGAAATACATATAAGAGGAGATTGATGCATTTGAAAAGCATATACCTTATAGGCAATGCAATTACATCTGCAAGCGATCTGAAAATATCAACAGAAAGAAGAAAGAGAAAACTATGCTTTTTACTTAGCCCTTTCAAATGAATTAAACGCTAATAACAATACTTGGATCATCGACAGTGGAGCATCTCAACACATCACTGGTTTTAAAGACAATTTTGAAACCTTCTCTGAACAAGCCTCAGAAGAAGTTAACATTGGAGATAACTCTATTCATCCTATTAAAGGAATTGGTTCCTGTTCAATTCAACTAAACTCAGGAATTACATTACAACTCAAAAATGTTTTATATGTACCAAGAATAAAGAGAAATCTAGTATCTATTTCTAGTCTTGTTGATCAAGGTTTTAGAATCACATTTCAAGATGACAAAGTTCTATCTTGGCCCAAGAACTCTAATATTAAGAAATCTATTTCCATCGGATTTAGAGATGGAAGTCTTTATAAACTTTGTAATAATCAAAACTTAAACCTCGCTCTTAGTCATGAAACATCAAATTCCACCGAAATTTGGCATAGAAGGCTAGGTCACCTTCACTACCGAGCATTATCATCCATAGGAAAAATTGTAAAAGGTTTACGTAGCCTAAAAACTGATCATTTAAGTATTTGCAAAAGATGTACTTTAGGTAAAAATTCTAAACAATCATTTGTTAAAAGTGTTCACAAATCTTAATCCATTTTTGAATTAATCCACACTGATCTTTGTGGTCCTATGTCTATACCTTCTCTTAATGGATGCTTCTTCTATATATTTTTTTATTGATGATTACTCTAGAAGAACCTGGATCTAATTTTTTGAAATAAAAGGAATCAACTGAAGTCTTAGCAAAATTCAAAGAATTCAAAGCCTTAGTTGAAAATCAGTCAGGACTTAAAATAAAAACTCTAAGATCAGACAATGGAGGTGAATATATCTCTGATATTTTTAAGAATTTATGCATTGTTGTTGGGATTAAGAGGGAGTTTTCTGTACCTTATAATCCTCAACAGAATGGAATTGTGGAACGTAAAAATAGATCAACTGTTGAATCAGCCAAAGCAATGATGCATGATCAAAACCTTCATACTTCCTTCTGGGCCGAAGCATCTAACACTGCAGTCTACATTCAAAACAAATGTCCACACTCAGTTTTAGAAAACACCACTCTAGAAGAAGTATTCACTGGCATTAAACCTGATCTATGTCAGTTAAGAATATTTGGATGTCCAGTTTATATTCACATACCTAAAGAGAAAAGAACAAAACTAGAACCTTCCAAGAAGAAGGGAATATTTATTGGATATAGTGAAACAACAAAAGGATACAAGATCTTCATTCTAGGTCAAAAAACAATTGAGATTAGCAGAGATGTGAAATTTGAAGAAGATTCTGCCTTTAAAATTTCCAGAAACAGTGATGAATCTATTACTGAGTCTATTCCTAAAGAAGATGAAAATCAACCAACAGAAATTGCGAGAGAGAATGATTCTGAACCTTCCTCTTCCACTTTGTAAAATCATGAAGATTCTGAAAATGTCAATAATAAAAAGAGGCCACTATGGGCTAGGAAAATGATAGAAGAAAATCATGTTGAACCTAATGAAGTAATGCGAGAGAGCAAAAGAACAAGAAATCAATCGTGTTATGTTGCATTGTTAACTGAACTTATAAAAATAGAAACTTCTAGTGTTAAAGAAGCACTTTCAAATCAGTATTGGAAAGAAGCAATGATTGAAGAATATAACTCTATATTAAAAAATGATGTATGGGATGTTGTTCCAAGACCTGAGAACAAATCAGTTGTTTCTTCTAAATGGTTGTTTAAAATTAAACATGCATCTGATGGCAGCATTGAAAAATACAAAGCCTGGTTTGTAGCACGAGGTTTCTCACAGAAAGAAGGCATTGATTATGAAGAAACATTTGTTCCAGTTGCTAGATATACTTCAGTCAAAACCATCTTGGCTATTGTAGCATCCAAGGGATGGAAGGTACATCAAATGGATGTCAAAACAACATTCATTAATGGCAAGATTGAAGAACTCTATATCGAGCAACTAGAAAGATTCAGTACTCATGACAGCAAAACTCATGTTTGTAAGTTAAAGAAAGCACTTTATGGTCTCAAACAGGCTCCCAAAGTTTGGTATGAAAGGATAGACAGCTACCTATTGCAGTTAGGATATTCCAAAAATGAAGCTAATCCCAACTTATATTTCAAAACAGATGGTGATGATATGATTATCCTTGTGTTATATGTTGATGATTTGTTGATAATAGATGAGGAACATCTCATAAAGAAATGCAAACAAGAACTCACAGCAGAGTTTGAAATGAAAGACTTAGGTCTACTTCACTACTTTCTTGGATTAGAAATCTGGCAGCAGGATAGCTGCATTATTCTGAATCAAGGAAAATATACAGTTGACATTTTAACAAAATTTGGAATGATGGAATGTAAACCAGCAGCTACTCCTATGGAAGTAAATCTTCACAAGTTGAAAGATTATATGATCAAATCAAAACCTACAAATTCTACTTACTACAGGTAGATTATTGGATCTTTAATGTATTTGGTTAATACTCATTCTGACATATGCTATGCTACTCACACCTTGAGTTAGTTTATGTGTGCACCAAAGAAGATACATCTACATGCAGCTAAATACATTTTGAGATATTTAAAGGGTACTATTGGAATGGGAATCAAATATGATAAAGTCAACATCGAACTTCATGGATATTCAGATTTTGATTGGGCAGGCAGTCCTATTGAACGTAAAAGTACTTTTGGATATTGCTTCAATCTAGGATCTGGCATGGTTTCTTGGTCCAGCAGAAAACAGACTTCAGTTGCATTAAGTTCCACCGAAGCAGTATACATCGCATCTTCTTTGGGTGCTAGAGAAGCAGTATTGCTACGGAAGTTGTTAGCAAATTTGTTTAAAAGACCTTTGAAGCCCACTGTGATTCATTGTGATAATCAAAGTTGCATCAACCTATCAACCAATCCGGTATTCCACAATCGCTCCAAACATATTGAAATTCCTTTCCATTACATTCGAGATATGGTGAATCGAGGAATCATTCAATCAGAGTATATCTATACTAATGAGCAAACAGTTGATATCTTTACCAAGCCTCTTGCTAAAGTGAAGTTGAATTACTTCAAAGAAAAACTTGGTATGATTAATTTGTAATATTGAATATTAAATTAAATTTTAATTTATGTGAGTTTATGCTTCTATTGTTGGTTAGTAGCATCAGATGTAATAAAAGGTGACGATCTTTCATGAACATATTTATTTAGAAGGTAATTATTTACAAGGTGACGATCTTGTAAATAATAGGCCTGTTATCATGGACATCTCTAGACATTGCTTCGGGCAATTAGAGATCATAGATAACGAACTCATGTTGTTATCATGGACATCTTTAGACATTGCTTTGAGCAATTAGAGATCATAGATAACGAACTCATGTTATTAGCATGGACATCTCTAGACATTGTCTTGAGCACTTAGAGATCATGAGTAACAAATTTTCATGGACATCTCTAGACATTGCCTCGAGCAAGTAGAGATCATGAGTAACAAATTTTCATGGACATCTCTAGACAATGCTTCAAGCAATTAGAGATCATGAAATCTTATGTTATTACTATGGACATCTCTAGACATTGCTTCAAGCAATTAGAGATCATAGGTAACATTTTTAATTGTGGTTACTCTAGATATTGTTTCAGACAATTAGAGATTATGATAGTGTTCATAACTTGGTGATTTTTGCTATCTGACTTTTAACTATTTCTTTGTGTGAAGGTCAGATAAAGCAATCAGGTATTCTATACTGGAATTCTAATAGTGTATTACTTCTCCCTTGCTAAAGAGGGAGTGTTAATGTTTTAGCGTCAGTAGAATTAAATAATGCCTATCAGATGAACTAATCTGTGTCTATGTTTTTCAGATAAATTGTTATTACTGATTATTACACATTAACATATATATGTATATACTTGCAAGATAACTATCGGCAGATAGCCATGCATATCAGCAGTCACAATTTGCATTGACAAATTACTAAATATGTTATCGGGCTCCTTCTTGTGTTATGATCAGGTGCACTTCTTATGTTTCGTTTGTCTTAACTAAACAGACTGTTAGTCATGCCACTGAAGAGGCATGACTCTACGGGGTCATGACTCTCTGTCTCATACATAAGGGAGAGCAGATTGCTGAGGAATGACATCAATCAAACGGCATCTCAGACCCAGCGATCTGCTACTTAAGCAATATAAATATTGTTCAGAATAATTCCATCAAGTCTAATCTGCAGGAGCATCAGCATACTTGACATAAACCCCAGATTGTCAGCGATCTGCAAGGGAATAGTGATCTCAGGCAATATACAAATCACCATTACAGAAGGAATAATAAGCACTACTGCTATTCAAGTAAGAGTATCTACTGTTCTCATATTTATTGTAATTGTTTTATCTATCAGAGATCCATATAACTTAACAGAGGCAACATTAAACACAGGTCCCATGAACTTTTATGGCTTGCAAGCTTGCAGGCTTTACTTACGGAACTACAACATTAGTGGTAACAAGGATTCTTAAAGCCTGTGGCCAACTCTTATAAAGATCACCAGCTAGTATAAGTTGCCAGTCTCTTTGGAGTTGATACTTAAGTGGTCCTTTAGCCTCACACACCTTTGTGTATTTCAGCCTATGTAGCTTTCAAAATATCTGCTCAGCCCTCTTCAAAAATGAGCAACCCACTTATTTATGCAACAACTATACTTGACAGAAAATTTCCATTTTAAATAATCCCTTAATTTGGCAGATCTAAAAATAAAGCACCAATGTTGGCACGACATATGCTATATAGGGCAGAATTGCCTCAATCTGATAGTGCCTCTAGCAGCTCATTATTGCTGGACTTAATTAAGGTTGCAAGAGTTTCTGCTAAACTAGTAGAGCTCTTAGCTGGGATAATTGCTTTGGTTGAGGTTCCACATCCCTTTCCAAGCGCTTGCATGAAAATAGTCACAATTGTTACTTCGGATATCAGATTTTCGATTTGTTATAGGTGTCAAAAAGCACTCTGTCCATTACAGTCAGAAATATTATGTTTTGTTTGATTTAATTAGGGCAACTAAAATTGCAATTAATTGCATGCATTGTAATCAAACTAGATAAAGTGCCTCAAAATAGTACTTAATCCATGGTTGAAAATTGCACAATTATATCGCATAACTCGTGATATATTGCATGTCAAAACACTAAACAATGTTATCACTGAAAAACTGGCCAACAAGTTTTTCAAAAATGTGGTGCAATTTTACAAGGTAAAATAATGAAATTTTTAGGCATTAAATTGGCTATAGTGAATTTTAAAGAAACGCAAAAAATATAAAGGGAAATCATAAGTTAGGGTGTCAGAATTTATCAAAAAAATCTGCAACAGAAAAGAAATGTGACAGAAAGAAAGTTTGATTGCAATGACTGTAGAAGGAAATGTGAAGGATCACAGAGCCATGAACTGATGCAGAGTGAAATGGCCATGTGACTTTACTTATTGGTTTAATCTTTCCTTGAAAGTTGAATTGAATGCAACCTTTCAAATTGTTTGGTGATAATAATTTTTTTTCTTTAAAATTTAAGTTTCTTATGATAGATTTAAGTTTTTGATATTTAGTTGACTTGATTTGAATTTATTTGAATCTCTATAAGCTGTTCATATCGATTATTATAAATCCTTATAAATCAGTTTTTAATCTTCATAGATTTTATAAAGTGATTATCTTTTAAACATATATTATAGATTAATAAATCTGGATTCATATATATTCATAAATTTATGAATCTATATATGTTCCACAAATCTGTGTAAATGTGTGATTTTTAAATAATATAAATATTTTGAGAAATTATATGTTTTCAAATGTTCGATAAAAGTGTCTATTTATTGCTAAGTTTTTCACAGAGCTTTTGGCAAGTCCCAAATTTTAAAAAAAAATTGGACCAGCCGAGTTATGCCGATTGAGAGTTTCTCAATTATTATTATGTCTTTGTCAGGATTTAGATGTATATTTGATCAGAATTGTTACAATTTGTTCATCTTGGTTGTTGAGTAAATTGGGTTGGGAGTGATGTTGTCCTTGTGCCTTCTTGATTTGTTCTTGCAATTGACATATAGACATTGATTTCCTATTTCCTATAATTAGACACCCTAGACATTAACATGGAAGTATGAAAGGGGAAAGGTTGCACTAAATATGAAAATGAATCAATTTCTAAACTATTTAATACTAAAAAAAAGGAGTAGAAAGAGAAATTGAGAAAGCGCTTAGTCAATTCCATCTTCATACATGTGTTCTTGCTGAACTTAAATCTTCAAAAATGCTATCGATCCTATTCTATTCATATTCATATAATACATTATGCTAATATGATAGGCACGTATAGATGAAACCTTATTTAATATTCCATAAGTGAAAGGTCCACCTACTTTCAAAAAGACAGAATATTTTGAGACTTCAATTGATTTTCTAGTATATCACTTACGAAATCATTTCGTATCCATGCATTAAACTCATTATGCAAAAAAAAAATCTTATAATTACTTGTTCATTAATTATGTTACTACCAATTATCCTTTATGCTTTTTTATTTAATCAATGCCATATAGGGTTGGACGCAACCAATTGCATACCAGGTTAACTACCGGACCATATTAAAGCTTTACATCAAATATAGATCTGAAAACTAATTATATCAGTCTCTTAACATTACCTGTGATAAGGCAATTCTGTTGAGTTGAAAAGAAGAAATTCTGCTACTGAATTTGCATCTGATGGTCTATTTCCAAGCCCAACCTGGAAAGGGAAAATGAAAAAGAGGTCAAGATGGTCTTCAGCAATCAATTCTAGTAAAAAGATGAATTGAAATGAATCTATGTTATATTCACCATGACAACAAATACAAAATGAAACACTATTCTAACACATTTCAACATTAAGGAATGGCTCGCACTGCTTTACATTCAAAGCTGACAATACCATGATTCTGCAGAGTTTCCTGACAAGGGAACGTGGAAACATGGGGATGGGTTTCAAGGATAGGAGGACCAAGGGCTTGAATTTGGGGATGGTAAGGAGGCAGTAGGGAGACAGCAGCGATTGGAGGGCACCTTTGATATACAAATTACGGTGAATTGAAGTCTTCAAGGCAAAATCTACAATGTAACATCTCTACTACTTTCCCATATAAAGCAAACTAGTTTTCAAAAGGTTAAAGGTTGCAATTAGTGTTGAATGGCTATGGGGGGACGTTTTCCCAAAACCTCCAAGTCTCAGAACGTCCCCCTAATCACAACATTGATATTTTTAGGGGGGCACTTCCTTGTGGAACAATGGTGCTAAATAGTTAAAACAATAGTAACATGGGAATGTGCCCCCACACCCCCCCCCCCACAATCCCCAAAAAAAAAAGCCCAACATCTTCGAGACGAGGACACACCATGGACGAGGGACATCATTCTAGCACCACCAGTCCCTAATCGTTATGAAGGAGACAGGAGGATGTCCCAACATCACCGGAGGAGGCGGGGGAACATCCCAACATCCCCTGAGGGTACAGGGGGACGGGAATAGGTCCCTCGAACCCTCTAGGGGACAGTCAGGCATCCCCTCTGTAATATCCCTTTACGGATATTTTCCCCAAACCCTTGATATTTAAGTGCAGATTCAAATCCGAACAGTAACCCAATATTCAAGATAAATTCCAGAATTTAGATCAATTTCTAATCAGCAGATTTACATACAATAAAACTCAGAAAACTTTTTTATTCCTCCAATATTCAAAAAAGTACAGATATAAATCAAGAGTTAACACAACAATCCACCAAAATATGTTACTGAATTATATAACAGCAATACAATAACATGCAACAATCCAAGTAATCCAATCTTATACACAGAAATAACAGTCAGATTGGAAATATAAATAAATCTGTAAGAAGGCTAGGTTTGCATCCAACTTCAAAGATTCTTCAAAGGTTTGCGTCCTCGAAGAGATAACCAGCAACTGTTTCCAGCTCCCAGATTAATATTTGTTTTAAATATTCAATCTTCATATATCCTCTCATGTGGAGCTTGTTGTACCTTAATTACTTTTCCCAATGTGATGCACGCTCATTCAAGCAATGTGCGATAAAGCACCTTTTTTGTCCTTTAGTCATTTAAGTAAACATAGTACCTTTTTAAATAAAGTGACAAGTTAAATGAACTTTAATAGTCACTTAGTCGGTAAACCATATAGTCATCAAGCATTAAAATAACTGACCAAATGAGCTCTGATAAACATGTGCAATAGCTCGTTGGAAAGCTCTCGGCGAGACGCTTCCAACCCAACACTGAGGTACCAAAAATATTGAGCTCTAATTACTTACTAAAAATAGTAAGCATCTGGACAACCTACCAAAACTACTTTAATGGGTCCGGAACTGGAAATGTCTAGGCCAAATCTCGAACTGAACCCCGTAAAGAACCTTTTTGCCCCTGAAACCTAGGCGAAGCGAGCTAGCCACACAGAATCATAATGTCCCAGAAAAAGGGGACATTACAAAGCCTCCCCTCTCAAAGATTGCTTGCCCTCAAGCAATCTGCTCATACCTGTAGAAACCAAATGCCAGAATCCCATACTCGCCTTGAGAATGCAATTTTACTCCTCAACCGATGTTCCCCAGCATGCATCTTCCCAAACTCAGAATGGTGAAACAGTACAAGTAGAATCGATGTGTCAAATAACTGAATGCCAGGATCCCAGGGCTCACCATTAAGGGACACCAACTACCATATGTTGTTGCTTTGTGTACCAATACCCTCAGTCAGGATGAATGTCTCACTCCATAAGTGACCTTGCGAGTATCTACAGTCAAGTGAAGATAGGAGCTCGGCAATATACCAATATCCACCACAAGATGATAACACCCAAACTCTCCTCCTAGCTCCCCAATAAAAGGCAATACATAAGGATGCCCCCCTGGATCCCAAGTGAGAACTCATGCACTATCTGAGGTACCACTGACCCACTCCTATAATATCTACACCACTGTACCACTCCGACAATATTTGTACTGATGAAAATGGCAGATCCGGCCAATCTGACTCCACCACTATATCACCTTGGCGAAAACAGAGTAATCCTAATCTCTAGTACTCTGATGGGTCAGAAGGCTGAAACGCACAGATCATAGTCCTGTAACAGTGTAACAACACAACATAATCCACCAGATGTAAGATACTATTAACACCTGAATCCTCGATCAACCAATACATCGTGTCAAACCTGTCACCACCTAGATCCCAAAACAATCAAACCCCACATCCATTTGCCATATAGAGATTAAAATACCTAGTAGCGTCTATAACACAATTTCTGTCTACAGCTCCCACTAAACTCCCATGGATGTGATAACTAACCAAACCATCATGCCAACTGACACCATAGTCGTCCTGTAACCATGTACCCATTAGAGAACTTTGTGACATAGAAGTAGCAAACCATGTTGGATATATATCAGCATGATGTATAACTGACAGCTTTACCTACAAGTAATCCCCCACAAACAGCTGAGTTGGATGCTTGCATCCGCTAATCTCATCTTCCGAAGATGGTGAATACCCATCCCACAAAGGATGATATAATTCTAGAACCACTCTACACCGATGCATCATCAAGTCCTCTATGCGTGGGTCAAGAGAAAAATGATGAGCACTCCTCACTGTGTATTTGCGGGAAAATGCTCCAACCTCTGTCAATGGCTCATCACTAAAAACACTTGAATCAAGCAATTGATCCCTCTGACTTTGAAAATCAACAAGCCGGTATCCAAAATCAGCTGCATGGAATGAAGTGACAAATTTGCTTCCAGGAGATGGAAACAAATCAACATGAGAGCTATACTCCCAATCAAATGACACTCTACGAATGCCCTGTGTGGATGACGGAGTAGCGTCATGCACTACCACACAACTCTCAGGAGAATCCACCATTGTGACACAAGAGCTACCAGTAAATTGTCCTGTATCAACTGTCACGGCACTAACCTCAAGAGAACCCAATACAACCAGTGGTTCTCTACTGTTCTCAACCAAGATACTCATACTAGTTGAAACTTTTGTACCTATATCTGTGATAGATGTAACCACATCCCTACTACAACCCGTGGATATAAGAACCTTATCAACTTCCTTTGTATGTAATTGTACTATATGTGCAGTTGGTGGAGACTGTGCCAAACTCAACTCCTCTATAAGCTTCTCAATCTGTAATTGTGACTCTTGAAGGGCCAACTGGCCACTCTGCAACAAGTCCAATGTCACATCAAGCTCATGCGTGAGCTTATCAATCTTCTCCTCGTTTCCCTGCAATGTAATGGCCCTTGCCAATAGGCCACTAATACTGAACTGTGAAATTTTGTCAAACACTTGTCATGCAAACTAAATACACTGCTGAAAGTAAAATGCTAAATAAAGGAAATTGTTGTGCAACAAATCTACTCAAATAGCTAATGTAAAATAGTGCCAATATATTCATTCAATGATAACCAAATGCTTTTACATATGATATGCAATTTTCAATTCAAGGCATTACAACATGGCACATTACAAACAAACCCTTACTGGCTGAATACAACTGAGAATTTCTTGCTACTACAAACTAAAATGAAAGAACCTGGATTGACCAAATGTTGGAGACTGAATGCTGAGATGAAATGATGAAAATGCAACTCCAATCTGCCCTCAAACTTGCTAACCGTACGCCCTGTAGGTACAGCCATACATTTACGGATTGGTACGGCACTTGGCAAAAATAAATGTTGGGCTGAGAGGTGCAAAAAATGCTATGGAAATAAAAGTCAGGTTCCAAGGAAAATTCTCCTAGAAAATAAAAATCAAACTCCCAGCCAACAATGAGATATGAGCAAAAATGTATGTCTAGGCTGAAAATCGAACCCTGCTGGAAATGTCCAAATACCAAATAAGCCCAACTTGAAGTAGCTGAATACCACTTCCAAAGTGCAACCCTTCAAAAGATATTTCACCTCCTCAGTTATGCAAATCCTTAGGAGACTCCGTTCCTAATGATCAAATGACAATCTGTAGACCAAGATGGTGCCACAAATGCTCAAAGAGAAAAGTAGTGTAAACTCAAGTCATGGGATCTCCAAATGAGGGGCCAAACACTCTATTTATTCACTTTTCTAAGAAGCTACTAAGAACTTCTAGAAGTATCCATAGAATATTCTTATGAAATCCTTTTATAATGCACTTTTATATAAAAAGTAACTTTATAAAATAAAAAGTGCAACTCAACTCAAAATTATAATATTTTGGCCCCACATAACACATAAAATAAAAATATGATAAACCCCACCTCTCCAAGAGCAAAATAGGCCATCCAATCCCCAAATAATCATCAGAATGAGTCTCACCAAAATCATCTGCCTACGAGAGTCCATAATAGGCAAATTCACTGGAAAATAACATGTCATTAAAAAGGGGAAATAACATGCAATGCAACATAACAAATGTGATCCCATTTGAGAAGAAAATCTCTATCTATAAGTAGTTGTAGGTAATTTTGTTTCATCATTCCAATCGCTTCTTGGAGTGCATGTATCTCTGCAAGCGAAAAAACACTATCACCATGCTCATCTGTCAAAGGAGTACTCCAACCATAGGTGGCCAACATTTGACGAGCAACATCAAAATGCTTAACAGTTGTGGCAACCATCCTGTCATTAACCTTCAATTGGCTTGCTAAATGATGATCCCCTTGTGACAAAACATTTCCACACAAATCTCCCGATTTGTCATCCGCACTGTGATATGAGGCTGAATCAATGTCACTCACCATATGATAAGCAACATCGTGTATGCTATCATCTAGGCACTCCTCAATATCTAGGGTTCTGTTGCTATGCACCTCATAGGATGGCTCAACTAGTGGGGTAGAAGTTGCTAATATAGCAGTATCTTCACACACTTCCACTTCCAAGGTGACTGCATGTCCATCCACATCATGATCTTGGGATTCATTCTCATCAAATGAATTTTCCGATTCGTTTTCTAAGGTCTGATTTTTGCCCTCCATAGGATCAGTTGTATGATGGTCACTAACTGCTGGGAATTCATCATAGAGGCTTCTAGATACTATAGAGACCTCTTGTTCCTCTTTCCCTTCGTTATGTGATGTAGTCCTCTTAAAAATGGAAACCATACATCGTGCCACTTTGTCTAGTTTTGTAGGGTCTGAAATCAATTCATTCATCCTTTTCTGATTTTCATCCAACCTTTTCAAACATTGTTTAAGTTTTTCCATATTCTTGTCCCACTACCTCTGGGTACTTGAAGTAAACATGATTAACCAACTTATTCAAATGTTGAGGATTACGTGACCACTGGTTTTGTGTCTCCAGCCCGTAATAACAATCCGCCAACTTAAAAACCCGTGGAAGGTATACAACTTTCTAGAACCACTAGTTTCAGCTACCTACGGGACTTAAATCTGAGCATGTCTCTTAGCTGACTACTCACTGTAATATTCTCTGCAAGTTCTGCCCAATGTGTGCTGTCCAAGCACGGCATGCGAATTCGGAGCAGTCTGTGGCACTTTTTCTTTAGTGTTTTGAATGGAAACTATGCTATCTTCCCACAATCTGAACACGCTGGACTTAAATTTAGATCAAGTGCTGACTGGGTTCCGCAAATCCCTCTTATATCTTATTCCAGAGTGGTCTAAAACTGTATGGCTTGATACAGTATCCTAGCTTTAAACAAAACACAAAGTCCAAGGTAAACCTTCGCTAAAAGCCCGATCTGCAACAGCCTTAGGGAAACTATAAAAAATCTCCCCAAGTAATGTCAGATGCAAAGCACTCACTCTGATATTTCCTTGTAACCCCTGCTGCAACTACTGACACCCAGATCTGAGACCCAGAAGCTGCAAAAAGAACTCCGTTTGGTGGCTAGGAAAGGTGTCAAACCCTTGCCTGATAACTGCTGTCTGACCACTGTAATATTCTGAAACCTTTTCCTTCTCTTTTTTTTTTTTGTTTCAATCAACAGGAAGTGGAATAGCTGAGATATAACTTTGTCAAATTGTTCACAGACCTTTTGAAGCAAAACCCAAACCACTGTATGACTGTTTACTGACTCAGTGCATAGAGAATTCCAAACAGCTCAATGTATTTGATCAACGTGCATAAGAGCTCAATTTCTCACATTGAAATTAGCTAACAGATAAAGTTCACCGTTTACCCAAATAAAATTATGAAATCTGATACATTTAAAACTAGCTCGTATACATTCATTCAAAGCCCACGAATTTGGTGATATAAAATGATTTCATAATAACCAATATAAATTTACTTCACATACATGCTGAAAAAACACAGTGGACTATTCAAGACACCCATGTAATAATGTTTTAGCAGTGTAGAGATGGAAGATAAATAAACCGACCCGTGTATTTGCTGTATATTATTGGATGCCCACATTGACTCACGAGCTCAATCGGATTAAGGAAAACCCAACTCTAACCGCATGCTGACGATGCCAAACTCACCCACGCCGTAGGAAGTTGGGATTACAGCTAGCCCAAACATGGAAGCTCAAGCCAACTCACATCCAACTGCTGGTATTTCGTGACAGGCCCGCGTTCAACACTCGACTGGCATTCTTTGCCTGACCACTCGCCAACCCACGTTTGAAATTTCGTGCCCTTGTCTTCGTTTTTGGCCAGTTACGTTTTCTTTCCCTCTCTCAAACTAACCCCTGGCACCACAGTGACTTCCTCAAGTCCTCCAAAAAAATCGCCTAGAAAATCCAACGTGTGTTGTTGCTGGTATCTTAGCAAACTCCGACTACAAAAACGTATGGACTCTCATTCTAAGTCGCAACTCCTACGTAGGTCTGTTAAAAGGAGATAATACTGTTCCAGACGTGCCAACCAAATAAAATACGCAGACTTGCCTTGGATTATTATGCTAGGAACCAGACCTTCCAAATGAACTGCCTTTAACACTGGAAATTTGAAATACCAAATGATCACAGAATATGCAATGACTGATTTATTCGGCCTTCCTTACCTCCAATGATTTTTCTTCACAAATGCTTCTAACTTGTCGATTCTTCTGCCCAACCTGTATGGTACTGAATAGAAGGAAGTTTGGGGTGACGTCCAACCTCCCTTAGAAACGTCAAACTTGAGGGTTTTCGTCCTTAATGTTTAACCAATCACATTTAAGCAACCAGAGCTCTCAATATTTCATTCATAAATTCTTCTATGTATTTCCACAGGATGGCAGGATTCTTGGCTTTGATACCACTATAGTATCCCTTTACGGATATTTTCCCCGAACCCTTGATATTTAAGTGCAAATTCAAATCTGAACAATAACCTAATATTCAAGATAAATTCCAAAATTTAGATCGATTTCTAATCAACAGATTTACATACAATAAAACTCAGAAAACTTGTTTATTCCTCCAATATTCAGAAAAGTACATATATAAATCAGGAGTTGACACAACAATCCGCCAAAATATGTTACTGTATTATATAACAGCAATACAATAACATGCAACAATCCAAGTAATCCAATCTTATACACAGAAATAACAGTCAGATTGGAAATATAAATAAACCTGTAAGAAGGCTAGGTTTGCGTCCAACCTTCAAAGATTCTTCAAGGGTCTACGTCCTCGAACAGATAACCAGCAACTATTTCCAGCTCTCAGATTAATATTTGTTTTAAAATTCAATCTTCATATATCCTCTCATGTGGAGCTTGTTGTACCTTTATTACTTTTCCCAATGTGATGCACGCTCATTCAAACAATGTGGGATAAAGCACCTTTTTTGTCCTTTAGTCACTTAAGTGAACATAGTACCTTTTTAAATAAAGTGACAAGTTAAATGAACTTTAATAGTCACTTAGTCGGTAAACCATATAGTCATCAGGCATTAAAATAACTGACCAAATGAACTCTGATAAACATGTGCAATAGCTCGTTGGAAAGCTCTCGACGAGATGCTTCCAACCCAACACTGAGGTACCGAAAATACTGAGCTCCGATTACATACTAAAAATAGTAAGCATCTGGACAACTTGCCAAAATTGCTCTGATGGATCTGGAACTGGAAATGTCTAGGCCAAATCTCGAACTGAACCCCATAAAGAACCTTTTTGCCCCTGAAACCTAGGCGAAGCGAGCTGGCCACACTGAATTATAATGTCCCAAAAAAAGGGGACATTACACCCTCTCCAACCAAAAATAATAATGTTTGTTTAAAAAAAAATTAATATTCTAATGATCATATTGAATATCATATCATGGTGCTAAATGTAATCATATTTCTGATGAGATACTTATACTTTTGATATCTATGACTATTATTATTTAATATTTATATAATAGAAGTTAGTTCTCTTCCATTTGCTGATTCAAGTATTTGAAATCTTAATATTTATTGTTCAATGTTCCACTTTCATGTCCAATGTTTAAGTATTTAACTTTTAGTAACTTAGTATTTTACATCTTTATGTTTTATATTGTTATACATCTTTTCATAACTAGCATTTTAAGTACTACATGTATAGTTTAGAGTCTATACACCCCTCCTCTCATCCCTCGTTGTTGTCCCCAAATTGAGGCCCCTCTATCCCCCCTGCCAGGAAACCTATCCCCCGTTTCTCAGGGCGATGTTACTATGCTAGAAACATAACCCTTGTTACTATTGATCACAAGTGAAATAAATTCTTCATCACACATTTCTAATGTGCTTTTAAATCATAAGTAATGGGTGGCAGTGCAATCCCAAATTTCCTAGACTAGAGGAGAGCATTAGGTAACTTTGAATTTTATCACTTAGGAACTTACAAGTAATCAAATCAACTACTTTACAAGTTTATATAGCATATGTTTTTGAATTTTTATTGTATTTTATTTTAGAAATCTATATCATTTAGTCTTAGGTGATGGAACATTGGTTAAGGTCCTATACTTCATGAAAGGGGAAAGAATTCCAGCGGATTATCAATATAAGGTCATGAGTGTGGCCAAGGAGACCATCCAGAATTTCTATGGCTTGGACAGAAAAATAGAAACCAGTTTGTAAAAATTTGATCAAAAGTAGAACAACATCAACTAAAACATAATGCATCTAATAACAACTTGAACCCCAAGAGTTCCTTGTCTAAATTTTTAGGTCCAATAATAAGGTTATGGAAGGCCTCAACACATCCACAGAGAGGATGACAATAAAAAAATCCTTAGAGCCACAATTCTTGACAAGTTGCAGTTTTATAACAATGTGGAGGTGAAGTTGCTATCTTCAACGTAAAGCATTTGAAAGAGAATTAGTCTGTAGCCAGGCAAAAAATCAATTAAGCCCTTCAAAAGTTAAATTGTAGTCTCCTTGATAGTAAACTTGATTCAGGCAATTGTAGTTTAGTTACAAAGTTATGTCATCCTTACATGTTTGTGCTGGAAAGATTAAGCCTTCCCGTCCACATTTTGTGTAATCCTTACAGTTGTTGTCAAAGCAATTGGAGCATCTTTCAGCCCACTCAATCTAAGTATTAAAAGTTTATCAAAAGCACCTCAATGACTTCATTTTTTGTAGTACAGTGTTCGACCTATGTTAAAGTGGAGGATAAGAACATTCATGATGCAATTGAATTGGATAATACCAATTCACTTGCAAAATTGGATAGCCAAGGATGTCATGCCCGTGTTTTGAATAAAGAAGATTGCATAACAGAAGCATCAAGAAGGGCTTCCCTGAATGATGATCATGATATACCTGAGGATGATATTATTCTTAGGGCAAATATTTACCATCAGATTTAAGGACACCAACAATAAGCATTTTTCATGAAAGGAGAAATTTGTTAGGGATCTACAAGGATTTGTAATTTTTTGCAAT
Source organism: Cupressus sempervirens (assembly GCA_028749045.1). Taxonomy (NCBI): domain Eukaryota; kingdom Viridiplantae; phylum Streptophyta; class Pinopsida; order Cupressales; family Cupressaceae; genus Cupressus; species Cupressus sempervirens. Next base: position 693,734,152 of record CM053784.1, read on the forward strand.
GATGGCAGCTGATCAATGATCAAATAATAATGTGATTATGATCTGCATTACTCCCTTTTTGGACCAAACCTAGTACAAAACTACCTATGACTTCTTTACATTCAGTATTTAAAGTTTTTTTAAGTTCTTTTAACAAATTTATGTACATTTTAAGTTTACTAAGATTTCATCCAGTTGACAAGTCCCAAGTCCTATTCAAACTTGGGCATACTGAGTCAGTTTTTAAACTCCGGTTTGAAATATAGGTTCGAAACTCATTAAGTACTCCCACAAATTCACGGGTGCTCGCAGTTTTTTGTAACTTATAACAGGCTTGCCGACAAACTTGCTGCGAGGTTGGCCCAAGTCCAAGCCACAAACTCGTTGCGAGTCCTCACAAGATCTTGGCCAGTTTATCGCTCATAATTCCATCAAGCCTGTTGGAAAGAGTGATCGGATATGTACGGTATGTTGTCATTGATGGCAACTACTATTCATTTACCTTGGCCATTGTAGAGATTAGGCAGTTTACTAGAAGCAGAGCTCAGGGCAATCAGTTAGATCAGTTCGGTATGATCACATTATGATGAGTTAGAGTATGTGTTTGCAGAGCATGTACGTAGACATATAAATATATCTAATCCAATCATCGCAAGGTTTAAAGTGATTGCATGAAGCAGATATCCACATCTGAATATGGGTTTGACAGTTTTATGTAGAACAGGGAAATTCGGTAATGATTTACCGTTGTGATGAGTTGATTGAATATAAGTTCTGGTAAATGGTATATCTTGGTAGGGCTGACACCAAAGTTGGTTACTCTTGGTTAGCAAGTATTGATCTATTATTTTGATCCCACGTTTCATTTTTGAGGCCGACAGAGTTATGTTTTGGGTCACAAGTTCATATAAAAGATAAGTTTTGATTGCGAAGGATATGCATAAATTATGGTTAGCAGATATGATGAGAAGATATGAATAGTATGTTTAGAGATAGTAATTGTTGCAGAGATATTGTCAGAGCTTCATTGAAATTGTTCAAGAATAGTTGATGCTACCAGTCCAGTAAAGGACAATCCAGTTTCGTTTTGTAAGTAGATCAGTGAACCCGACGGAGTGTCCAATTTATTTTGTATATGAGCAGTGAGCTCCAGGAGAGTGCCTGGATTCAAGTGCATTCCAAACTCTTTGCACTTATGCCCTTAACAGGGCACTTATTACTATAAGAGAGAGATTATTATGGGTACCATCCTCAGTGGGGTTTTTCCCTTATCCGAATTTCCCTCAAAAACAAAATATGGTGTTATGAGTTCTTTGATTTTCTTTGTCTTGTGCATCAGTCTACTTCCTATATGCTTTATATGGTATATGTGCAATCGGTTTGAAGTTAATATAAGAGCTAATATACTGATTCACACTCCCCCACCTCTCAGTATTCTTTAATCCTAACACAAGGCCCACAGGTAAAAACACTCCACAAAGACATTAGAAAAATGTCTATTAAATCCTGCATGAACTCTCTTGTTTACAACAACATTTTATCTCCTTTGAACTCATCTTGAGGTGATTGTGGAAGCAAGCATACAACAACTTTTTAAGTTTCAGGTTTTGTTTTCCGAGCTTTTCCAGATTTCTTTTACATTTATAAATTCTTCTCTTACATATTCATTCAAGTTCTACATTGATTCAGATAATCCAGCTGAATGCATTTATAATCTTGTTTTACTTATAAAAATTGAAAGCCACAGTTACGCAAAATTAAGAGAGGAAAACAACGCTAGGTTTTGTAGTCATCAAAACAAATTTTCTTACTTTTTTAATTCCAGAATTTAAACTTTTTATCCAATGGCATCAAGAAGCAAAATTCATAATATTAGCACTAGCAATGCTGCTTAGAAGCATGTCATACCAAGACTGCCAGCAAGATCAACAGTTTGCAAATATTGCGATACTTACAAGATGGTGGCATCAATGGCCTCAAGTATCATCTCACACAAATTTTGCCACAACATAAAGTTGTGTTTGAATGTTGAGTCAACATTGTACGTGTGATGAATTTTGTGGGCAAGGATTAGGACATCCATAAAAAATTGAATGTATGATGAATCCTAAAATGGCCATAAAATCAAAGGCAAATATGATAAAGATTATGAGATCCACTTGTGGTTCACATGTTAGAGGACATATCCATTTCATCAAACTCCAGAAAATGCAGTCATAGCATTTCTCAATTCCACAGATAACACCAAGATTGCAACTTTTTATTGAAGGTATTCATTTAAAGTTATGTGGAACCTATGTTGCCCGGGTTTCTGGTGAAAGGGGACAGGGCAACAGGTTTCTAGGGTGTATTTTTTTTCTCTAGAGTAGAGAATGGCAACGGAGGGCAGTGAAGATGACTATAAAAAAGGAAAGTTCTAAAATGCATCGGGAATTTTAGATACTCATATGAAAACACAGATAACGCATGCTTCTATACATTATAGAATCTTAACATTTAAATATAACGTCTATGTCAAATAATTTAAATTGAGAGTTCAAATGAGAGAGGAAGTCAAACAGATTATCAAAACAAAAACATTGTTTAAATTACTTTTATGGGACAGCCAAGGACAGGTTTCCTAAAGTTTTTGAGTTTTCTGGACGAGTCAAATTATGTTGGAAATGTGTCCCCGAGTAACACTACTTGGAACCAATAAAAGCATGACAAGGAGAGCACAACACAGGCAAGTTTGTAGTCCTACAACAAGCTCCCTTCCAAGATGGTGAGAAGAGAATTTGATAATGGTCTCAATCACCAGAAAGAAAGAGTAAAGGTGCCTAGGTTCATTGTTTCCTTAGGGTAGCAACAAATATTGGCAGCAACTATGGTAGAGAAAAACAAATTCAAACAAGAAGACTTACCAATACAAAAGAACATACTAATCTATGTTAACTTTCCAAAGTTGAACCAATGCACTTTTTAAAGGCAAATGAAGAAAAGCATTGAATCAAAGCTTTGGAAAAGGAATAGAATCAAATCAAGAAAAATGAGACTTGGAAGCTTGTCTCAAGGCCTAAGGACAAGAACGTCACTGGAGCCAAGTGAGTTGTACAAAACAAACTAAATGATGATGGTGAAGTCGCAAGGAACAAAGCAAGACTTGCATAAAAAAGCTATATATGGGTCAATGGAATAGACTTCACAGAAACATTTGCCCTATTGCATAGTTAGAGGCCACAGTATGTTTTTAGCTCCCTTTTACAAGCGCCCTTACAAGATGGTTAGAAGCCAACATTTGGAGAATTTGATCATGGCCTCGATCGGTGCAAAGAAAGAGTAAAAGTGCCTAGGTGCATTGTTTCCTTATAAGTAGCAGCAAATGTAGGGGGCAACTAAGGTGAGAATAACAACTTCAGACTAGAAGACTTACATATACAAAAGAATGTGCAACACTGTGTCGACTTCCCAAAGTTGAACTAATGAACTTTTTAGAGGCAAATGAAGACAAGCATTGGATCAAAGCTATGGAAAGAAATTGGATCACATTGAGAAAAATGAGACTTGAAAGCTTGTCTCAAGGCCAAGGACAAGAATGTGATAGGAACGAAGTGGGTTTTTTGAAACAAACTAAATGAAGATCATGAAATCGCAAGGAACAAAGCAAGACTTGTGTAAAATCGTTATGAACAGGTCAAAGAAATAGACTTCACAAAAACATTTCCCTTGTTGCACAGTTAGAGGCTATCAGTATGTTTTCAGCTCTTGGAAGTTTCAAGAATTCTAAAAACATCAAATCAGCTTTTCTAAATGGAACTCTAGAAGAGGAATTGTATATTGAACAACCTGAAGAATTTGTATTGTCACAAAATGAAAATTATGCTTGTAGACCAAATAAGGTTGTTTATAGAAAAAAGCACACTTGGTATTCAAGGTTAGACAAATATCTTCAAGAGAAAAAAATCAAAACAAGAATTGTGTATAGATACTTGTATATCAAGAACTAAGGAGATAAGTTGTCAAATGTTGACTCGGTGGTCAGCTCCTCCTTGGAGATTCATGACATGGCTTAACATCCTCTCATGGGTCGGCTTAAATCTGAAATTGGTATCGGGCATTCACAACTTAAACTTTTGGTGCAAAATAATTCCAACAAATGGTATCACAGCCTTGGGTCACAAGTTCAAGTCTCCCATCAGTGAGTGTTGAAGGCTCAGTCAGTATTGAGGTGGAGATTGTTGACTTGGCAATCAGCGCCTTCTTGGAGATTCGTGACATGGCTTAACCGCCTCTCGTGGATCTAAATCTGCAATTCATATCAGGCATTAACAGTCCGAGCTTTTGGTACAACAGCAATGATTCCAACGTTGATTTTATGGTACATGTTGATAACCTCATTTTTCGGTAGCAACAATAAGATGTGCCAAGAAATGCAAAAGTAACTTGAGAGGTCAATGCTATTTGAGATATCTTTTTTCCGTGGTATGTTTATTTCCCAATCTAATAAAGGAATCTTTATATCAAACAACCAAATATGTCACAGAAATGTTAAAGAATTCAGGATGGAGGGTTATAACCCAATAAGTACTCCTATGATTACTGGTTGAAATCATGCAAAGATGATTAATCTTTTGTAGCAAATCAAACTATGTATGAATCTATGATTGGATGTTGGATTCAAGAGGCGGATTTCATCGTCACCACATCCATGATGTGTATTGGGTAGGTAGTGTTGTTAAAAAGAAAAGCGTCAACAGAGGTGCATACTTCCTTGGCAATTGTCTTGTTCTTTATTAAGCAAGAAACAAGCATCAATTTCACTTTCACTATCTACAACAGAGGCAAAATATATTGCAAAAGTAGATTGTTGCACACAAGTTTTATGGATGAAGCAGACTTGAGAAATAATTAAAAGTTGAGTATGAACATCTCATTTCTATACTTCGATAATACAAGTGCCATCATATCATAGAATTCAGATATGTTGTAATGTCCCCAACTAGGAATTTACCTGATTTACCTGAACATTACCAACAAGGGTTTAGATTGCACTTGGAAATGGCAATTTAATTATTCTTTGTAATCTTCCCTATGACGAGATTGTCAACTCCCAATGATTAACATGCATCACTATCCATTTAAATCAGATTAATGATTCATAATACATGTGACAGTTTACATACTTTAGCCATGATTCCTTACTTTTAACCTAAACATAAACCCTAAGGAGGATGTAGACATACTAGTAATAGGGCTCTTGGACACTAATCTACCAGTAAGCTCCCTTAAGGCTTCAAGACCCCGTCCATATCCCATCTTGGGATTTACCTACCTTGTGAGGATTTACTATGCCTCTCCCTATACCATATCGATATCTCTTGTACTATGGAATCTATATATACATAACAGTAGCAATGGTGTAATATTCTACTTCCTAATAGATGAGAGACCAATCAAAGTCAACCAAATCATTGTATCAATATATAAGTCTATTGTTTGCATTATACCAATCTGATTTGCTGATCTCCTATTTTGATAGATTAAATGTCTTATTCTCTCTTCTTAAATATTGCCCCTTATTGAATTCACACATTTTTATCATAAATGCCCTTTGGCAAGAGACATAACCATTCACCATTAGCAAATCTGAAAGAGCTCAACTCTTTATTATTTCTGCTGTTTGAAAGAGACACAACCTTTTGCAATCAAATCTGCATTTCTTATTCAAACCAGATATGTACTTCTGATTCCTCGTTTCTGGTTATGGAACAAAAACTTGTTTCCTTTCATTTACTTGATCCTTTTTGGATGTCCATTTCAAATGAATTCTTGACCTTTCAATATCCTCCCATATGTAGGACAAGTCACACCATTCCATCATGTTTATCTTTTGGCAAAAGTCGCTTCCTTATTTTCCTTACATTCCTTCCTTCTTCCATTTATCCTTCTACAATTCCTATACTTTCCTTTTCTTCCTTTGTATTCCCTTCAAATGAAATGTGCCCCCTTTATATCTTATTTTGAGGGAGTCTCAACTCTTCATTACATATCTCTTGACCGTTCATTAATTTAGTTAATTTATATTATATTATACTTTCTTATTATTTATTTATCTATTTATTTTTATATCTTACCTCAAAATTATTTATTATTAAATCCTATATTAGAAAGGGGACATTATAAATGCGCTCTATGATGAAGCATATCCAGATTTGGTATCATTTCTTGAGGGAGAAAGTACTTGATCAAAAAGTGAAGCTGAAGCATGTTGCTGTGAAGGACAACATTCTCGACATTTTTGCAAAACCTCTTCTTGAAGAGACTTTTGAGTAGCTAAGGGAGAAATTGAAAGTGCTGTCACTCTCATCCACTTAATATGTTTTTTTGAAGAGAAGCATGTGTTCATGGGGAGCTATTCATAGGCTTATTTAGTTAGCCAAGGATTATGTTTGCCTTTGATGTCAAAAGGGCAGAAGTCAAGTATGGGGGAGCCTTATAGTCAGGCACAGCATTTGAGTGAAGGGGAATTTTCCAATTAGTCAATTGTTTCAAAAGATTATTCATACAATGTTGCCATCAATGATAATGGTGGACATAGTTGGAATATTGTCATTGATGTCAAAGGGCGAAATTGGAGGCTTACTAGATAAGAATTGTGCCCAATATATGACACTAAGATCAATTTTGGCTAATCATGACAAAGACAAATAAAATATTTTGGGCAACTCCTTGAAGTAAATAAAATCATTTCGTTTGGGCTGACCTTAAAAGGTTTGACGCACAAATTTGAAAGGAAACTTTTAAGCTAAACATACTTTTGACTTTTTAAGTATTTTTCAAGAGGGTCCACACACACACACACACACTAATGCTAGTGCATGTCCTTGGAATCTGCTAAAGTTTGGCAGCTGCAAGAGATATATGCATATTTGTGATTGCATCAACATTATATTTGAGATACCTGTTGGTCCATCATCTAATCCTTTAATACGATGAGGCTGTGAAGAGTCGTAAATTTTTTAACGATATTTCATATTGAGAGCCATATCTTTTGAAGATCGTGAAGAGCCTTCAACATTGGCTAATGAAGAGACCATACATGGATATTGAAGAGTCAAGACATTGAAGAGTCAAGGAAAGGTCAAGACAACGAAGAGGTCTTCACATTGTAATGGCAAGATAATGAAGGGTCAAGGCAATTTTATATATTTTTCAGGAGTAATTCATAGGTAATAAAGATTGATATTGTGTTTTTCGAATATTACATCAGTTTTGGGCCCGGTGTTTGTGCATATTGTATTTCAGACTTTTGATTTTCATAAAAAGTGATTTTAGTCTATGGTTATGTTTTTCCCCTCAAGTTGGAAGGTTTTCACAAGATAAATTGTTGTGTCGTAGTGTTCATTATTTTTTTTGTTCTAATGTTTTGTTGCCTATTTTGATTCCCGGTTTAAAAGTTCCATAGAAACGCGAGGACATGTCCCCCCCCCTTTTCGCCCCACAGTCCAAGAGACAAGGACGCATTGGGGACTTGGGGACTCAGTCCCCCTATCCCTAGCGGCGCCACCAGATTTCATCACCTCCATCGAGGATGGGGGGACCTTTCGCTGTTGTCTATTTACTGATTCAACTATTTATGTTCAATGTTGGATGTTCCAATTCAATGCAATATTCAAGTATTTACTCTTTTAATCTTTATATCTTATATTGCAATACATATTTTCATAACTAGCATTTTAAGTACCATATCTATAGTATATACAATCCCTCTCGTCCCCTGCTACCGTCCCCATGTCGTCCCCAAATTAAGGCCATTGTGTCCCCCCATCCTAGAAATTTGTTCAGCCATTCCATCATCCCCCCGTCCCCCAGGGTGGTGTAACTATGTCTAAAACATTAACATGGCATCAGAGCCAAGTTTAAGTAACGTCAGGATCAAAGTGACGGTAGTAATTATTACTCAAGATAGTGATTGTTGTCTTTGTCATTTAGATTGAGATGTTTCTGTTGTTGCATGGATACATTTGTTTTTCCTTGTATATGGTCTTCTTATTTTCTACATACATGTGATGGTAACCAGCATACGTATTGTGATCTTTTCAATGTGCTTGTTGTAGCATTTGGTTCCCTGATGTAAGTTTTTTTGGAGGATTTTTGCAAAAGAATTTGTTGGTATTGTAATCGCTAGGGTTTATGTTTGCAATTTCTATTAGAAGAGTATATTTGCAAGCATAGTTGCAGTTTGTTGTGATCAGTTTGTAGACCAATGGAATCATTATTTTCTTGATGATAACCTTTTTTGAGTATCGCGAGTAATGCTAGAGAGTAATACAATTGGATATGCATGTGATCTATCATCGAGTAATATTAGTATTGTATAAATTGGAAAAGGATCACAATGATGTGTAGTTTTTTAGGTACAAGCATATGTGATTGTATAAATTGATGGATGTCTGTGGCTATGAGATTCTCTAAGCTATTCTTGGATAAGATATGGGCACCCATTGTCATAGTAGTCAAGTTAGTTGAACTGTAAGGGATATGACAATCAAAATCTAAAAGAATTTTGCTAAATTGATCAACAACAAAGAGATTATTATTTTATGATTATACCTTTGAATACTGTTCAATGATTTTATTCATGCAATAACATGGGGAATAATAAATCATGTAAGCTTTTAGCATTGATCTATATATTTCTCTTCAGGATAATTTTGTTCTATGATCTATTATTAGTCTCTCTAGAAATGCTTGCAGGACGGATCAAGAAACAACAAGATGATGAGATAATAAATACGAAATCATGCAAGATGTAGAAATGAACATAGAGATACTGCTTGCAGCCATGGGACTAAATTAGTGTCTCTTAACATCAGTAAAGAGGAAGATACTATTCAATTTCTCATTGTGATTTGTTTCTTCGAAGAGGAAAAAATGAGATTCAGGGGGAGCTTGTGTGCCAAAGGGAAAGTGTCAAGTTCTTTGCACGGGATATAAACAAACTCAAGTAGCGAGGTGGCTTCTAAAGATCATTGTTTGTTCAAACATTGCATCCATTTCCTAGTATTATGATAATCAAAGCTATGAGAATGTTGCCCATGTTGAGAGAGTCTCAGTTTTCCAAAAGATCTTTTATGTGCCCTAATGCATTTTTCTCCATAGTGGAGAAATTTGAGGAGAAAGCCCTTGTTAATGCATTCTTCTTCGCAAGAGATGTTGATTTTAATAGGATTGCTGCAGATGTAATTGAATTGCCTTCTTGGTATATTCTTTCCAAAGACAAAGATCTTATATTTATATGAGAGAAAGGATCAATAGTAGACATGTCCCATCCATTCATTAACATAATGATAATTATATATATCATTGTATTAAATTCTCTAATATAATAACAATATATAATTTCTCACATAATAATAAACTCATATCTCAAATATAACAAGTATATATGAATTATATCTCATATATAATCATATATATTCATAGGCTTATTCGACTAAAGGTACCAAACATCAAAACTCCCTCTTAGCTAGGAAGGATAAACACAAAACATATATTAGACCATTGGTAAAATTAGGCATGACAAATTTTAAGGATATCTTTGATCAGAAGATATCCACCATTTTGATATCACATTTGATACCATGAGTATTGGCCTTCAGAATAAATGATATTCAACGAATACTTTGAGTAATGGTCTTCAAAATATCAACACTTGATAATCACCATGTACTCAATAAGGTAATGGTCTACAAAATATCAACATATGATATTCACCATTTTGATATCAAATTTGAGTATTGGTCTACAAAAAATCAATCTATTATATTCACCAAATACTCTTTGAGTAGTGGTCTCCAGAATGAGATGCAAGATGCTCACCAATTACAGTGAGTAATGGCCTCCAGAATATCAAGTTGTATGATATTCGCCACGTACTCTATGTAATGGCCTCTAGCACATCAATTCGCATAACATTCACCATATGCTCAAAAATGTTTATAAGGTATGTACACATGCATTCTCATAATGCTACCATATAAACATCCACCATGCAAGGTATAATCTATCATGATCTGCATAGACATCATAAGATATCCATCATAATAGAAAATTAAGTTATTGTAAGATCATCACCTTTCAATAACTTCTGCAAATACAAGTGACATCATTTGAAAATCATCATTTCTTCATGATGTACATAGGGGGAAGGCCCATTAAAATCACAGTCATAAGGTATATTCATGAATCACAATCTTCTTGACTGCTACAATTTATTGATCATTTGGAGAATTCATCTTCACATGGTCTACTCCCTCTGAATCAATATGACAGTAATCACCAAAGGTTGATTGAATCATATCCTGTATTGGCTCCTTCTCTTTCAAGGTTACCTCTAATGAAATGTCAGGCTCCCTCTAAATCTCAAGCTCCCTCTTCCTGCAATAACATTCTCGAAGGAAAAGATCAAGGCAGATGCTTGTATAGAATATTAATAATTTAAGTCATGCCTATTACTAATAACATAATTATAAAATAACTCTTTATTTTATATTTTCGATTATAATAAGTATTTCATGATATTAAAAATATATACATTTACATATACATACATATATATATACATATATTTTAAATGTAAACACATATTTATGAAATAAATATTAGAAATGAGAAATACCTTATACCCACGCATTGCATGCTTTTATATATACGCCCATATATTATGAAATAAATGTTAGAAATTATGTACACCTCCGAATCTCATTGTACACATCACATCACCTTAATATATTTTCTCCTATCCCGTTGGGACTGCCCTTGATTGTGTCTTTGCTTTTGCACTTCGAAAGAGTATTGACTACTCAATCCCGATACTTAACATCAATCTACATGTTAACCGTTCTTCCTATTGACTGTAGACGTCTTGTCAAGGCTCATGTACACCAAATATTCTAATTTATATGAAATCCAAAATGGCTATTTTTATGGGGACCCGCTGATTTCATGCAGACAGTTAACTCTTCGCCACGTTCGATGGCAACATATGAATAGCTTTGATGGCCACGAGATAAATGGATCATTCCTAGTTTAGCCCCATCAAACATGCCTTGCTTAAGACGTCTTAACTTGATAGTTGAGATAAATGGATCACCGCATTCTGAGTTTCGGATCAAGCAACCATGCAAGACATTGTCTGCACTAAAGGAAATGTTCTCACTACGGACAATGTACTCATCATCGTCAAATGCCACTTTTTCCATGTAGATCATATCGATGGTCTCCACAGAGTAATTGAAGCCTCCAAATCCATTAGCATGAACTACAAGAGTCTCAAATGGTGGGCCCGGGTACCTTTGGGGTGATGGGGAAATTCATAGCAAGACTTATTAAGAGACTTGGGAAATACTCTTGCTTTTAAAAAATATTTTTTAGTGATACAACTTCAATCGGTCATTGATCATAACCAAATGTCAACAATCTACTTATTTTGCTCGCTAAATATATCAGTTTTGGTAATGACTCGTTGACTTTTCTAGCTTCCCAAAGACCATATAATCTACACTGGGTATTTTCCCCCCACATCACATTACTTGGTTCATGCCCTTCTTAGCAGTGAGTCCTCTTGCTTGCTATTATAGAATTATATAACTACAACCTTCAAAATAAGGTGGGAAAGCTCTGAAAAATATGATGGAATAAATGATATCATAATTATTGTCTCAGATGAAATTATTGTCCATCATACATAATTCCTTGCTTATTGATACGTAGAAATACATTGTCAGTAATGTCCATGTGACGTCTTGAGTTGACTGCTATCAATTACAAAAGGAAATCCATTCCCCTACAGTTCAATCAATGTCCATATATCTTCATATAGATCCTTCCCATTTTCAAAATTATTGGTTTTCATTTCTTTTGTTACATTTGCAGTCTAGCTTTGATACCATGTTGATTTAATATGATCGCTGCAGATGTAATTGAATTGCCTTCTTGGTATATTCTTTCCAAAGACAACGATCTTATATTTATATTAGAGAAAGGATCAAGAGTAGACATGTCCCATGAAGGGACATGTCTATTCATTAACATAATGATAATTATATATATATATATATATATCATTGTATTAAATTCTCTAATATAATAACAATATATAATTTCTCATATACTAATATATATCCCATTATATATATACATATATATATCACATAACAATAAACTCATATCTCAAATATAACAAGTATATATGAATTATATCTCATATATAATCATATGTATTCATAGGCTTATCCGACTAAAGCTACCAAACATTAACAAGAGAAGCCTAAGATGAATTGCCTTGTTAATGCATTTTTCTCTGCAAAGAAGTATACGCTTGTTAATGCATTCTTCTCTACGAGAGATATTTGAGGTGAAAATCCTTATTCCACCCTCTAGGAGTAGCCATGGTGGGTGTTATGTGAGAGAATCTATGACTTAGCTCTTCGGTAATTCACCCTCTGGGCATAGCCATGATGAGCGTCATCACGTGATAAAGTTTTGTTGTTGTCACACATGGGTGTAGCCATTGTGTCCCTCAAGCAAAGCAAGGGAATCGAGTCCCTTATTCACTTGCGGTTGCATGGTGGCTCTCATACTGAAATGGGGTCCCAAGAATCTAATGCCCAAATAGGTGGTAAGTACATAAGTTCTAGATCTTTGCCCCCTGGAAGAAGAAGTGTAAATGGGATGTCATCAAACAATTGAAGACCATGACCTAAGCTTTACACAGGTTGACAATAAGTTGTCTTGAATCACAAAAGGAGGCCAAGCCATCCAAGAGACGTTGAAGGCCCTCAAGGGAGGAGGCCAGAAGAACCACATCATTTGCAAAAATAAGGTTGGAGATCATAACCTGGAAAAGGTAAGAATCATTACTAGGGAGAGGGAAGTCCCAACAATAAATCACTCGTCAATATAGATGTTGAATAAAGTAGAGGAGAGCGGGCAGCCCTGCTTCACCCCAATAGTACTATGGATGTGGCTTCAAAAACCCTAGGGAGTTTAGAACCAACCCACCACACATTCGTAGAATCTCAAACTGGTGGTCCAAAGGATCTCAGGATTCTCGATATCTCTCAGTCTCTGAAACAAGACCAAGGAACAGAGTTGCAAGCTTTGTGGAAGTCCACAAAGCAACATTTAACATTCATTGAAAGGTGTCAAGCCTCCTCAATGATAGCACAAAGAGTCAGAATGTGGTCCATAGTTTGAAAGTCTGTCTTGTAAACCCACCTAACCCCTCACACGACAATGTAGTCTATCAAGCTCTCTTGAAATAATGGTATGCAAGACAAAAACAGTAGCATATAACTTGGCAAAGGTGTGCCCAATAATGATGGTCCTATAGTTACCGGAATCCGAAGTTAGCCCAATTTTGTGAATCGGATAGATGATGTGTCATGACCAAGAAAGGGGAAAACCAATACAAACCACTTTGTTAAAGAGCATAAATAAGAAAGACCCCAAGACCGAGATGCCTAGCTTTGACATTTCCATCTGAAACGCTTCCTCATCAGCCACTCTACTACTACTCATTGATCTAACAACCTCATAAATGTTGGTGAAGGTAAAGATATGGCAATGGGTGGCTGGTCAGGGATGTCAAGGAGGGTGAAGTGTGTGAGACCAACGCATCAATATCTAAGGTGGAGGAGGAGGCAGGGGTGTCGGGGGAAAAGAGTATGCCAAAAAGCATGGGGGACTATAGGAGCGATGCGCTGAGGGATCTACACTGAGAAAAGTAAAATAAACGCTTCTTATGATGGAAGATGCGGTAGTAGGAGATCCTCAACAGGTGAAATAAGGGAGCTTGGGTGGAAAAGGTGGTGCAAACCAAGCAGTAGAGGGATTTACAATCATCATCAAACCAAAGGTTCATGGGATCAGATCTAGAGTGTGTCAGGCAGTGGGAGGGAGAGGTGCAGTGGGGGAAGGAGGGGATGGTGGACTCATGGATGGCTCTTCAACTAGTGAGAGAAATTGGAGTACTCTAGTTTTATTCATTAATTGAAGAGGAACTGATTAGGGTCAAAGAAAGAGGAGTACTTGGTGTACATTGATTGCTCACTTCGCCTTCTTTCTCATGTTGATCTTTAATACATAGAGGGTCCAGTAAAATGGGACCAACTTCACTTGATGGAGAAGCTGCAACCATGGCGGAAGAAGTGGTTGAACTAAATGGCCTTAATGGAATACACCCAGTTGTACTACAATCAAAGGAAGTTGGATTGGAGAGTTATGATTATCTAGGCAGCATAGTAGCAGAAGACCTTGAGATGGATGAGAAGATGATACTAGATAGAATTCTGAATTATGTTCACAATTTTTTGTCTGAATATCAGCAATTCAGCATCAAACTACAATTTTTTGAATTTCAATATGTAATGATAATCTGATATGGTCATGTATGATACTCAGAAATCAGATATGTAGTATGAGTTTTGAACCATTTGACACTATATTAAATGAAATTACTATTAGTATTTTCTCATTTGAAGTTCAAGTTTGACATATCATATTTTGATTCAATGGTTTTAATTTTCAAACTTAAACTTTTCTAATGTTCTTGTTTTCAAAGCTCTATGTTATTATATTTCTTGGAAATTATTAAATTATATTAAGAAATTGCTGTCTCCAAGTACCCAGTCTCCATGTCTCCTTGTCTCCAAGTAACCTTGAAAAAACTGTATTTAGCTTTATTTTAGCATTTTTTTAACTTTAAAGTTTATTAAAATACTTACTAAGCGATAAATGATAATTGTTATCATTGCAGATTTGTGGTGGGAAACTTGTGGTGCCACAACACCTAACTTTCAAGAGATTGTCATTCGCATTTTATCTCAGCTTTGCAATACTTCTACTTGAAAGCACAAAAAGAGTGATTTTGACTCGAAAACACTTGAATGACCTTCCCTATATGTGGTACAAGCTTTGGTTACTTGAAAAGAAGGTATGAGAGCAAGATTCGCAAGAAGCACTCAACCTTGATGACTTCAGTCCATATTCAAATTGGAGTGTATTGATACTTGAGCCTGATAATGTTGATGTGGATCCATTGTTAATTGATGATGAGTTTGCTGATTTGGGGGGAGAGAGAGAGAGAGAGAGAACTAAAAGGTAAGTAGAAGTGGCAGCATATGAGCAAGTAGAAAGCAAGGTTGGTCACCCAGAAAAGGCAATGTCCTCACATACACAGCTTGATCCTATCAATATGACTGATGCACCCATTGTGAATACCGCAGCTATAACATCTACTTCAGCAACACCTGCACAACGGAAACAAACTTTCTGAATTTTAATCATGGACAAAATTTATAATATACAATTTTCATTGACACCAAAACTTGAAGTTCATGTGTATTCAAAAGGTTGAATTTGTTTTTAGGTCCATGATATGAAATAAACAAAAAAATTGATTGATATATGATGGGGATCAATATAAAGTTTTACAAATTCAATATATATGTTTTTTAAGAATATTATAAAAATATATGTATTTTCAAACATTCGATAAATTTATCAAATTACTGCCAAATTTCCACTGAGTCCTGAGTTGTTAAAAAATTTCGCCCTACCAAGTTATTGCCAAGTCCAAGCTTGCCAGTCACAGTTTGGACAATCAAGTCAACAAGGAAATTACAGCTTACATCTTATTTTCAGTTCCATACAACTGTTTAAGCAGAGGAAATTTATGCTAGGGTTTCCCTTAATCCCTGTGATATTGTGTTTCATAAAACAGATAACCAGATAATAGTTCCATCTTAGATAAGCAAACATCAATTACAGTATTTTCTGAATCATCAAAAACATTCAAAGTTTAGGTGTCTAGTGACAGAGGAAACAAGCTGGATTGGATCAACTGACAGACTTTAGCAAGACTCTTTGTGTCCAACCATAGAAGAAAATATACCCACAATTGCAGGCTCAATGCCTGGTTTAGTGGTAAAATAGTTTTTGATATTAGCTTATGTTTCTCTTTAAGACTCTGTTGGTTTGAGTTCATAAAATAAAGAGCCGCGTAATATGGCCCAAATAGAGACAAATAACCTAGCTACACAATTTTTCCAGAAACAAATCTCAGGATATTATAGATAGCAGCTGCTTCAAATTTTAAATATGTTTCTTAGTTTGTAAGGGAGATTGAGTCATTTATAATTCTCCAGTGTTACAAAGGACGCGTCCCAGCCCTCGATCCCACTTTCCTAAGATGGGGATGTCCCTAGGACAGGGGGACGCAGATAGGGACAGGGCATTCGCCCAAGCACCACCTAGCCACCACCGCCACCCAAGCATCACATGTCAATTTTGGGAGAAAATTGTTTCAAAAATGAAGAATCCAAAGGCAACGCAAGAGGTAAAATGTGCTTGGTGACGGGGGCTGCTGAGTGGTGCTACCCCAGGACCCAGGACCCTGCAAGGAGCATTGCCCCTTGACCCCACTAGGGGCTGCTGCCACAACACTTGCTTTCAGATTTATTAAAAAATAAATAAATTGATGGGGAAATTGTGTTGAATCAAGTTGATGTTTTTATACCCACCTTACTAATTTTCAATGATGAGTAGTTTTCCTTGTGGGATGATCAGAGGATGCCTTCACTACATTTTGGCATTTTGTAGTTGTTTTGATATTGTGCTACTCAATGCAATCATCCTTATGATATTATCGATATAATAGAAATCTTCCACTCCCAATTCAACAATTTCATTTGTCAAATTGAAATTTTATTTAGAATTTAAATATTCTATCAATATTCAATGTTCAAGTATCTATATTTAGTATTTGCAATTTTGCTATTTTACTACTTCTACATGTTTTCATAACAAGCATTTCAAGTGCTATAAGAAAAATATATAGTTATAACTTATAATGCACTGCCTCACCCTACCCCCTGCTGCCAGCCCCCCTCTGTCCGACCCCACCCCCAACACCATCACCCCCCGTCCCCAATAGGTAGTGGAACACTCTAATTTTCACACTCTAGGTCCATTGAGTCATTGATTCCCAATAGTGAATGCTACTAATATTAAGACACAAAAAGTGGTGGCAGATTAAAAGTAGATATTTGTTTATAGGTGAAGAATTTGTCATGAAATTAGACTTCACATTAATTATATTTACCAAAGGCCCTCCTATATCATAATCCTATGTTTATTATGGATCTAAAATTTTAAAATTAAAGTTACTGCATCTATACATTTATCAAAAATCATATTCAAAAACAAAATATGGGAGGGGTATTTATATGACATGACAACGTCGTGGCACTTACAAGGAATAATACAAGACAATCCAAACAATGTTGAGCTGTGTGCTATCATAATGTCTAAAAAGATTAGATATGTTTTCTCTAAACCAAAGGTATGAAAGAAGACCAATATCCATCCTTTCATTTCAGGCATTTCAGGTTCTAGTATTTTTTTGAATTTGTTTAAACTTTTGTTTGGTAGCAGATTTCAGCATTCAAAATGTGACCAATTACTATGCAAAACACTCTCTTGGCCTTTGAGCCAGAAGCTGATATTATGGGCAAAAAATAATAAAATATTTGTAAGATTCCAGCAAAACTTCCTTGGATGTCAAAGCCTCAATCTACGGGAAAAAAAACCAAGGATACCGATTCATATGGAAAGGTAGAGGCTTCCGCATCGGATGCGGATGGATGCAGGATGCTTCCGAAAGCCTTGTGGATGCTGGCCAGAAGCCAGCCGCTGGCTTCTAGCCAGCATCTGCAGGGCTTCCGGAGGCATCTGCAAGCCCAGCAGCCGGAAAAGTGAACAAAAGACAATTAAGAACATTTTAAAACACTTAAGTTGCCCATTAAACATTAGTTGTAATTGCATTTTTAGGATTCTTTTGGCTATGAAACCCTAAAACGACCCTAAAGGTGAATATTGAAGCATTCACAACTCATTTTGGAACTTTGATTGCACCTATAGCTACTTCTCATTTGGTCTCTAGTTTTCATTGTCATTGTGAAGCCAAGTTCAGCATTTTCGAAAAGGATCGATCGAAGAGGAAGAAATAGCTTTCTCAAAGGAGTTTAAATCATTCAAGGTAAGTGATCAATCCCATTCTTGAGTATTTTGATGAATTTTTTGGAGTTTTTGATGATTTTTTTCAAGTTCTTGAAGATTTTTTTCAAGTTTTTTTTTTTTAAAGATATGTAGAAGCAACTTTGGGTATTTATTTTAGTAGTTTTTTCTCACTTATTTCCACTTGTATGCATGTTGTTCATAGTTGTTAGGACCTAATTAAAATTTATTTATTTTCTTATAGAATAGGTTGTAAAAGACTAGGCAAGAATGGATACCAGTGGTAGTGCTAGTCAAAGTTCAGTGGGCGGCCAAAGAGGGGAAGGGATTGATAGTTTCAAAATTGATATAGGTTCTCCTTTGTGGAGACATACAACACAGATATCACACATTTCAAAAGGTGGCTCATACTATTGGAAGTGCAATTATTATCAAAGAAAAAAAGGAAAACCTTTCAATAGCTCATATTCCCGAGTGAAGCTTCATTTTACGAGCCTTGCTGGCAAAGGATTTGGAATGTGCAAAGGCAAAAATGGTACTGGGATGACTAGTGCAAAAATACTTTCATCTGTAAGAGAACAAGAAGTTGCTAATGTATTGATCAATAGATTAAAAAAAAGACACTATCAAAGTCCTTCCTCAAAGAGCAAGCTATATGCACCCACTGAACCAATTGCATCCTCCCAACACCCATTCTTGGAAGTACCTGTGCCAGGAGAGGATGAGGAAGAAGTCGGAATTTCAACCCGCAAAAGAGGCCCATTGCACACCGCATTTAAATTGGAGGCAAGAGACTGCGCCAATGAAGTTATTGCACGTTGCCTCTATGTGAATGGGCTTCCTTTCAACTTGGTGAGATCACCATATTGGAAGGAAATGGTGGCAGCAATCAAAGAATCACCAACTGACTACAGAAGCCTGGGTTGTGAAAAGGTGCATACAACTCTATTGCAACAAGAGAAGACACATATAGAGAAAGACCTTCAACCAATTAAAAAATCTTGGAAAACTTTGGGTCTAACTATTGTGTCAGATGGTTGGAAGGATACAAGAAACCGGCCACTAATTAATGTGATTGCAATTTCCCCCAAAGGGGCAATGTTTTTGAAGGCTATTGATTGTGAGGGGCAAGTGAAGTATTCCGAATTCATTTCTAGAATTCTCATCAAGGCCAACGAGATGGTGGGTAGTGAGAATGTGGTACAGGTGGTCACAGACAACGCCAAAAATTGCAAGGGTGCGGGTGCTTTAGTTGAGAGTCGGTATGAGCATTTTTTTTAGACCCCATGCACTATTCACTCCCTGAACTTGATCATGCAGAAGATTGGCACTAAAGTAGAGTGGGTGAAGAAAATATACAAAGAGGAGGAGGACATACAGATGTTTGTGACCAACCACCACATGTCACAATCCATTTTTAGAACATACTACAAATTGGAGTTGTTGAAGGTTAACTGATTTTTTTAAATTACTAAGTTTCATGGATTTGTAATTTAGTTAAGAATTAAAATTTATAATTATATTTTCAATTGACATATTGTTAACTTGCTTAGGTTGTTGAGACCCATTTTGCATCTCATACAATTGTTATGAGACGACTCCTCAAGGTAAAAGTTGCATTAAGCCAAATGGTCATTAGTAATCAATGGGGTGTATGGAAGATCTCAAATTCAGAAAGAGCGCAAAGGATCAGAGATTTGATCTTGAATGAGAGTTGGTGGGCTCATGTGGCATATGTATTGGATTTCAATGAGCCCATCATGACTATGCTTTGTTTTGCTGATATAGATACACCTTGCTTGGGGGATGTGTATGATGGCATGGATACCATGGATGAGAAGGTAAAACATTCTATACAAGCACATGAGAGTGATCCCACACAATGCGAAGCCCCATGCAAACAAGTGCAAGCAATTATCCACCATCGCTAGAATAAGATGACTACCCCATTACACCTCCTTGCATATGCTTTATCTCCTACGTACTATAATGAGGAGGTAGTTGGTATGTCTAGTAGAGTTGCACCATTTGCGGATAAGGAGGTTGTTGAGGGGTGCCACAAAGCTCTTACAAGACTCTTCCCACTGGAAGAAATGCATGAAAAAGTGAGGGAAGAATTTGGGTTGTTTGTTTCGGGGTTAAGGCATTCTCCATTTGCCCTAAAGGACCAAAATAGAATGGGAGCTATCACATGGTGGTACATGTATGGTCAACATTTCAAGAATCTTCAACCTCTTGCAATCAAGGTCCTCTCACAAGTAAGTTTTTTATTTTGTTTTGTAAATTTATTTTAAACTTTTATGTTTACACCTGCATTCTAGAATTTAGTGTTTCACACATTCTTTAAAATTAATTTTCTTTTCATTTGTATGTTTTGTGACAACTATCTAGGTTGCTAGTTCTTCTGCTACTGAAAGGAATTGGAGTACATACTCCTTTATCCATTCAATGAAGCGCAACCGGTTGGGCTCCAAGAAAGTTGAGGACTTAGTCTTTGTCCACACCAACTTGAGTCTTTTGTCACGTAAGAATGATCATTACAAGGAAGGGGAAACAAAGCTTTGGGATGTAGCCCCTAAGTGTGCAGATTTGGATGCAACACTTCATGATCTTATTACAGTTGGAGACGGTGATGATGATAGTGTGGCACGTGGTGCATCTAGCATAAGTGTAACCATGTTTGGTTCAAATAATCTTTCAGCAGTTGGAGATGATGATGAGAATGTGGATTTTCTTGCGAATCCCTATGATTAGGGTCAAGCTTTGATTGATTGAATCTTCAATCATTAACTATGTTTTTATTTTGTTGGAATCTTGAACATGACCTATTTGAACTTATTGTCTAAGACTAAACGCTAATGTTGGACAAGCGCATATTGATATTGAGATATCATATGAATTTTGAAATATCTTGAATTTGATAAAGGGTTAAGAATCATAGATTCATAGTCATACTATCAAATGATTTGTTTTTGTATATTTCTTGCATTTCTTTGCATATATTATATATATATATATACACACGTTTCCTCCCGCATCCGCATCCAAAAAAAAAATTCCCCGTATCCTGTATCTACTTCCGAAATCCACTTTAGAATCCACATCCGAATTAGTAACTTAGGAAAAAACCTATGTATGTTATGAGAGGACCAAATATTATCTAGAGTGAGGATTTCTCTATCGGAGATCCAAGTTCTATGGCTCAACTTTCTGATGCAAGTCTTAGAGATTTTAACATGTAAATGTTTAAAATAACAAAGAAGATTTAAAAACAAGTCTTCATAAGGAGGTGTTGGGTTGTTTATTAGGGGATTTAAAAGACACAGATAATGGGTTATCCAAACTGTACTAGCAGGGAGGTGGACAGCAATCAAAAAATTGCAGAGATTTACTTGTGTTATACAAAAAAGAAAATTCCAATGCCTAAAGTAGAAAATAGATTGATAAGTGATTCCAACTAGTAGTTAAGACAAGATAAATTTATTAATGTCCAACAAGAGACCACAAGGGTCTAGAGGACTGAAAAAACATACAACTAGGCAACCTCCACCAACAGGAACACCAAACGGTGTGTACGGAAAGAACGAGCAAAAGAACAAAATAGCAGAGAAAGAAAATAATAGATACTCGTCAAAAGTGAGAAGTACTCTAGAACCTTAGGATACTGTCCAAGACGAGGGTGAGCCCTGGACCATCTCTAAGAATTGCTAGAGATAGAGTGACGCTAACGAGTGACCCCCTTGTGAGGCTGTACAAATCTGGTGTGACCCGAAGGAAGCTCGAGCATCCGCTTAATCCCCTGGGTAGGAAACCCGGGTGAGAAGGAGGAGGTGATGAGCTGGTTTGATGTTTGGCTCGACGGGAACTGAAGTTAGAGAGTGTGATTCCGAAGTCACATGGCCTCCAAAAGGTAGAGGGTAAGACTCTATTGATCAGTGTACCTAAAGAATGAAGAAAGAGACCCACACTCCCTTAACAAACAGTAAAACCTTCCCCTGATCTCATAGTAGATGGGGCAATGAAAACAAAGTGAGCCTCCGTCTCCGCCATCCCAAGGGTACAAAGGCAACAAATCCTATCCTCCCTATCAATCCGGTAGTCGGTCTGAATACGTAATCGATGGGAGCCGCCCACCCTAAAAGTTCTCAAAGAGTTGTGGAGAGCATGAGTCCAATGTCGAGTGAGGTACCAAGGGCACACAAAAGTACCGTCCTAAATATCCATGTAGTGCTTCGCGTAGAAAGCCATCCTCGGATGGGGCCACTGGTGGGATTACTCCATGTTGTGGTAATGTATTGTTTGTAGATGTCGTTCCTAATGTGCTCATTCAGCATCCAAGGAGAACAGGAGGATGGAAGGTGGTCCATCACAATCCCAACCAAACCAAGAAGAGTAGAGGGATGGGTGAGCCAACAATGAGACCTGACTGCACAATCAGAACCCAGCACAGCCTTGGAGGTAAGAAAGAGTATCTGCATCTAACACTAGTGGAATACGCGAAGTCCTAAAGCCGATGGAGAAACTAGATCAAATCAAAGATGGCCCGAACCTGAAAGGCAAAGCATTCTGATATAGAATTTTACTAATCAAAGAATCCTGTACGCAGCGCCTATAGAGAGATAATTGGATCTCAAACAACAATGCAAGTTTCTAATTACTTTGTTTATGTAAAACAGCTAGGATCTCTCTCACCCAAACATTTTCCCAATAATTATAACATGCACAGACACGAGATACTGAGATCAAGAGTATGATTGAAGAGTTGGTTGTTGGGGATGCATATAGAAAATAAGGCTCAGCATGTTTTCCAGCGGTCTCCCTTGTCCATCTCAATAATGTTCGGGTAATAAGAAAGTCAAACTTGATGACATGACTTATCATGTTAAACACAAGCTGCACCTGCTTCAACAAAGCTTTTCTGCCAATGGGAGCTTCTTAAGAAATCAACTGATTAAAATTGTTACAACACGGAGAATATTAATTCCCAAGATTACCACTCTGAAATAGTATAATTTAACTGCAAAGCAAATAAGCTTAAAGGCATGTAAGGATGTATTTTCAAGATGTTCTATGCTCATAATCTTCTAAAATGCACTTTAGAGATACATTAAATGTTTGTAAATTATTCTAGAAAGGACATAAGGAAATAAATACGCAACAGCGAAAACCTTTCAAAACATA
Organism: Cupressus sempervirens; assembly: GCA_028749045.1. Lineage (NCBI taxonomy): Eukaryota > Viridiplantae > Streptophyta > Pinopsida > Cupressales > Cupressaceae > Cupressus > Cupressus sempervirens. The sequence continues at coordinate 693,757,372 of CM053784.1, forward strand.
CATTTCTATTTTTATCATTCCTGAGATATTCATGACTTGTCTCTGAAAAAAACCGGAAAAGCTCCAGAGTCCCATCTTCTCCAGATTCCTGGAGATTTGAATGTTCAAAATGAGAATATAATCAGTGATGCACATTATACAAGATCAAAGCAACTTTTGACTTTTAATATAAAGGTTTAAACCGCACCCGACTGAGCCCGCCATTCAATGACAATGTTGCCACAGGAAACTCAGTACGAACTCCTCCAAACTTACCCCCAAAAAGTGGACGAAAATCTTCTACATCTGAAGATGTTGATGGATATCTTGAACTTGATTTTATTGTTATTGCACGCTTTGTGCCTGAAATCGCATCTATTTTGGCCTGACATAAGATGCAAATTTAACATAATTTTCCATTAGAAAAAGGAATGTCAGAGCAAACTGCAGCCACAAATGCAAGTTTTCAGAGATCTAAAGATGTTCTTAACAAAGGCACAAGTTATCTAAAATCAATAAAGAAAGGGTCTCAAAACATGCACGGATTCCAAGTTATTAAAAAAGCAATTGCATATCTGTAATGTCAATATCATACCTGTCAAGATAAAGAAACATAGATGGTGAGAAATTGTTTGTTGCTGTTTCTTTTTAGTTCTCTTCTTTTCTTCCTTTCATTTTTATGTCTTTTATACCTACGTGGATTAAGGCTAATATTCAAATGAAGGGAAACCAACTAAATCCCTTAAAAAAAATCCTTGAATCTTTGGAGTGCCCTGAATATTTTCAGAAACACGAGTTATGTTCCAAAAAAAGTTTCAAGTTTTTCCTCTTATAGCACAAATTCTCATTGACAAGAAGAGATTAGAATAATGCTTTCACAAAAAATAAAGTGTTCAACAAGTTCATGAAACAACTAGATGGAGGAAAGATGCCACGTCAACTAGAAAAGTTTATTTGGTTGACAAATTGATGCAGATCTGTGCAATGCAGCAGACAGAGATCAAATTCAGCAGAATACTGACAATAATCTCTGAAAAAAGAAGCTGCAAATTTGTAAAGAAAGATTAAATGGTTTATGGGCATAGACTATACTAAAATTTAAAAAAAATAAAGATATTACAAGTTCTCTTATTTGTCGGATGAAAATTTGAAAATCAATATTGGTAACAAAAAGCAAAACAAATTAAAAGTTAATCTTATGCAAACAACCTAGCTACTAGATATTTTACTATTACAAATTTCCGCATAGAATGATGGTTACGAATTATAAAATAGAAAAATGAAAATAATTCTAACCTATTGCTAATCATTGCAAAAGAGGAGGAAACTACTAGGAATCATTGCAAAAGAAGAGAAAACTACTAGGATATCTGGTGCTGAGACATTCATTAGGTTGAGTGCAAACAAGGACCCTATTTGGCGACAAAGGAGGATATGGTCAAATCATGGAAGATTTGATGAATTTTTATATTGAAAACTCAGTCAAAACAAAACAAAAGTTGAAAATCAAGAACAAATCTGTGAGATCCCTGATGAGAAGCTTGAACTTTAGTGTTCATTCATTGTAGTTGTAGTATCCTGTTTTTGGATATTCCTTAATTTTGCAATCTTTTCAGCTTATAGTTCTATGAGTGATTTAGAAAATAGAACTTATCTCGATTTTCTGCAATTATTCTCCTTCAAACTGTCTTATCGAGATCAATAATACTTAAAACAATGAATCATAGCATAGTCCTCAATTAAACAAATCATAAAGTTTCCATAGGCACATTGCAAATCTGCTGAGTTCAAAGACCTAATATTTAACTCAGCAGCGAAAAAACCAAGGACCCCATTGCTAGTTTGTCAAAGGTAGGAATAGAACTCTTCCTTCCAACCCTTTCTCGCCTTGTGAGCCTAGACTCCATCTGGTGACAATGACAAGGACCTTGACTCTAGCTTGCCAAAGGGTAGGAAAACACCATGTCCTTCCAAAGCTTATCCCACCCCATGCACCCAAACCTTTTACATTCATAAGTACTAACTATGATTGATAAGTGGATGCTTAAATGATACTTGGAGGGATTGATGCTTCACAGATTGATGTCTTAATGACTGATAGTTGAAAAATTTGATAATAGAGTGTTTAACGCTTGAATAGTTGATGTTGTAACAATGGATGTTTGTATAACCAACTGATTTTGTATGTTCGAATCCTTTATTCCCAAGTGATGACAAATGGATGATTCAACAATTGCCTTTGATGAATTCATGAGGGATGATTTAATAATTGCTGATTTGATATATTGGCATGTGATGGCTGAATGAATGCTGAAATGATAAAGTTAAGATTAAACCCTTGGAATGATCTCTCCTTTGTATTTGATTGGTGAAAATGTAATGTCCCCTTTCTAGGCGACAGGAGATGAGTAACAAGTCGGCCTATCACCTGAGTTCCCATAGACCAACGGGATGGTTGGGCGACCCACTTGGGGATTCGCAGAGTGTTGCAGGGACTCTGTGAATCATTTTAAGGATTACCATGTCAATTCCTACTTTAAGAGGAGTGTTAGTGTAAATAATTAATTATTATTACACTTTACTTATATTTGCTTAGGTTAAATGAATTATTTTATTAGTTATCATATAGACACCTAGGAGTATGCGTAGTTATATGAGTTGTCTTGTTGACAACATAGGAGTTGGCATAATCATCTGAGTTGTCATATAGACAACACAGTTGCTCGCACTCCAATTGAGCATATGGTGTCTACAACATCTCTTTACGAGATACACCTATGTAAGCTTATCCTCTCATCATCGCACAAACTCCTGTGCTCAATGGAGGATAATCCACTCTTGGTGGACATGTGCTTTGTTGTAAGGCTTATCACTTTGCTAACTCATAATAATTCTAGATGCCTTTATATACTAGCACTTCTAGTGTGTATGTACATATGATATTCTCATTATTGTTATTATGATCATGCACTATTGATCCATATTGTGCTAGTGCTTGAGCTTCTTGATCTTGGTGTTATTTTGCCCTAAGGCAAATTCTTACATGGTATCAGAGCGATAGGAGATCTCTTCACATAGCCATTGGAGACCACTTTTGCTTCACCTTTCGGAGGGCCGCGATTCAAATCTGGAGTATCTGCAATTATTGGGAGTGTCTAGAGCCAAAGTGGACCTCACCATTGCGTCCGGAGCATCGATTTGGTGAATTTTGACTATAAATTTGCCTACCCTAGGCCATAGTCAAATTTGAGGCAAAAAAATTTAGCAAACTGGAACCCGAAGGCCCGATTTGCGAAATTGGTATTAGATCTGCATTTTTTTTTTATTTGCGTCTCTATAATTTGTCTGCAATTTTTTCGGATTTGCATCTACGAAAAATTTTGGCCTATTAGGCCTGTAGAGGAGCTTTTATTGCAGGCAAACCAAGTGGTCAAATCAATTTACTTGTAGAGAATATTTCTTATGCCGCCAGCATATTCCATCCCACCTGGCAAATCACATAACCGGCAGACTTCTACGCAACAAACCGGCAACCACATTCAGCACACGACAAATCAATAACCCAGCGGCATCCAAGCCACTTAACAGTTTGTGGCTCATTTCTTTTAAAGAACTCGGCACCTTGTTTCATGGTGCATGTGGGATTAATTCCCACATCACCCACTAGCTTTTTCTTCCCTACCGGCGACCAATGCCGACCCCTCCGTCGTCTTCCTCCTCTGCCGGCTACCTCCTCCCAACGCCGCCAGTCACACCCGCCTCTTCTGCCAATCCACGTCGTCTCCCAAGTCAAATCAACGTACACTCCCGCTAGCGCCACATTAGTCCTTCCCGGCAGACACATCAACAGCCACCTCTGTCGCCATGACAGGTGCCAACTTAGCCCCCAAACACGTCAGTAGGGCCACATCAGCAGCCACGTACTACCACGAGTTTGCCATGTCAGCGACACATCACCTATACGGCTCTACGACATCAAGATCTGTATAGCCACGTCACCTACACAGTCAGTCGTACAGATTCGCACAATCAATTGACATGTCATCAGTCGTACTACCACATCAGCCGGACTGACTTTTTTGCTAGCATCACCATTTTGCTGCCTTAAAATTGATGGTTGTTTGACCGTCACAAGCAGGCAAAATTATACTGCCGCGATGGCCATTTGGACATCAAATTTAACCTAGCAGTTTCTTGAGCAAACCCCTCACCATATGCAATTTTGATTTGACAATCCAACTTCGCGAGGCCATATCTTAGTCATCCGGACTCCAAATCAGGTACAATTTTTTTTTATTTGGGCTAGAATTTCCTGAATTTTTCAATAATGTTGGTATTTTCTAGTTTTGGTGCACAGATTTGCAAAACATTCAGTTTTTGGCGACTGTACCTATCCAATCCTACATTTTACAATTTGAAATGCTCCATACGGGCTCATCTGGACACATATTCAGGGTTCATTTTTTTTTTGAAGTGCATAATTTTTCGTCTACTTTCCAAATCTGCAATCAAATTATAGGCTTGTGCAGACAGAAACACCACTTTCAGAAATAGGTCCTTTTTTGCATTGTATCTTTTTTATTAAACTTCAAAATTGTTGTAAATCTGAGTTACATTGCTAAGTACCAAATTTGAACTCCAAGAGGAGCTTGTAAAAAGCAAAATCAAAAGTTCACTTTTGTCCATTTTGATAAGTGGCCTATTGTAATTGCACTACATATAAAGTGCCTAAAGCATTTGTTTTGGGGGGCAGGGGGGTGTTCTTTGATTGAGTAAAAAGGGGGGGGGTGTCTTGTGTTCTTGTGTCGCCTTGATATTGTGCTCTTTCTTTTGCATTATGGGTTTTTTTTCTAAGTTAACACCACATAATTATGCTACTTGTAAAGAAAAGATAAAGGAACCATTGGTTGAAAAAGGTTTACTGCATTATGTAACTGGTACAACAAAGAAACCTAATGATGATGTTGATGAGTCTCATAAAGAAGACTGGGCATCAAAACAAGAAATGGCCCTAGGAACCTTGTTAAAGAATATCTCAGATCCTGTCAAATATCACATCAAGAACATTAACAATCCAATAGAAGTTTGGGATAAACTTGAAGCATTGTACGGGATAGTAGATGAAGATATGGCCTACACCATTGAGGACAATCTTCACAAATTGGATCCTAGGAATTTCAACACCATCAAAGAATATCTTACCCAAGTAGACATGTATAGGGCACAACTTAAGGATTGTGGTGAACCCATCAAGGATGGAAAGTTGATCAAACACGTGATGACTCATCTTCCTCCTGAATATGCTACTTTTGTTTCCAGTTATAATACTCACAATTTAACAATGGGAAGTGCCTTCGCTAAGCCTTCATTCGAGTCATTTTTAGGAATGTTGGTCTTAGAACAAGAAAAGTTAGTATGGAAATTCTCCAGTCTTCCAAGACCAAAGCCTTGGTAGCTAATCAAGGGAATCAAGATGGTAAAAATTCCAACAAGAAGCAAAAGCACTGGAAGGCTAAGCCACAAGACAACACACAACAATCTTCCTCTACACATCAATCTTCCTCTACACAACAAACTTCTTCACAACAAGGCAAGTCTTTTTCCAAAAATAATAAGGGGAACAACTTCAACAAAAGGGAGAAGAGAACTTGTGCTTATTGTAAGAAGAATGGTCATGATGAAAATGAGTGTAAGGATAAATAAATTGATGAGTTGCTAAACTTAATGAGGAAACATAAAATTGATGTACCAAATGCCTATAAAGATAAGGGATCTTCAACCACTTCAAAAGGTGAGGGACAAGCTTTGCTAGCAAGTACAAACAATTCTGAGAAATGGGTTCTTGATTCAGGAGCTACACATCATATGGGTGCTTCAAGGGAGCATTTTTCCTCTTTGAAACCATCACATGTACCGTACATCTATGTGGGAAATGACACACAAGTGGAAGTTGAAGGAAAAGGGCATGTTGAGTTGGACAATGGAGTCTTCAAGGATGTGTTTCATGTTCCCAACCTTAGCACCAACCCTTTTACAATCTACCAAATAACTCACTATGGATGTGGCAACAAAATGGAGTTCCTTCCTGATTTAGTTGTGGTCAAAAATCTAAAGGATGATTCTATGGTGGCAATTGGAAAGGCTAATCATGATAAAAAAACTTTATTCTTTTTCTCATTTTGTGCCTAAGTCCACTTCCCTTGCCTTGTTGACCCACTCAAATTCACAAAGTAAACTATGGCACGAGAGGTTTGGACATCTCAATTACTGCTACCTTCAACAAACTTAGCAACAAGGATATGGTCATAGGTCCACCTCAAGTCAAGTATTCAGAGGGTGTATGTCCAGGTTGTGAAGCAGGCAAGCATCCCAAAGAGAAGTTTGACAAAGGGAAGTCTTGGAGAGCTACTGCTGTTCTTGAAATGGTTCATAGTGATGTAGCTGGCCCATTTTCCAGTACCATCATTTGGAAAGGCTTGCTATGTTCTCACCTTCATTGATGACTTTTCACACTACACTTGGGTCTTCTTTCTTGCTCATAAGAGTGAAGTATTTGATAAGTTTATCATCTTCAAAGCTCAAGTTGAGAAGCAATCAGGGAAAGCCATCAAGATTCTACGAACAGATAATGGAAGGGAATATGTGAACTCAAGGCTTACAGACTTTTGTACTCATGAGGGTACTGATCTTCAACATTCAGTTGCATACACTCCATAGCAAAATGGTGTTGCTGAAAGGAAGAATAGAACCCTTAAAAAGATGACCACTTGTATGCTACAACATAAGTCTCTAGATCAAGTTTTTTGGGCAAAAGCCATGTGTTGTGCCAATTACATCCCAAAAAAAAGTCCCCATAAGGCCTTGGATGGAATTACACCTTTTGAGGCTTGGTGTGGAAGAAAACCAAGTGTGAAACACTTCAAAGTTTTTGGTTGTCCAGCATGGGCAAGGATACCTCCACAAAAATGGAAGGCATTGGAACCTCAAAGCAAACCTTGTATATCTGTCGGATATCTTGACCACATTAAGGCATACAAACTCATGGATCCAGAGACACATGAAATTTTCTTTGAGATGAGTGTTCACTTTGAAGAGACTTGTCCAAGTTTGGCTCCTTCAACTCCTCCTTCCTCCTTCATGGAAAGTGATGATAGTGATGATAGTGACTTGGAAGATGATATTCTGTCAACTTTGACTCGCAAGACACCACCTTCGCAGGGTCCACAAACAGTTGAGGATATTCCTTCTTCTTCTTCTACTAGACCTCATTCGGCACAACAAACACTTGATTCAGCAGGTTCATTGGTGGGGAATCCTTTAGATACTAGGAGGACAAGGTCACAACACAAATCATTTCCACATGCATATATTGCCATTGCTTTTGATCCACAATCATTTAAGGAAGCATCATGGGTTCCTGAATGGGACAAGGCCATGGAGGAAGAATATAACTCTTTAATGAAAAACAAAACTTGGGACTTAGTTCCTCTTCCTAAGGGAAGAAAGTCGGTTTGGCGTAAGTGGATCCATCGGACCAAGTTTGCAGCGGATGGAAGTGTGGATAAGGCTAGACTTGTTGCCAAAGGTTTCTCACAGGTTCCTGGTATTGACTATACTGAGACCTTTGCACCAGTAGCTAAGATGAACTCCATTCATTTGACACTAGCAATCGCTGCAACTCATGGTTGGGTTGTTCATCAAATGGATGTGAAGAGTGCATTCTTGAATGGTGATCTTCTTGAAGAGATTTATATGGAGCAGCCACAGGGTTTCATTCAGGATTCTACTTTGGTTTGCAAGTTGCAAAAGTCTATCTATAGCCTTAAGTAGGCTCCTAGGGCTTGGTATGCCAAGATGGATTCCTTCCTACTCTCAACAGGATTCACCAAGTGTCATTTAGATTCGAATGTCTACATTCTTCAAAGGGATGACTCACACTTGATATTCGTGCTTTATGTAGATGACTTGATCATTACAAGAAGTACTTCATCTATCATTGCCAGTGTCAAGACTTCTTTGCAGGACAGATTTGCTATGACAAACTTGGGTTTACTTCATTATTTCCTTGGTATTGAGATCACATAGTATTCAACAAGGATCACACTTTCACAACCCAAGTATGCTCTTGATTTACTTTCTCACTTTCGCATGAGTGACTGCAAGCCTGCACCTACTCCCTTTCTTTCAAGTGTTAAGTTAGAGACAAAGTGTTCCACTCCACTTGTTGATGCTACATTGTACAGACAGTTGGTTGGAAGTCTCGTCTACTTGACACATACACGCCCTAACATAGCTTTTGCAGATAGCATGGTTTCTCGCTTCATGCAAGAGCCACATGAGCTTCATTGGAAGGCCGCCAAACACATCTTGCACTACATACAGGGTACACATACACATGGGTACACCATGCAATAGGTATTGGACTAGAGTTGGTTGGTTATATAGACTCAGACTATGCAAGGGATCTTGATCCTCACAAGTCTACTTCAGGTTACATGTTTCATCTTGGTTCCGACCCCATTTGTTGGCAGAGTAAGAAACAAAATACTATTGCTCTTTCTTCAACTGAGGTTGAGTATCGAGGAGCTGTCACTGCAGCTATAGAGGCTATTTGGTTACAATATATTCTGAAGGAGTTTGGATTTGACATACCTAAACCCACAGTCAATCATTGTGATGATCAAAGTGCTATTGAGATCTCAAAACATCCAATTCAGCATCAACAAACCAAGCTTATTGAGGTTCATATACACTACATCAGAGAGTTGATACATGAGTACGTCATTGCATTGCAATATTGTCCTACAACAGAGCAAGTTGCAGATATCTTCACCAAACCCTTCACTGAGCTCAAGTATCTTCATTTGTGAGATCTCTTGGGGGTTTGGGATATTTCACCAGGGGGGATCACACGACTCTTCTTTTCTTTGTTGTACTTATCTCTCTTTTTGGGAGAGGGTTTTTCCCATGAGGTTTTCTCTCTTTCTCCATTTTCAGAGAGATTGCATTGCATTGCATCGTATTATAGAACATTGTATTTGTACATGGGTTACCTAACATGGCCTAGTAGCCGGGACCCATCATGCATTTTCATCATAGCTTTTGTGAGCTTAAGTGCATTCCCCTAAGTTGCACTTAAGGGGGGGTGTTAGTGTAAATAATTAATTATTATTACACTTTACTTAAGTTTACTTAGGTTAAATGCATTATTTTATTAGTTATCATATAGACACCTAGGAGTATACGTAGTTATATGAGTTGTCTTGTTGACAACACAGGAGTTTGCATAATCATCTGAGTCATCATGTAGACAACATAATTGTTCACACTCCAATTGAGCACATGGTGTCTACAACATCTCTTTAAGAGATACACCTATGTAAGCTTATCCTCTCATCATCGCACAAACTTATGTGCTCAATGGAGGATAATCCACTCTTGGTGGACATGTGCTTAGTTGTGAGACTTATCACTTTGCTAACTCCTAGTCATTCTAGATGCCTTTATATACAAGCACTTCTAGTGTGTATGTACATATGATATTCTCATTATTGTTATTATGATCATACATTATTGATCCATATTGTGCTAGTGCTTGAGCTTCTTGATCTTGGTGTTATTTTGCCCTAAGGCAAATTCTTACAAGGAGATCTACTTTTTAAGGAGAACTGGCAGTTGATTAGAGGACCATCCAGGGGACCATGAAATAGAGAAGGGACCTCTGGATTTTCCAGTATTTTGAGCAATGTTCCTATTTTTTAGGGCAAGTTCCCAAAAATAAGGAGTAACTGCCAGTGGACTTCAGACAGCAGTAGTGACCACACCACTTCAGACCGAATCTAGTTCTATGCTCCGGATTGGAATTTATTAAGTAATAAGGAAATATTGAATACTTTCTAAGCTAAGAATTACATAAACTAATATTGTAAAATAATTTTATGATTATTTTATCATAGAATAAATTATAATAAAAAGGGCCATGTAGTATTATAAAGTAATATTATGATTACTTTGTAACAAAATAAATTATATTAAAGGGGCCCATTTCCCTAGACAACAACTTATAAGATGTGCTGGATAATATAAAGGAGCAAATGATATCCTAATTCAAAATTAGGATTAGGGCTGAAATAAAAGAGTTTTGGAGCTTCATTTTCTATCATTCTATGGATAAACATTTTTGTTTTGTCGAGAGAGCTCTTCTTAGGGTTTTCAACAAATTCTCAACCCAAGAACGGAAACTCTTGGTGTTCATCAGCCTGGGCGTTCCTCGAGGTTGTTGGTGAGGTGAAATTGCTTTGTTCATCAGCTGACATTAACAGTTTGGTGTCAAATTTTGGTAAGTGCATTGGACAGAGGGAAGAGATTACAGTTCGAACCTGAAACGCACAGATTGAAACATTGGGCAGCAATTTTGATTTATTTTGTTGATTTCCAGCCTACCCATACCTTCCAGACAGTGTTGTGTGTCATATCACTAGTGGTGAAAGTGTACTGTTTCAGTCTGACTTGGGGCAGAGTTAATCTTCTTGCATAGCAGAGGCTTCAGACTTCATTTCATGAGAAAATCTTTCAACTACAGCCTGTCATACAATCTCTGGTAGCCGTACATCATTTCCAGGAGGTGACATCAACCAGGGTTTCATGACTGCAGCAAATATGCGTGTTGGGAGTGCCCAGAATTGTGAGCTGCAGCCATGAAATTCGCTATTTGGTTTTATTAAAATCTTATCAGCAATTCATTGTCACATATTGGCCTGCTATGATTTCTTGCAATGCCATTTTTGGCAAATTCTTGAATTCGAAGTGGTTTCAGATTAGTGTGAAAATTGCTGGTGATTATTTGTTTCAGTCTAGTCAGGTTACTTGCTTTCCGAATTATCAAAAAATACAAGAAAAATTGAAATAAACAAAAAAGCAGAAAAAGTCAGAATATTGAAAAATCCAAACAAATTACATCTCACTGGCCAAAGACAAGTATTCCAAACAAACTCAACATTTTCCTTACAAACCCTACTGGGCATCTTTGAGAAATAATTGAGGCACCATATAATACAAAGAGACACTCTGCTGCTACAACATATAACTCCCTGTAATGAGCCCGATCTGGCTCTTATCTGAATTTGCTAAATACTGGTGAAATCCTTTTTGTGTTTTCAGTTTTTATAATGAAATTTATAGTTTCTGTTTGTTTTTCCAACAGATATGCAACGCCAGAGATAGTGTTGAGTAACATACAAAAATATCTATGCAAAGACTGATAATTGATTCACAATTCAATTCTGCAACTTTTCATTCAATATAAATTTGCATACACAACATTCTTCTTGCGAAATTCATGGCAATGTTAGTGTTTAGGACAAATTGAGGGGGCAGAATCAGGTTGCAAAAGCAGGACTAGCAATAGGATTAAATTTCTGCAAATTACATTAGAGTTTGAGGCAACCATGATTGGGAAAATAAGGACGGAATTATTGCTAAATCAGCATCATAAACGAGGGAGAAATCATGGTTTTCCGCTGTAAGAAATTGCACTCCTTGGAGAAATTACCATTCGTTGCTGATAAAGGTTTGGTGAATTTGTACAAATAAGAGTAAAAAATTAAGGGGATATTGCATCGAACACATAAATAAACAAGGTTTTGAGCATCAAAATTGTATACTATTCTGATGGATCTAAACTAGCATATCAAGAACGAAAGTATGTGTTATGTCGTATGAAAGTTTTGTATCACGTAGCAACAAAATTTGATATCAACAGTTCACCCACAGTGACCACCTGTTTTGCTTGGCTTTATACACAGTACTTATTTGTGCACTCTTACTTATCCCTTCTTTAGATTTTAACTTCCTCTCAGCAAACCTGCTTTCCTTATTAGGTTGAGCATATTTTAAGCAACATCTCTCAATGCTGCGTTTGCTGGGTGCGCCTTTGCAAACACTGATATGATTACTTATTTCTTCTCTCTACCCAATGCAATTGCTTTTTTATTCAGAAAACTTTATGCAATCAACTAGGGTCATTATTCCTCATTTTTCTCTCTTTCTAATGCAGTTAAATTTTCATTCAGAAAGCTTTACGCCATCAACTAGGGTTTTGTCTACGATATACCCCATATTATTCAAACCTTCCACCATGATTTGTGTTTGAGGATATGATCTGGGACCAGCTTCACTTCCTCCTTTTCTAAAATTTCGCCGCTTCCCGCATTGTGTTTTACCGGTAACCATATACATCCATATATAACCGAGCATATAAAGGAAGAAGTATTTAGCTGGTAATAATATAGGGATACAAATGAGACCTTGGCAGTTTGAATCCTACTGGAGAGACTCTTGAGCCGCTGTTGCTCCGCACCAACCTGCGAAAAAATGTATATAAAAACAATGCCTAATCTATGGCGGATCATACGCAAATTAATTAACTGGTAATTGAAATTGTTGACAGACGAGTTATGGCTGATTAGCAAAATTGAATTACCCTGTCTGCAACTGTGTCCATAACTTTGTCCGCAGCGTGCTGCAAATCAATGAGAGCCTTGCAAACCTGAGCATAGTCGGCGGACGAGGAGGAGCCATTAGGATTCCTCCTTCCATCCTCAAATACGCGAAGCATTATCGCAGCTCAATTTGAATTGTTTTCCCAAAGCTATGGTGGATTTGCTTAAGCGTTTTTTTTCGTTTTTAAGGCTATGGATTTACGGAGGAGACTTTTTATATTCTGGAAAAGAAAATTTGAGTTTTAAGATCTAGCACTTCCATGAAATAGAAGCTGTCAGATTATAAGATTATAAAATGTTTTAAGGGATAAATTGTGAAGCTATGGTCTCATGCATACAATATTTGCTGCTTATTTAACTTTATAGAAAATATTCTAAATTATCCTTTTCTCATATTTAAAATTGTAGAAAAAGTTCTTAAAATTAAGCACAAACCATGTAAATGTCAAATGGTCTCATGCATAGAACATTTGTTGCTTATTTAATCTTATAAAAAATATTCTAAATTATCCTTTTCTCATATTTAAAATTATATAAAGAGCTCTTAAAATTAAGCACAAATGATGTAAATGTCAAAGTTCTTATATGTAGTATAATATTTTTTGGAATAAGATATAGTGAATTCTGAATGTAGTTAAGTTGGAGTAACTAAATTGTGTTGCATGTGAGTTGTATAAATGATATAGTTATATTAAATGGGACTTATTGATTTTAAGTTAAATTTTGCATGTGAATCAAGAAAGAATTTTAGTTTCATGATTATGAAAAATGTTTAATATAAATATAAAATAATTAAATATAAAGTGGAACATAATCATATAGAAGAAAATATTGTACAAATGCATTTTCAATACCCCCCTTCTCAGGGCAAAATTTTGTTAACTTCAAAAAATAGTAACACTTTCAGAGCTACTCTTGAGGAACTTTGTATGGGACACCCTATGTATAAACACGGTGGTAACAGTCATAATTTATCAAATCTGATTCATGAGGCTCTTTCAAAATGCAAGAGAGCAAAACATAGAAAATATAAAACTAATTGTTTTCCAGGCAATGCTTGGTTTGATATAGAATGCAAGAGGGCTAGGAGAAACCTAAGGGAGTCAAATAAAACTAACCTTGACATTAAGGCCTACAAACAAATCCTAAAGAAGAAGAAAACCGATTTTATGTTCACAAGGAGAGAGGAGCTAATTTTCTTGGGCAAAAATAACCCCAAACGTTTTTGGAAAGAACTCCAACCAAGGAGAAAGCAATAATACTAAGCAATAATAATGGTTTGAATATGCTAAGAAACTTTATGAACAAGAGGGTGGAGTGGGACAGCCACCTTTGGTCAATGTTGATACAAATATTTTCACTGTGCAAGAGATAGAGACAGGGATTAAGAAGTTAGGTGGAGGTAAAGCAAAAGACCTTGTTACTCTCCAAGCAAAATATCTAAAGTGGGGTATGAAAACTCTTGCACCGCACATCATTGAAATTTTCAACAAAATCTACCAAGAAGGGTTTCCGAAAGATTGGACAATCAACCTTGCAATACCACTTTTTAAGAGTGGTGATGTTAACAATCCCTCCAACTACAAGACTATAATGATCAATCCCCTCTTTGCTAAATTTTTTGGCAGCATGATAGAAACTAGGATCAGCAAATGGGCAGAAGAAAATCATAAACGTGCTAAAGGGCAAGCTGGTTTTAGGCCAAAGCACTCGACAGTAGATCACTGTGTCACTTTGAGACACATTATTGAAAAAGAGTGGGAGAAAAAGGAAGAGGTTTTTTGTTGCTTTGTTTACTTTAAAAAAGCTTTTGACACCATCCCGAGAGACAAGCTTTGGTTCAGGATGGAAGAATTGGGGATTCCTATGCATCTCAGAGCTGTTGTTCATAAGATGTACGAAGAGGTGAAAGTCAAAATCAAAACTTTAGATAACATTTCAAAATGTTTTAGGAGCAATATCAGGGTCAAACAGGGCTGCCCTTTATCTCCTACTTTGTTTGGTTTATATATTGACAAACTAGAAGAATGGTTAAGCATGCAAAAGGGTGAAGGCATTCAGCTAGGTGAATTTGTTATAAAGTTACTCCTATATGTGGACGATCTCATTTTAATTGCCAAATTTGCTTGTGGTTTGCAAGATCATCTATCTTCTCTTGAGCGCTTTTGCGGAATGGTGGGGATGCAGGTCAATATCAACAAGACTAAGGTTATGATTTTCTCTAATAATAAAAAATAGCATCAACATGAATTTTATTACAATGGAAGTGTTCTTGAGGAAGTTGTGGAGTATAAATACCTTAGCATTGATTTCAACAAAAAACTAAGATGGTCGAGTTGTAGGTATAAAAGGATATTAGGTGGGTGGAAGGCTTTTTATGCTCTTCAGAATATGCATCGTGAAGCAGAGTTTTGGGATTGAAAAACTATTCAAACTTTGTTCGATCTTCTTGTGCTGCCAATTGTTCTTTACGGGTGTGAATTATGGGCCAGCAACACTACTATAGCACAATGAAAACAAATCGGAGGAATCCAAAAGTGCTTGATCACAAGCAAGTTTAAAATCAAAAGCACTATTCCATATGATATCGTGCTAAGTGAAATGGGGGCTTCTCCTATCGAGGCACTTGCTATGGTTCGCCTTCTAAGCTATTTAAAAAGAATCGAAAAAATGGAAGAGGATAGATGGCCTAAAGTTGTATTTAGTGACACATTATGTAAGCGAAAAAAGACATGGATGCAACAAAACATCAAATGGATGAGTAAATGGAATATTCAATTCAATATGTGCCCCACAAATAATAAAGAAATAAAGTTCTTTGTTATGGAGAAATTCTACATGAGAAATTGGGGAAGCGAGATCGAGAGGAAGAAACTATATTATATAAATGAGTTTAACCCCACTTGTGATCAACTCCAAAAAGCATACATAGGAGCCAACATTTCTTGGAGGGCTAAAATTCGTATTGCTCAACTAAGAACCAACTCTCACCAACTTCATTGTGAGACTAGGTGTTGGAAGAGGCCAAAGGAGGCTTGGGAAGAGAGAATTTGCAGATTCTGCAATTCTAGGAAAGTGGAAACTAAACAACACTTTATTTTAGAATGTGAGGCCTACAAGGGTAGCAGAGATAAATTTGTGGATACTATATGTGACAGTTCTTGGCATAACCTATTCAACGAAGAGTACATTGAACAATTGGGTGGACTCATCATCATCTTGTACAAGAAGTGAATAGTGCTACTTAAGTCTGCTTGAGTTGTCTTGCTGTCCCATAGGCTATTTTTAGCCTCGTAGACGTTAAAATTTTATCTATCTATCTATCTATCTATCTTTAAAGAAATGGAAATATGTGCAAAGATAAACAACCCAAGAGTTAAAACAAGAACAAGTTTAACTAAACTTTTAGAAATTTGTTTGATATTTATGGTGTAATAACATTCTATAGTTTTCTTAAATTTGTAGTTATTAACATTTGTTTATAATGAGAACATAAAATATTGTTTAGTGTGTACATGTAGAGATGGTGTGCGCTTGTATTGTATTAAATTGTAGCTTCAATGTTAATATATTGTATTACATAATCAACATTTACCTATTTCAGTTATAGCTATAAAAAAAGAAAAACTTTATAACATATTTTGCATACAAATCGATGAACAAGTTCATTTGCATGAATGAAAATATATATAAAATAAAAGTAGTACATATTTGAAATGTCTTTAAACATGAAGAGTCGTGTAAATGTCATCTCATTGCAAATGTGTGAACTGAGTGTTGATCTCTAATCCTTGTTTCCTATTAGTGTCTAACACTTAGTCATTTCCTAGGTAGTGATGGTCGGTTATTAGTACGACCAAGCCATCTAGAGAAGGCCAAGCTACATAGACTTATTTATTTTTCACTATATGTCGGAGCAAGTCAAAAGTTGTCGAGCATCCCAATAGAGGCCGAGCTACTATACATGCCGAGTGAAACATATAGAGACCGAGCAATGTAAAGTTAACTTATGCTAAGAGAATCAATATATGTCAAGTCTATAGAGGTCAAGAGACAGCATGAATGTTAGTCATGATCGAGCGTAGGGACATACAATTGTCGAGTAAACTAGTTTTGGCATATGTGTGTGTAATGGCACAAACACTTATGTAAATCATTTTGGCTAATTTCTATGCGACATTTATGAATTGTAGAGACAATTAAGGAGAAAATTATGTGTTTTTTAGAAGGCATTAATCCCAAGGAAGGCAAATTAACCAATAAAAAAATTAGAAGGGTTAAACGGTAAAAGAATAAATTTTGAGTCATTGATTATGATCTAGAACCTTCCATGATTGTCTATTTAAGAAGGCATCAAACCCTAAATCATAAGATGCGAGAAGGTATGCAAAGGAAGATCATGAATGAGTGAAGAGATTGGAGATCAGAGCAAGGAAGGCTAAGTGTGATAGAGAGATCATACAGAGCAACCTAGCAGTGAAGAGCATAATAGTGCAAATCAGATAAGGAGATCATATTTAGATAGTGAAGAGAGGAGATTTGTAACAAGCTTTTGTATTGCATAAAATGTAACAAAGGAATAAACAATAAGCAACTAAGCCTATTCCTACATATTCATGCAAACCTCAAATATGAAAGACATGGAGAAAGCATGCAAATGTATTAAACATTGGGAAGGTTCCTCCCCTTCCCTGTATTTAGGACTTCAAATATCTTTTTCTACTCCTTTGCTTGTCCATTTGTTGCTCTTAATTCCTTAAGTGATTTACTTCCTCTCTTGTTTTTCTGTTTACCACATTTTGGGGTGTTGAATCCTTCCTGATTCATGGAAAGTCCCAAGTTCATTGTGTTGTTCTGAATATTAATTAGATCAACATCTTCCTCTTGATCTTCATCCTCATCTATCATTTCTTTAATTATTCGATCAACTAATGCATTATCCTCTTCATAATTCTCTTGTTCTGATGCTTTGTCATTCCTCTCTGTTTCCTGATTGTTGTCTAAACTATCCATTACTCCAAACTATTCCCAGTGATGATTATTTCTAGTATGTTATATTTCTGAGATTTCTCCTTCATATATAGGACGATTTGTTTTCTCTTGGGTTACAACGGTTGATACTTCTAGAGGGATCACATGTCCATCTAATCCACTTAGCTCTAGGTACGATTCTTCTCCAAATATGTCTTTCCCATCTACAAGTGTTTGCCAAAATTTGTAACTCCTTTTCTTTGGTTTCTTTCTAATTGTAATATTGCTCCATTGTGTTGAGTTTGTTGATGGAATTGTGCTTTCATCCTTTTGCAATACTTTTTTATCTTTTATATTTTGACATGCTAAATCTTCATGTTCTTGAATGGTTCTTGATTAAATACTATTTCTATTTCTTTGTTTGTATTGTTTTGGTTGCTCGGTTCCTACTGCTGAATTATTATGATTTCCCCTGTTACTTCTTCTGTATTAAAATCAACTTTTAATTACAAATTTATTGAAAAGACTAATCTTAAAGGTTAAATATTTATTAAATCGATATGCTTTATGTGGGAACTCTTTTTTGGAATTGAATTTTTCTTGGCAAAAAAGTTGTGAGCCCTTTTCTCATAACTTTTTTTTCTCGATATGATTTTTCCTACTTTTTAGAAATTAACAATTAATTGTGAAATTATAAATAACAATTTAATCTTAAATATATATTTTTAATATGATTATGATTATGATTTGTTTTTATTTTTATTTTTATATTTTTAAATTATTATTATTATTATTATTTATCGGTAAAAGGCCGAAGCTTTCCTTAATATAACTATTTTGTTCAAATAAAGTTCAATGCAGATGGTACACCATTTTGCCTTATATTATTACATCCTTGATTCCATGTTTTTTCTTCTATATTCGAATAGCCAATAATGTAAGCTTCCTACAATTCCATTATGGAGAAAGATGTTTTCCATTGCTATTGATAATTTGTTCCTTGCATTTTGTATGGAGAGTTTTGCAAAATTATGGATTCTTGGCCAAGATCTTTGTTAGAGCATTAATATAGAAATTTTTTTACCATCTATCATAAATGAAATACTAACCTTGTCTTAATCAGAGCAAGTTACTTTGTGAAAAAGGATTTCCTCTTTCTAACTTATTAGATTACTTTATTATTCATTTATCCTTGTGCTATTATTAGATGAGTTTTGAAAGTTTCAAAATACAAACTTCTATTTTCTTTTAATTCTTCCTTGAAGTTGTAGTAAGAGATTGTTAAATAGTTTCTCAAATACAAATATAATTGATAATATAATAACCAATAAAATTAGAAACCTATTTACAATTTGCAAATCAATGCTAACTATTTCTCAATTTTTAGAATCCAATTTTACCTATTAGAGAACACATTTTAGTGATCAAGAGCGAAATCTTCAAGCACCTTATTGAATAGATTTACTATATATTTATTTATACCTTGATTCTTATTGATATTTTGTTGACTTACAAAAATTTAAATACACTCAGTCATGGATCATAATGATCTAATTTCTATAGAGATATTATCCTCTGGCATGCTTTTAGCCTCTTCTAGTTGTGTCGTATTTGCTTCCCATTTCCAAACATCGATTTGATCTTTCACTATGTATACATCAATCCAATATAGACAAGGGGGGAGTGGTGGTATGAACATGAAGAAAATGAAACAAAAAGTCCAAGTTTCTACGAATGGTAGGAGTTCATTCGAGGAATCTATCAATCTTATACTGTCAAAATTGGATATGAAAGAATTCCTCTATTTCTTATCATCCTTTGATGGTAGAGTCCTAATATAGGAATCATTAAATCCTCTATGATATTTGAGATTACTATAGCAAGAATTTGAATATAGGTTGGCTTAAAAACTCTTCTACATAATAGTTTTATTACCACTTTATCTGTATCTACTTGTAATGTTGAGGCAATGAACATAGCAGGAATGACTGAATTTACTCTGTATCTATCCCCATTATTAATAAATTCTTGGTCCAAAATCCTTTGCACTGCTCTAAATACTAAAGAAATGTATTGCCAACATGATACTTCTAAGTCTTTGATCCTCAACAGGGCTGTCAAAAGCTATTTGGAACACCGATCCCTTGAGTTTAATGGGGGTAGAAATTTTTATAGCCTTTGAGAGATACAAGACAATGCATGAAGAGATGCTTATAGTTATAGGGAAATCTAACCAGAATGTGAATCGATGCCTTTTTGGTTTAAAGGGCCTATCCGCCAATTGTTTAAACTTAAAAATGATTTAATTACTGAAAATTGTTGGCCATAGGTATTCTTAATATCTAATTAGTCATTAAGGGTTCTATTAGTGAACTAACTTAATAACTTATTCAGTCTTTTTATTACTTTTTGACAAGTACATTTTCTCCATTAGCCCCTTCATTTGCTAGAGAGTTAGCTTCTTTATTACCTTCCCTGAATATGTGTTGAATTCGGACAACCTCTAATTGGTCTAATAATTCTAATGCTTGTTCTAGTCTAGAATTGAGCTCCCACTTTGGGGTTCCTATTTTTCTGATTGCATTTAAAATGATTTGTGAATCACCCTCAATAATTAATTTCCTAATAAAAAGAGCTAAGCTTAGCTTCAATCCTTCAACTAATGCCTCCATTTTTGCTACATTATTTGTGACTTTTCCTAAGAACTTGGCGCATTTAGCTATCCATTCTTGATTATCATCATCAATGATGCATCCTGATCCCACATTCCCAAGGTTGCCTTTAGATGCACCATCGAAGTTGAATTTATTCCATCCCTTAGGAGGTGGGCTCCATTTACAATTTTCTCTATATTTCTTATCAACTTTAGAATACATCATAGGGGGGTTGATAAGCTTATGCCAATTTTCTTTCATATCCGCGCCCCATGTTGAAAATGAACCTTCTTCTTTAATCAAATTTATGAGATTGTTATTGATAATTTCTATGATACTAGCTTCTACTTTGTTCAAAAGAGAAGAAATTGATAGTTCCTCAATCAAGAAAATTGTGTGGTTCCTTTCCTTTCGAATTTCCCATAATAGAATTGAAGGGGATACTTTCCAAAGATTGTTATATATTTTTGAAGATCTAGACTTCGACCAAATTTTGAGATGTTCGAAAAAGTTTTTATGAAAAGTTGAATGCCAATTAAGTTTATTGCATAACCAAGACCAACATTCTCTGACAAAGGGGAAATTAAATAATATATGTTTTGTTGTTTCAGAGTTATTTTTACAAAGTGTAAATCTTGATGGCCCTTCATACCCCATCTTTATAAATCTGTCTACTATTAAAATCTCATTTTGGATTGTTGCCCATAGAAAAATACCTACTTTTAGTAAACAACAACACAAATCTAAAGGAGTTTCAATTGCATCCCATCTATGATATTTAGTAATAATTTCATAAACTAATTTTACTTTGTATTTTCCATCTTTAGATGCTCCCCAAATTAATTTGTCTTTTCTATTTTTATTATTTTCTATTCATTGATTTATAAAGTTATTATATTGTAATTTTTCATGTTGTGATAAACTTGTGTGTGCAACTGATTTCCATTCACATTTAACTGAGTGTTTTGAAATAGTGTTTATTTGATAATCTAAAATATTAGTACCTCATTTAATAGATAAAGTAGTTTTGATATTAAGAGGTAGATCTAGAGTATCTAGGGTCAAAAGCCCATTGCACGAATCTTCCCAAAATAAGGCATCTCTGTCATCTCCTATATCCCAGGTTAGGTGCTTTCCTATTAGGGGATGACTTTGCAACATAAAGTTCCATATTCTGGATCCCTTAAGTGGGTTAGAGGTTTGAAAAATAGATAACGGATTTGATATTGTCAGATATTTATGATAGAGAATTTCAGCCCATTTACTTTCTTTTTCCTAGAATATTCTCCAAACTAGTTTAGCGCCTAGAGCTTCATTTTTCCAACTTACATTTCTTACACCTAAGCCTCCTATATTTTTTTCTCTACAAATATTATCCCATTTTATAAGCACTCATTTTTTCTTATCATCTAACCCATTCCAAACGAAATCTCTCATTTTTTGTCCAGGTTATTCTTAACTCCTTTTGGTAATGAAAGACATGACACTTGATATGTTGGGATAACTGAGAGTACTGATTTGATTTTTGTTGCTCTGCCTACCTTGGTTAACCATTTACCTTTCCAATTTTCCTTTTTTAAAACTATCTTTTCTAGAATTGGATTCAAGTCTTAGAATCCCTAGAGCTTTTTTCAATCTCGATCCCTAGGTACTTGCATGTGAATGAGCCCTTCTTGTAAACCATTAAATCACATATGTTATTTTCTAAGTTTGGGGGTGTATTCAAGAAAAAAAAATCAGATTTTTCTTTATTAACTCTCTGGCCAGAGGCTTCCATATAAGTTGTGATGATGTTTTTAAAGTTACGAGCTTCTTCCAAGGAACTTCCTCCTGAGAGGATAGTATTGTCCGCAAATTGTTGATGTGTGATTCTAGGAAAGCCCTCTACTGCTATGACTCCTTTGATAATGGGTTTTTATAATAATTCTTTCAAAGGCTTATGCCATAATAATAAATAAGAATTGAGATATAGGATCCCCTTGCCTTATTCCTTTTGAGATGTTGAAAAACCCTTTTGGGGTGCAATTAATGAGTAGAGATATTTAAGATGTAGATATGTAGCTGAAGATGAGATTTATCCATTGATGAGAAAAACCAATACTTTGAGGGATTTTTAAAATTGATTCAAGTTTTAGTTTTTTTTTAAAGAATTAAACTTATTATTTAAAATACTTCAGTTTATTATTTAAATTACTTTAGTTAATCAATTTAAATATTAATTTTAAGTTTTTATAATTTATTTAGTCAATAGGATATTTGTGGGAGGATGTAAATTGTTTGATTTCTAATTTTTCTAATCTTTTTTCTTAATATTTCTCTTATTACTTTTTTATAATATATATGTTTTAAATGATCATTTTTTTATTGGTAAAAGGCCTAAGCTTTAATAACTTAATAAAATTATGATGCAATTTATAGTATGTCCTTAATAATGGTACATCTTCATTCATTTAGGATTTGATTCCTTTTTGGAGGATTACAATAATTATTTCACTATGTAGACCTTCATGGTTTATTGATTTCCAACTTCCATCTTTGCTTTAGAAATGTGTTTGAATCAAAGTGCTTCTTTATACTGATCTATTCGTTATATACCGCAATAACTCAAACGGTTGGCCAAGATTGTTGTTAAAAATAACAATAAATTGACATATATCACTGAATAACACTTCTTAGATTACTATCTCTAAAATATTTTAATGTTTTAATTATAAGTCTATTGAATGCTTATATATTTATAGTTTAATCAATGCATTAATTTAATTCTATTTGATTAGTTCTTTTAATAAGTATATTTCCACTATCAACTCCTGTATTTTCTAGAGCATTCATTATTTTGTTGCCTTTCTTGTATATGCATAGAATCTAAAATGACTCTAATTTGGAATTTAGTTTCCAATGGTGTTCCTTTTTCCCTGAATGTGTTATAACTTGAGAATCTCCTTCAATAACCAACATCTTGATACTGAGTTCTAAGCTCAAGCGTAATCCTTCTATTAATGCCTCAATTTCTTCGACATTTTAAGTAACCTTACCTAAATATATGGCTCATTTGACTAACCATTCTTGATTATCACTATGAATGATACATCATAAGCCTTCGTTTCTAGGGTTTCCTCTAGATGCTCTACCAAAGTTTAATT
This sequence comes from Cupressus sempervirens, assembly GCA_028749045.1. Lineage (NCBI taxonomy): Eukaryota > Viridiplantae > Streptophyta > Pinopsida > Cupressales > Cupressaceae > Cupressus > Cupressus sempervirens. The sequence goes on from CM053784.1 coordinate 693,780,619, forward strand.
TGGCCCATCCCCTTTGTTGTGGAAACCATTTACAATTATCCCTAGCTAGTTCATCAACTTTGGGGTACATCATTAGAGGTTTGATGAGATTTCACCAATCATCCTTCATTTCAACGTCCCATGGTGAAAATGTTCCTTCTTCTTTAATCAATTTTTTTAGGTTGTTATTGATATTTCTATGATACAAGCTTCTATTTTATTTAAGAGTGATGAGATTGACATTTCCTCGTTCATGAACAATCTACAATTTATTTCTTTCCAAATTTCCCATAATAGTATAGATGGAGAAATCATCCTTAAATTGTAATATATTTTTTAGGATCCTTTCTTAGGCCAAATTTTTAGACAATCCAAAAGATTATTGTTGGTGTAAATAGGTATTTACTATTTACACTTTACTTAAGTTTACTTAGGTTAGTGCATTATTTTATTATTAAATTACATTATTTTATTATTTCTCTTTATGAGACACTTAGGAGTTTGCACATCTTCTAGAGTTGTCATGGAGACAACATAGAAGTATGCAACTCTAATTATGCACATGGTCTCTACACCACAAGAGTTTGCATCATTCACTGAGTTGTCATGTAGACAACACAGTTTTTCGCACTCCTAATTTTGCACATGTTGTCTACAACACTAATGTGCATGTTTCACCTTTGTAGGCTTATCCTCTCATCATTGCACTTACTTTTGTGCATAATAGGGGATAACCCATATCTGGTGGACATGTGCCTAGTTGTTGGATTTATCATGATGTTGATTCCGAGGCATTCTAGATGCATCTCAGAGGCCTTTATATTGAGGCACTCCTAGTGTACTTGTACATAGAATTGAATACTATACAGTTATTCTGATCATACTCTGGTCTAATTTGTGCTTGTGTTTTGAGTTCCTTGGTCTTGGGTAATTCTGCCCTAAGGTAGATTCTTACATGGTATTAAAGTTGAGGGAGATACTTGTCACATAGCCATTGGAGACCTCGTTGCTTCATCTCTTTAAGGGACCCGATTTAGATTCAGAGCATCAGCTGCAATTGAGAGCATCTAGAGTCGAAGCAAACCTCGCCATTGCGTCTGGAGCGAAGATTCGATGAAGATTGACTATAAATTTGCCTATTTTAGGCCATAGTCAACCAAGAGGCAAATTTTTTTTGCAAATAAGAACACAAAGGCCTGATTTGCAAATCTGGGTATGATCTATTTTGGTTTGATTAATTTAATTATTTAGATCTACATTATTCTACAATTTCAATTTTTTTTCCTAAATTATTTTCATTTGGGCATGTACAGAGAAAATATTTTTGCATAGGCACCAGGTAGTCACACCCCGGCCTTGTGCACAATATTTTTTATTTTTGCATAGGCACTGGGTAGTCACACCCTGGCCCTGTACGCAGTACTTTTTTATTTGCAGGCGGTTATTATTTATTCGCAAGCGAGCATCACATATTTTTACAGGTGGTCGGCTTTCAAAATTCGACCTTTGTTCATCAACCGACAGCCCAAATTCTGGCAGAGACAGATACACAACGACAGACTTTCACTACTTCATAATCGTCTGCCCAAGCTTTTGCTTTTAGCGCTCTGCAGGCTTCTTTTATAAACTGCTCGCACTGTCCTCACATTGAATGTGGGACTAATTTGCTAAAGACCCAGTGAACATTTCCAAAAACTAGCCGCATTTGGAAGATTGTGGTAGAGATTGGAATATACCAGGGTCACTGTAACAGTAGCCGCCGGCAACTAAGACTTTCCCAATGAATAGAGACTTTCACAACTCAGACACACGATTGCCTACTATTCGACGTGCGTCGCCACCAGATTGCGACCCGTAAACGAATACAGCGCAGACACGTGTCACCACTAGAGCAACCTGCCAACGATGACGCCTAGTTAGCACTGACATAAGCATCCAGCTGTCAGCCATGTCACTGCACATTCAGCCCTACACGTCATTTTTTTGTACAATTTCATGCAAGACACATAATCATCTGTACATGGTGATGTCATTACAGACCTGAACATAGGCTGAAATTAGAAAAACATGAGCCTAACATTGACGATCGTTTGACCGTCATTCCAGGGCATTTTTAACTGCTGAGACGGCTGTGAGAACGTCAAATTTAATCCAGTGTTTTCTTCTGCAGAGCCCTCTTCAGATGCATTTTTGATTTGGCAGCCCGATTTGAAACAGCCATAACTTGGTCATACGGACTTCAAATCAGGTGCAATTTTTTTTTTTTGGGTAAAAAATTTTGTATTTTTCAGTGGTACAATTTGTTTCTAGTTTTGGTGCAAGAATTTTTCAGAATTAGCATTTTTTGGTGACTGTACTTGTATAATCTTGCTTTTTGCAATTTCAAACACATCGTATGGGCTCATTTGGACTCCTTTTCAGGTTTCATTTTTTTTTTAAAGCGTATATTTTTTTGTTTAGTTTTTAGATCTGCAGTCAGATTATAGTCTTATTTGGAAAAAAGTATCACTTTCAGAGATAGGTCTTGTTTTGCATTGTAATGCTTCACAATTGATGTAATTTTGAGCTACATTGTAATAGTCCAGATTTGTACTCTATACAGAGGTTGTAATTAGCAAAATCAGAAAGTCCACTTTGTCCATTTTGGCAAGTGGCCCATTGTAAACACACTATATATAAAGTGCCAAAATCATTTATTTGGGGGGGGATTTTTTGATTGAGTGAAAGGGGGGTATGTATTGTGTATTGTGTCTCCTTTATCTTGTGTTCTTGCATTATGGATTCTTTTTCAAAGTTAACTCCACATAATTATTCTACTTGGAAAGAAAACATTAAAGAGCCATTGGTAGAAAAAGGTTTATGGCGTTATGTCATTGTTGCAGCCAAGAAACCTCCTACTGATGTTGATGAAGCTCGTAAAGAAGACTGGGAATCAAAACAAGAGATGGCCCTAGGAACCTTGTTGAAACATATCTCTAATCCTATCAAATTTCACATTAGGAAGCTTACAGATCCAATAAACGTTTGAGATAAACTAGAAGCTTTGTATGGGACAATAGATGAAGACATAGCTTACAAAATAGAGGATAAACTTCTCAAGTTGGATCCTAGAAATTTTGACACAATTAAAGACTATCTTACCCAAGTAGAAATGTATAGGACACAACTGAAGGATTGTGGTGAACCCATTAAAGATGGAAAGATGATCAAACACATCATGACTCATCTTCCACCTGAATATACTCCTTTTGTTTCTAGCTTTAATACACACAAATTAACAATGGGTAGTGCCTATGTCAAGCCTTCATTCAAGAAATTCTCAGAAATGTTGATCCTTGAACATGACAATCTAGTAGGAATGGGAATTTTCAAGTTTTCCAAAACTAAGGCCTTGGTAGCAAATGAAGGTAATTCAAGTAGCAAAAACTCAAACAAGAAGCAGAAGCAATGGAAGGCGAAGCCACAAGACAACACACAACAATCCTCCTCAAAACAACAATCATCCTCCAATCAATCTTCTTGCACTCAACATTCTTCTTCACAACAAGGAAAATCTTCTTTTGAGAATAATCAAAAGGGGAACAATTCCAACAAGAAGGAGAAGAAAACATGTTCCTACTGTAAGAATAATGGACATGAAGAACATGAGTGCAAAGATAAGCAGATTGATGAATTGTTAAACATTATGAGTGTTGGTGTGATTTTTCATAGTATAGGAAAGTCCTGATAGTTGGGTGAAAAATCATTTAAGTCCTTGAATTAAGCAGATTAGGGTTTCCTTCCAAGTAATTCTAAAAATTCTTTAGATTACCCTAACTGTGCCCTGTTTCATGTGTTGTGTTATCCTTTTAAATTCTCAGGGTTTGTCTCTTAGTTCACCCATAAAAAAAAAAACTAAGTGTTTGAGAAAGCCCTTATACCTTTGTTCTGTGTTGCTCTGGTTTTAAAATTTTCAAAAGTATTATTTGAAAAACTGTTTTGGTGGGCTTGTTCATCCTAGGGTTTTATTTACTTCAAAATACCTTTTATTCTTTGTAACAAACCTTAGAGTTGTTTTAATTAAAACATTTTATCTTAAAAGGCGCTAGGTTGAAATACTTTTCTGAGCACCGTTGATCTTGTTCAAATCAATGATGCCCGCATTCCTGGATTATGAAGTTGCAAGTGTTTTAAATAATGCGGGCAAGCGGGCGTAGGACACATGAAATGTTGGATACAATTGTTAACTGTGTATTGTCTTTGATGTTACACCAATGTTATATCAGCCATTAGATAGAGTCTACCAAGCTCAGATGGTCAGAAAAGCAATTTACAGTGTCTACCAAACGTTCATAAACATTACACAGTAAGTTAGCTCTTATCGAGCTCACTCGGGCATCAAAGGATCTTGTTGCAGAAAGTTAATGTTAACTGAGCTCCCAAGGTTAACAAAGGGAAAGTCAATGTTTACTGAGTTCAATGTCTACGGAGTTCACTCGATCATCGAAGAGAAAGTTAGCTTTTACCGAGCTCACTCGGTAAGCAAAGGAAGGTTAGCTTTTATCGAGCTCACTTGGTAAGCAAAGAAAGGTTAGCTTTTACCGAGCTCACTCAGTAAACAAAGGAAGGTCAGTATTTACCGAATTAACTCAGTCTCTGAAGGAAGTTGCAAGGTTTGTCGTGTTTACTGAGCTTCACTTGGTTAACATTGGGGAAACCATTCTAGAGTAGTGGTCACCGAGTTGGGTCGGGCAACGAAGAATCTTATTGTTCTAAAGAATTAAGTTTAATTGTTTTGTGCAGCCGACTGATTTAATATTTTTCAGTTGTTGTAACTTGTAATTGAGCCAACTTGACAATCTGTAAGGTATATATGAAAGGTCAAGATGTGAATTCATAAGATGTAAGAGTGTGGATGAATAAGAGTGCGAATGTATGGATATGGAATGAGCGAATATTGAATATATGAGCAAATGTTGAAGAAGGATTAGATATGCTTATGGAGCTGCAAAGTTGTATTCGATCAGTGAGGATCTAGTGAAGCAGAACAGAGATCTGTATTCAGCAAAGATAAGTTGCATATATTTCAGATCACTTCATTGTTGCTTTGTAATCATTGTAACAATGATTCAAAATCTCTTAACAAAGTTGGTTTAACATCCATTTTGTAAATCCTCTAACAAGATGACAATTCAGTTGAATTGTTTTAAAGACCTCTGACAAGGCCACTTCTAACAGGGTGATTAAATCCTCTAACAGGGTCACACCTAACAATGTGTTTTGTAACCTTTAATAGGGTTGGCTCCTAATAGGGCTCACTTCAGAAGAGTGAAAATTGGTAACTAGTTACTTGGTGGTTTTTTCCAAATTGGGTTTCCACGTTAAATCTAGTGTCTCTTGTGTTCATGTTATTTCTTTATGCATGCATGTTAATCACTTTAAATGCTCAATAAATAGAGTATCTATCAAGTTTTAGCATTCATTTGTGTGGTTACCGAGTATTAGCAGCAACTATATTTTAAGACATCTAAGGATTTGTGGATTTATTTTTGTGGTAACTGATTCACCCCTCCCCTCTCAGTTACTCCATCTCTATTTCCAACAATTGGTATTAGAGCTTTTGGTGCTTGCAGGAAAGATTTCAAGGATCTAAGCTAAAGATCAGAATGTCTTACAAGAGGGAAATTCCAAGGCTTAACCGGAATAACTTCTCAGCATGGCAAGGGTTGATGAGACTTCATCTAGCTTCTATTGGAGACACATGACTAAAATACCTTGATGAAAAATATGCAGAACTAGCTGGTACACTATCTATCAATGATATTGCTGAAAAAAGACTCACAACATTATGATGATAGATATAGCATCTGCTCTGAGTTATGAAGAATTTGATGATATCAAGGACTGCAAATCTACTTTTGAAATGTGGGAGAAGCTGAAATAAATATATGGAGGAGATGATAATGTTAGAAGAGCCAAAGTAGAAAGTCTAAGAGGACAATTTGATCAAATGAGGATGAGAGAGGATGAAAATATTGCAAAATATGTTGAAAGAGTCAAAGCATATGTCAATGCAATCAAAGCATCTGGAGGAGACATCAAGGAAGAGACAGTTATAAGTAAAGTTCTCAGAACTCTGCTTCCCATTTATGCAATCAGAGTTTCTGCAATTCAAGAAAGAAGATGTGAAGCAAATCACAAGATAAATCTAGAGGCTATAGTTGGAAGATTGACTGCATTTGAACTGGACAACTTTGATAACTATGTTCCAGCTTCCAAGAACATTGAATTAGCATTTGAAGCCAAACTTTCACTCAAGGAGAAAGGCAAAAAGAAAAAGGAATCTCAGTCAGAAAATGAAGATGAATCAGACCAAAGTTTAGACAGTGATCTTGAAGTAATTGAAGCCCTTCCAGCAAGGAAATATTCTAGAGGCAGAGGAAAATACAAAGGTAAAGTACCCCTAATCTATTTTTTATGTGAAGAAGTTGGTCATATTGCTGCTAGGTGTCCAAAGAAGTAGAATAAAGATGAAAATAAAGATCACAAATGGAATGGCAAGAAAGATTTCAAATCATTCAAGGATAAAGGTAAGAAAACATATTTTATGGCTAAAGATTCTAATGATTCTAATGATGAAGAAGAAGATGAATTCGTCTAGATTGCTGTGAAAGATGAATCTGATAATGATGAAGAAATGGCACTCATTTCTCATATGAGCAAAAATGATACATGGATCATAGATAGTGGTTGTTCTCATCACATGACTGGCGACAAAACTAAGTTTGAATACTTTGAAGACTATGATGGTGGCAGTGTAAGATTTGGCAATAATGAACCTTGTTGTATAAAAGGAAGAGGGAGAATCTCTCTAACCAAAGAACTTATATGTGATAATGCCTATTGGGTAGAAGGACTAAAGCATAATTTGTTAAGTGTGGCACAACTACTCAATAATGGATTCAAAGTAGAATTCATGCATGGTAAAGCAAGACTGTTGGATGGCAAAGGAAAGCTGATTGGATCAGGTACTCAAACTAAAGGTAACTTGTTCTATCTTGAACTAGGTGAATGTTCATGTTTCATTGCTCAAGTAGAAGAAAGTTGGTTATGGCATAAAAGGTTGTGTCATGTAAATTTTAATAATTTGGTAAAAATAAGCAAATTCAAGAAAGTAAGAGGCATTCCTAACATAAAGAAACTTGAGGTCGGTCTATGCAAAAATTGTCAGATTGGAAAGATGGGAAAGACTAGTTTTAAAAGTAAAAACTATTAGTCTGAAGATATATTAGAAGTTGTGCATACTGATTTATGTGGACCCATTGGAATTGAAAGCTATACTGGAAAAAATTTCTTCACTCTTTTTGTTGATGATTACTCAAGAATGATGACATTCATGTATCTAAGAAACAAATTAGAAGCATTTGAAAAGTTCAAATGATATTTGGTCAGAGTAGAAAAGGAAACAAGGAAAAGATTAAAATGCTTGAGGTCAGACAGAGGTGGAGAACTCATTTCACATGAGTTTAATAACTTTTGCATTGAAAGAGGAATCAAAAGACAGGTATCAGCCCCTGGAACACCCCAGCAAAATGGAATAGCTGAAAGAAGAAACAGATCCATCATGGATTGTGCAAGAACTTTAATGATTGAAAAGAGCATTACTATCAAATACTAGAAGGAAGCTACCAGCACTACAGTTTATACCTTGAACTGAGTACAGCTGAAGAAAGACTCATTCAAAACCCCCTATGAGTTATAGTATGGCTATAAACCTAATTTAAGTTACCTTAAAGTATTCGGAAGTAAATGTTACATTTTGAAAGAATCTAGAAAAGAAAAATTTGATGTAAAAGGTGATGAAGGTATATTCTTTGGATACTCATGCAAAAGTAAGGCATATAGATGTTTGAACTTGTCTACTCACAAAGTCATAGAAAGTGCACATGTGAAAGTTGATGAGTTTGCAGAAAGGACTGAAGAAGAAAGCAAAAGGGAACCAAAAGATTATAAAAGGTTTGTCTTCAGTGAACCTGATATAGTACCAGTTACATCAGAGAATCAAAAAACTTCTAGTCTCGAGTCATTTGTAACCGAGTTATAGGAAGTTCAAACCGAGCCACAACAAACCAAGATAAATTCAGTGTCTACTGAGCAAGTATTTACCAAGCCAGAATAGACAGAACCTGAAGTTGAAATATAAAAAGATAATAATGAAATCCATTCAAAAGGCAAGGAACCTGTATTTAGCTAAGTATGTCAGGAGACATCATTCAGCAGATCAGATCATTGGAGATAAATCTGAAGGAACCATGACAAGAAATAAGTTGAAGGTGCTTGTTTACTTGCTGATTTTGAACCTATAAATATCAAGATGCTTTAGAAAATGATAGTTGGATTGAGGCTATGAATGAAGAAATAGAGCAAATAGAGAAAAATAAGACATGGACTCTTGTACCCAGGCCTAAAGATAAAAATGTGATTGGAACCAAGTGGGTATTTAGAAACAAGTTGGATGAAGATGGTAAGATATCAAGAAACAAAGCTAGATTAGTATGCAAAGGATATGCTCAAGAAGAAAGAATAGACTATGAAGAAACTTTTGCTCCTGTTGCAAGATTGGTAGGAGTTAGAACCTTACTAGCATATGCTGCTTACAAAGGATTCAAAGTTTATCAGATGGATGTCAAGTCAACATTTCTTAATGGTATACTAGATGAAGAGGTTTACATTGAACAACCTGAAGGTTTTGTTGATCCAGATAAGAAGAACATGGTCTGCAAATTACACAAGGCATTGTACGGTTTGAAACAAGCTCCTAGAGCATAGTATGAAAGATTGCATAACTATCTTATTTAGATTGGTTTTCAAAGAACTAATGATAATAGTAGCTTGTATATTAAGGAAGGACTAGATAATAAGATTGTCTTGGCAAAAATATTTGTAGATGATACTGTTTTCACAGGGAATGATGATCTATGCAAAGAATTCTCAGAACAAATGAACAAAGAATTTGAAATGTCTATGTTTGGTGAGATCAAATTCTTTGTTGGTCTTCAAATTCAACAGAATAAAAATGGTATCTACATTACTCCATCAAAATACATCAAGGAGATATTGAAAAAGTTTGGAATGGAAGATTGTAAACTAGTTGGGACTCCTATTTGTACCGGATTAAAACTTACCAAGGAAGATGAATCAAAAGAAGTAGATCAAACATTGTATAGATCTATGATTGAAAAGTTGTAGTATGTAGTTCATACTAGGCTAGATATTGCCCTTGTAGTTGGTATTGTAGCAAGATTTTCAGCAAAACCAAGAGAAAATCACATGATGGCAATCAAAAGAATAATGAGATATTTGAAAGGAACTGAAGAGTATGGTTTATGGTATAAGTTTGGAGGAAATTTGGATTTGAAAGTGTTTACTGATACTGATTGGGCAGGAAACCTTGATGACAGAAAAAGTACAAGTGGAGGTGCATTCTTTCTTGGAAAGAGGTTGGTTTTCTGGACAAGCAAAAAGCAAAATTATACATCTCAATCTACAATAGAGGCAGAGTATGTTGCCGCAGTAGTAAACTGTTCTAATATTGTTTGGTTTAAATAGCTGTTGGAAGGCATGAAGATGGAAATCAAAGAACCAGTTGTTATGTTCTATGATAATACAAGTGCAATCAACATATCTAAGAATCCAGTGATGCATTCCAAAACCAAACACATTGCAATAAAATATCATTTTGTCAAAGAATTGGTGCAAGATAAGGAGATCAGATTAGAATATGTTCATACAAAAGAATCAAATTGCAGACATATTCACAAAGCCATTACCTAAGGATGCATTCTTGTATCTAAGAGGTAAGTTAGGAGTCACTCCCCTATCTAAAGTTCACTAAAATACAGTTTTAGTGATGCATCAACTCATAATAGATTGAAGATCTATCAGTTGATGCAACATAACTAGGAAATATTGCATATGAATCAATACTAAAGGTACACTGAAATTCATTTGAGTTGAGTTGTCTTTGGCATGTGTTGTCAAAGAGGGAGAGTTTTATTGTCATATCTCTCTAAATTTTTTTCAAAATATAAAGAGTTTGCTATGTAATTCCTTCACAGAGGGAGATTACTGTAAGAGGGAGAGTTTTCTATCTTAGAGGGAGAATTGTTATGTTGACATGTTGTGTTGCCATATAAGAGAAAGACTTGTTTTCAAATTTCATTTCTGCTATGACATGTTGTGTTGCCATCAATGCCAAAGAGGGAGATTGTTGGATACAATTGTTAATTGTGTATTGTCTTTGATGTTACACAAATGTCATATCAGCCATCAGACAGAGTCTACCAAGCTCAGATGGTCAGCAAAGCAATTTACAGTGTCTACCGAACGTTCCTGAACATTACACAGTAAGTTAGCTCTTACCGAGCTCACTCGGGCATCAAAGGATCTTGTTGCAGAAAGTTAATGTCAACCAAGCTCCCAAGGTTAACAAAGGGAAAGTCAATGTTTATGGAGTTCACTCGGTCATCAAAGAGAAAGTTAGCTTTTATCGAGCTCACTCGGTAAGAAAAGGAAGGTTAGCTTTTACTGAGCTCACTCGGTAAGCAAAGGAAGGATAGCTTTTACTGAGCTCACTTGGTAAGCAAAGGAAGGTCAGTATTTACCGAATTAACTCAGTCTCTGAAGGAAGTTGCAAGGTTTGTAGTGTTTATCAAGCTTCACTTGGTTAACACTGGGGAAACCATTCTGGAGCAGTGGTCACCGAGCTGGGTCGGGCAGCAAAGAATTTTATTGTTCTAAAGAATTAAGTTTAATTGTTTTGTGCAGCCGACTGATTTAATGTTTTTATCTGTAAGGTATATATGAAAGGTCAAGATGTGAATTCATAAGATGCAAGAGTGTGGATGAATAAGAGTGTGAATGTATGGATATGGAATGAGCAAATATTAAATATATGAGCGAATGTTGAAGAAGGATTAGATATGCTTATGGAGTTGCAAAGTTGTATTTGATCGGTTAGGATCTAGTGAAGCAGAATAGAGATCTGTATTCAAAAAAGATGAGTTGCATATATTTCAGATCACTTCATTGTTGCTTTGTAATCATTGTAACAGTGATTCAAAATCTCTTAACAGAGTTGGTTTAACAACCATTTTGTAAATCCTCTAACAAGGTGACAATTCAGTTGAATTTTTTTAAAGACCTCTGACAAGGCCACTTCTAACAGGGTGATTAAATCCTCTAACAGGGTCACACCTAACAATGTGTTTTGTAACTTTTAACAGGGTTGGCTCCTAACAGAGCTCACTTCAGAAGAGTGAAAATTGGTAACTAGTTACTTGGTGGTTTTTCGCAAATTGAGTTTCCACGTTAAATCTGGTGTCTCTTGTGTTCATGTTATTTCTTTATGCATACATGTTAATCACTTTAAATGCTCAATAAAAAAAATATCTATCAAGTTTTAGCATTCATTTGTGTGGTTACCTAGTATCAGCAACAACTATATTTTAAGACATCTAAGGATCTGTGGATTTATTTTTGTGGTAACTGATTCACCCCTCCCCTCTCAGTTACTCCATCTCTATTTCCAACATGAAAATGGTGACATCATGGGCCCACTCTTTTTAAAGAGGTAATAATAGCATGTCCTCCATGGCGATTATCAGTTGACACGAAACACAGAGGAAGCATTTTATTGGTCTGTTTAAAAGAATAAGTGCACAGTCATTGCTATATTTTGATCACCGTTGATCAAGGCAAGATTGACGGATTGCACTTTCCCGCATTATCAAGTTGCTTGGTGTTTAAATAATGAGGGCATGGTGGGACCAGGACCAGACCTTAGGAAATACGTTGAGTCATGCCACGCTGGAGAGTATTAAGTGAAATGGAGCGCATTCATTGGTGATAGGTGACAGGTGTGCCAGGTTGGGAGCAATGATGTCATGGGTGCTATGTCGCTATTGAGAAATTTGTAAGTTTCGCCCTTAGCGACATGTTGCCTTCACGAGAAATATAAGTGACAATCTTTTTTGAGGTTTTTCGGCAACTATGAGATTCCTAAGTGGCACGGTGGACATGCAATTTTACTACTTTGTCAGAAGCATTGATGAGGGTCATCATGACCTCACTTGCCTTTATCTTGCTGGCCCCAAAATCTTGAGAAGTCACCAAAAGGTGCTATGTTGCTATTGATAAATCTATGTAACTCGTCGTTAGCGACATAGCGCCCTGCCGAAAAACTTTGAAATTCGATGAAGTGTGTGGGAAGATAGGTGGGTTCCGCTTAACGTGTCCTTAGCCAATTAGAAAAAGGACAAGTGGCAACCAAAATAGTGACAAAGGGTGATGTGGTGCTCCAGATTAGGTGATGATGTGGCGAGATTGTAGATAGAATGAGGAGATTGCAACACATGGAAGATCCTGTGGTAGGCGCTATATCGCCAATGGAAGTTGCTCAAAAGTTAACCATAGCAACATAGCGCCCAGCTAGGAAAAAAAATCTGATGGGACCCAAGCAACGTGGTAATATAATTGAGATTATAATATGATTTTATTTGTGCTAGCAGTGCAGGGTTTTCTCACGTCATCAACAATTGGACCCACGCCCTATTCACAAGATATATGAGAGATTATGATCGTCAGATTAATCTTAAATCAATGATAGGTGCTATGTCACTATGGAGAGTTGCTTGAAAGTTATGATTAGAGACATAGCAAAAAAGGGCCCACCATGCTTTTCTGAAGTAATGCATCAAATGTTAGCCACATGATCAAATCAGGATCAATGACGGGCGCTACCTCGCTATGGCAAGGTGCTCACTCTTTATGTATAGCGAGATAGCGCCTAAGTGACACGTTTCCTCAGAGTTTAGTAGGGTCCATTTCAAAGCGCCAATAAGGAAGGAAAGATACACATGGTGGGTTTTCATTGGTTTGACTACCAACTTGTCAAACGGAGCGTGAGTCATTTTTGCTTTATGTCCCAAGATCGTAGGATTTTTCAGAAATCTACGGTATGAATTTGAATGAAGAAGGTGATGCCACCTTGTGCATTAACGAGAAGTGGAAGCTTCATTTGTAAGAAAAAATTGAATATATCATAGAAGGTCTTCTTAATCCCACCTTATGCGAACAAAGATCTCGAGCTTTTCTGAGCAGAAGGAGAATGTCAGAAAGAGTTGGACGAGGTTTTTGTGAAAGAATCAATAAAGTGGTTAATGAAATAGGCTATTTGTTATGGGCAACAACAAATGAGGAGTTGGTGAAAGTACAGTTGTTTTACAAAACTGTTAGAAAAGATTTTGTTGATATTAAAGCAATTACAACTTCTTTAATAACCATGTAAAGAGAAGTCATGAGTTTTGATTGGCCAGATGATGCTATTTTTAATGAGTGGAAGGATCAATTTGTGTTAGAAGAGCAGGCACAACAGGGTGACGAGGCAGATGATGATGTTGAGGTAATTGCCACCCCTGTAGGTGATGATGAAAACAAGGAGGATCCTTAGGACAAAGAATAGCAATAGGCGACTAAAGGTGACTCATCACTTTCTAACTTAGTGGCAACTTACTCCGAGGATGAAGAGTAAAAAGAAATCAGATCATAAACTCTTGTTTCAACAATTGAAAATATAACAGAAAAGGACCCATAATTTATTTTTTTGATGTCTTTGTCTTTCTGTTATCTGCAGTTTTATCCTTTTATGACAGGTGAATGTAAGTCTCTTTTAAAGAACACCTGTCAATCATAATTGCCCTTTGCTTGTTGCAACTCATGCCTATATAAATGAGTTTTCAAGGCATTGTGAGGGTCTAAAACTTGTGCAAATTTTGTCTTTCAAGAAAAGTACATTACAGTCGATCCAATAGTATGCAGAAGGTTTTGAGTTTGCTTCCATTGTACTTTATGATAAGCAAATTGAAATGATAGAAATGGAAACCTATTCTGGGCATTCAATTGGTTATTGTATTAGTCATATGAAAAGGATAATACAAAGGGGTATTTACACTATATCTATGTCATCAATTTCTATCTCCATTTTATTGGTTTGTTTACTTTGAAGTCATTTAAATAAGGTTTATTTTGCTAAATGCAATCTGGATGGGTTGTATGCTAGTTTTATTGTTACTTTTAGTTCAAGCAATTATATAAATGCTTCAGTAAATCAATAGGTTTTATGAGTTCATAAAAGGGATATTGCATAAGAATGGAGACAGGTGATTACAGTTGATTAGTTCTTATACAAGTTATTTGAATTAGATCTCCCGCCAATAGTTAATTTATTTCCCAATGGATAAGGCACTGGTCCCATAAATTAGAAGTAAACAAGGATGAATTCTGCTGTTGCATATCAAATCATCTTATAAAATCAAAATTATTTTCAATCTTGTTCAATAATTATAAATGCTGGTCTCAACTCATTTATATCTAATTCCTGAGTCTTAGGTAGCTGTTATTTCCAAGAATATTTGTAAATTTTAGGAGAATTATGACCAGATCTGCTGATAAGGGATGTGTATAAGTTTGAGAGCATTGAAGAATTGAAGTGAGCTGTGTATGTATGTGAGGGTAACAGATGAGAATTAGAATCAAACTAAGATAACTTCATATACAGTTGCATCAAATTATCCCTAGGTATACCCGGCTTGGTTTAGCATAGCCAGAAGAGTAGGAAACCATTATTTGGTTTTGTTGAAGTTGGCTCCAAACGGGTTACTCATACAACTGACTATGGGAATTAGCTGATCCTTAGGTTGTGTGAGTGTTATCATTCTGGTATTGAACATTTTTTTATTTAGTAGTTTTAAAACACCAACAATGAGGAAACACAAAATTGATGTTCCTAATACATACAAAGACAAGGGTTCTTCAACCACTTCAAAGGGCAAGGGCCAAGCTTTAGTTGCAAGTACAAACAATGCAGAGGAATGGGTTCTAGATTCAGGAGCATCTCATCACATGGGTGCTTCAAGGGAGCAATTTTCCTCTTAAAAAACTTCAAATGTACTTTACATCTATGTGGGAAATGATACTCAAATTAAAGTAGAAGGTAAAGGGAATGTTAAGTTAGAGAATGCCGTCTTCAAAGATGTGCTTCATGTTCCTAGCCTAAGCACCAACCTTCTCTCCATCTATCAAATCACTCACTATGGATGTGGAAACAAAGTAGATTTCCTCCTCGACACAGTAGTGGTGAAGAATCTCCAAGATGATTCAATGGTGATGATTGGAAAGGAAAACCATGAGACTAGACTTTATTCTTTCTCACATTTTGTGCCTAAGTCCACGTCTCTTGCCTTGTTGACTCATTCAAACACACAAAGTAAACTATGGCATGAAATATTTGGACACCTTAATTATCGCTACCTTCTACAATTAAGTAGCAAGGAAATGGTCATTGGTCTACCTCAAGTCAAGTTTTCAGAGGGAGTATGTCCTGGTTGTGAAGTAGGTAAACATCCCGAAGAGAAATATGACAAGGGGAAGTCTTGGAAGGCAACTGCTGTTCTAGAATTGGTACATAGTGATGTAGCTAGCCCCTTTCCAGTACCTTCTTTTGGTAAGGCCTGCTATGTTCTCACATTTATTGATGACTTTTCAAGGTACACTTGGGTCTTCTTCCTTGGTCATAAGAGTGAAGTCTTTGACAACTTTATCACATTCAAAGCTCAAGTTGAGAAAAAATCTGGGAAAGCCATCAAGATACTAAGGACAGATAATGGCAGAGAATATGTCAACTCCAAACTTATAGACTATTGCACACATAAGGGGATAGATCTTCAACATTCGGTTGCATACACGCCATAGCAGAATGATGTAGTTGAAAGAAAGAACAAAACCCTTAAGGAAATGACTACTTGCACGCTTCAACACAAGTCTCTCGATCAAGTGTTTTGGGTTGAAGCCATGTGCTGTGCCAACTACATTCAAAACAGAAGTCCGCATAAGGCCTTAGATGGAATAACACCTTTTGAGGCATGGTGTGGTAGGAAACCAAGTGTTAAACACTTCAAATTTTTTGGTTCTCCAGCATGGGCAAGGATACTTCCACAAAAGCTTAAGGCATTAGAACCACAAAGCAAACCATGCATATTTGTTGGATATCCTAATCATCTCAAGGTATATTAATTAATGGATCCAGAGACTCACGAAATATTCTATAAGAGGAGTGTTCATTTTGAAGAGACATGTCCAAGTTTGGCTTCTTCAACTCCTCCTTCTTTCTCCTATGTGGATAGTGATCATAGTGATGAAAGTGACTTGAAACATGAAATTCCTCCAACCTTGACTTGTAGGACACCACCTTCGTAAGGTCAACAAATAGTTGAGGACATTCCTTCATCTTCTTCCACTAAACCTCGTTGGGCATAGCAGACCCTTGATGCAGCAAGTTCATTAGTGGGAAATCCTTCAGATACTCAGAGAACTAGGTCACAACACAAGTCATTTCCACATGCATACATAGCCATTGCTTCAGATCCACGGTCTTTTAAGGAAGCATTAGGGATTCCAGAATGGGATAAAGCTATGGAGGAAGAATACAATTCATTGCTGAAAAATAACACATGGGACTTAGTCCCCCTTCGTAAGGGAAGAAAAGTGGTTCGATGCAAGTGGATCTATCGAACCAAATTTGCAGCAGATGGAAGTGTTGATAAACATAAGGCTAGACTAGTTGCCAAAGGTTTCTTGCAAGTTCTAGGTATTGACTATACAGAGACTTTTGCAACAGTTGCCAAGATGAACTCCATTCGCCTAACACTAGCAATTATTGCAACTCGAGGATGGGTTGTACACCAGATGGATGTTAAGAGCGCATTTTTTAATGGTGACCTTCATGAGGAAATTTATATGGAGCAGCCACAGGGGTTCATACAGGATTCTACTATGGTTTGCAGATTAAAGAAATCTATTTATGGTTTAAAGCAGGCTCGTCAGGCTTGGTATGCCAAAATGGATTCATTTCTCCTCTCAACAGGTTTCACAAGATGTCATTTTGATTCAAATGTTTACATTCTTCAGAAGGATGATTCTCACTTGATCTTAGTGCTTTATGTCGATGACTTGATCATTACAAAAAGCACTGCATCCATCATAGCCAGTGTCAAGACCTCTCTTCAGGACAAATTTTCCATGACAGACTTGGGTTTGCTACATTACTTCCTTGGCATTGAGATCATACAGTCTTTAGCAAGGATTTCACTTTCACAGCCCAAGTATGTTGTTGACTTGCTTTCTCGATTTCACATGAGTGACTGCAAGCCTACTCCTACTCCCTTCCTATCAGGTGTTAAGCTAGAGGCTAAGTGTACCACTCCACTTGTTGATGCAACATTATACAGATAGTTAGTTGGGAGCCTTATCTACTTGATACACACACGCCCTGATATTGCCTTTGAAGTTGGTATGGTTTCACACTTTATGCAAGAACCTCATGAGCTTCATTGGAAGGCTGCCAAATGCATTTTGCACTATATCAAGTGTACACATACACATGGGATTCATAATGCAGCTGGTATAGGGCTTCAGTTGATTGGATACATAGATTCAAACTATGCAGGGGACTTAGATTCTCAGAAGTCTACCTCAGGGTACATATTTCACCTTGGTTCTGACCCTATTTGTTGGCAAAGTAAGAAGTAGAACAATGTTGCTCTTTCTTCCACAAAGGCTAAGTATCGAGGGGCTATCAATGCAGTTACAGAGGCTCTTTGGTTATAGCATGTCTTGGAGGAGTTTGGATTCGATCTACCTAAGCTGATAGTTCTTCATTGTGACAATCAGAGTTTCATTGAAATCTCTAAGCATGCAGTTCAACATTAGTGGACAAAGCACATTGAGGTTCATATGCACTATATCAGAGAGATAATGCACGAACAGATCATTGCACTTCAGTACTGTCCTACGATAGAGCAGGTAGTTGATATCTTCACCAAACCCTTCACTGAGGTCAAGTATACTCATTTGCAAGATCTCTTGGGGGTGCGAGATGTTGCAGATAGGGAAGTCCCTTGACTTCTCTCTTCTTCTTCTTCTTCTGGGAGGGATTATTTCCTCTTATGAGGTTTTCTTCTCTCTCTCTCTCTCTTTTGTACTTATCTCTCTTTTTGAAGGAGGGTTTTTCCCATGAGGTTTTCCCTCTTTCTCCGCCTTATGAGAGATTGCATTGCAACATTTAGGATTGCTTTTGTACATGGGTACCTAACATGGCCTAGTAGTCGGGACCCATTATGCATTAGTGAGCTTAAGTGCACTCCCCTAAGTTGCACTTAAGGGGTGGGGGGTGTTGGTGTAAATGGGTATTTACTATTTACACTTTACTTAAGTTTACTTAGGTTAGTGCATTATTTTATTATTTTCCATTATTTTATTATTTCTCTTTATGAGACACTTAGGAGTTTGCACGTCTTTTAGAGTTGTCTTGGAGACAACACAGAAGTATGCAACTCTAATTATGCACATGGTGTCTACACCACAGGAGTTTGCATCATTCATTGAGTTGTCATGTAAACAACACAATTTTTCACACTCTTAATTTTGCACATGTTGTCTACAACACTGATGTGCGTGTTTCACCTTTGTAGGCTTATCCTCTCATCATTGCACTTACTTTCGTGCATAATGGAGGATAACCCATATCTGGTGGACATGTGCCTAGTTGTTGGACTTATCATGATGTTGATTCCAAGGCATTCTAGATGCATCTCAGAGGCCTTTATATTGAGGCACTCCTAGTGTACTTGTACATAGAATTGAATACTATACAATTATTCTGATCATACTCTGGTCTAATTTGTGCTTGTGTTTTGAGTTCCTTGGTCTTGGGTAAATTCTTCCCTAAGGAAGATCCTTACAATTATTCTGAAAGGTTAAGTGTCCATTTAGTTTGTTACATAACCATGACCAACAATTGTTAGGATGTTTAAAATAACTGAGGGAGATGCTAATCAATTATCCAAAGTCTAGATGCACCAATTGAACAAATAAACACTTAAACAACTTTATATCTTATCATTCCATAACTTAGTCTCTACAGTCAACTTTTAGCAACATCAACCAGTTGTCGACTATACTAAATATAATAGATTTGCATAATATAAAAATTAATTAGTAAAGCACCATAACTAACATTCACACAAGTTTGACACTAGGATTTAATGTGGAAACCTAATTTTGGAAAAACCACCAGCAACATGTCACTAATTTTCACTCTTATGAAGTGAGCTCTGTTAGGAGCCAACCCTATTAAAGGTTACAAAACACACTTTTAAATGTGACCTTGTTAAAGGTTTTAATCACCCTATTAAGAGTGGCCTTGTTAAAATACTTTATAACATTCTCTTAGAATGTCACCATGCTAAAGGATTTACATGTGACTATTAGGTCAACCTTGATTAAAGGATTTTAAATATTGTTTACAATGGTTAGAAAGTAACAAAATGTTTAGATTTGTCAAGTACAACTCACTTTGCATGTACAAATCTCAATTCGGCTCATAAGTTGATTCATTGTCTGGCCTCCATCATCATCTCAATCTCTAATTCACTTGGCAACCCTTCAAGCAATCATTCTTCACCTCCCTTTAGCTCTTCTAAGCTTTATGCTTAAATTTTCTAGTCAATAACATTAGCAACTACTCCAACACTAGAACTCTCTCACACTCTCTCAATAGGTTAGGCCCTTGTACCTCCTCAAATAGGCAATTTTGATCTTTTTTCACTTAAACATCACCATAAATCTTAAGGTTTACGATTAGATACACTACATACAATGAATTTGATTGCCATCTTGTTTATCCTCTTCTTTTTCTTGAAATTTCTCTTGGAATCCATTCCTCAAGTTGTTTACCTAATCCTCTCCTAGCATTAAATGATCCAGCTCATTGATCCTTATCTTCAACATGCTTTCCATATTCCAAGAAATGAACTTAGTTGTCAGGAAATTATGGTTTCTCACAAACTGTCAAAATATTATTCCTTAGCCAACACTATGTTCTAACACTCAGTCATCACTGGGTTACTCGATCGCTACTAAATTTCTTTTTCAGCACATACATTGTCACTCAGTCGATATTGATGCTTGGTCAACACTAATTTTTCTCGACTTGTTTTGGTGCTCAACTGACACTAGCATCACTCGACTTACACTTCAAGTTTCTTAATCTTCTACTCTATTATGCAGTCAAGACTATGCATTTGATCAGTCTTTGATTACATCTTCAAGGCTTTCACATTACTATCTTCTCCAGTTATAACATGATGTAAATAATCACTTTATCTTGTCAAAGTCCAACTAATCAAGTGCTCATTTGTAGTTTCCTCTTCATAACTCAAA
This sequence comes from Cupressus sempervirens, assembly GCA_028749045.1. Taxonomy (NCBI): domain Eukaryota; kingdom Viridiplantae; phylum Streptophyta; class Pinopsida; order Cupressales; family Cupressaceae; genus Cupressus; species Cupressus sempervirens. Next base: position 693,800,914 of record CM053784.1, read on the forward strand.
CTAAACAACTTCTCAAATCCTTTTCATCAATCAAATAGATATGACATTAATATTAGATAGAAAATTGTCTCACCAATAGGTTTGACATCGATGACAACATAAAAATTGTTCCAATTGTAGTTTCCAACAACAAGTTCTAGCAAATGGATAGCTAAATAATATATGCTTAGTTATTTCAGAGTCAATTTTGGATAGTGAACATATTGATGGGCCTTCTAATCCCAACTTCATAAATCTATTTGCAGTTAGATTTCTATTCTGGATAGCAACCCATAAAAAAATGCCAACTTTAGGTAGGCAAGTTGAGTCCCAACATAAGTTTAATGGAATTTCAATTAACTGTCATCTTTGAGATTTAGTAATGAGTTCATATCCTAACTTAACTTTTTATTTCCCATCTTTTGATGCTCCCCAACTTAATTTATCATCTCTATCTTTAGGATTAGCTAGGCATTGATTTATGAAATGATTATATTGCAATTTTTCATATTCAGGTAAGTTTGTTTTGACAACTAATTTCCATTCACATTTGACTAAATTTTTGGAGATTGTAATATTTTGATAGTCTCTAATTGAAAATCCCTAAAGAATTGATAAAGTGGTTTTGATATTTGGGGGTAGATTCAACTTATCTGGAGTTGGGAGCCCATCCCAATAGTCTTCCCAAAATAAAGCATTTCTCTTGTTTCCTATATCCCAAGTTAGATTCTTGCAGATTAGGGAATGACATTGCATCATAAAATTTCAAGTTATAGAGCTCTAAGGGGGGTTAGATGTTTGAAAACTAGATAATGGGTTAGTTGCAAATAGATATTTGTGATAAAGAATTCTGGCCCATTTGCTATATTTTTCTTGAAATAATCTCCACGCCAACTTAGCCCCTAGTGCCTCATTTTTCCAAATCAAAAATTTAATACCTAAACCAACAATATTTTTGGTTATGTAGATGGAATCCCAATGAATGGAAGCTTGCTTTTTCTTTTCTTCTAGCCCATTCCAAAAGAAATCTCTCATTTTCTTATCTAAGTCATTTTTCACCCCTTTTGATAAAGGTAGACATGACATTTGGTAGGTAGGAATAACAAAGAGCACAAATTTGATCTTGGTTTCTCTACTAGCCTTAGTTAACCATTTCCCTTTCCAATTTTCAATTTTGTGTCAAATGACCATTTTATTAATATCAAAATATTTACATACAACCTCGTTCAAAGTGCAACACAAGGGAAAAAAGAACGTGGTAAAGAAAAACCCCTAGTATAGCTCGAGATCAAAATCTTGTATACGTACATTTGTACTAAATGGGGCTTGAAGAGGACATCCCCTCTTTTACAACAACTATTAGGGGGCATACCCCCTATTACAATTAATTTCATGAGAATAAAAATGGTTCGTTAAAGGTTATTTACAAATGATATTTACTTTTAAAAGAGACCAATGCAATGTTGAAGTGACACCTTGACGGTAACCCTCTATCTGCCTTTAATCCACCTGTCATAGCAAAGAGAAACTACCATGCCAAAATAACTTTGAATAGGGTTAGAGTACAATAAACCTGAACATTAGCTATAATTTTCAGAGGAGTAAATACCATTTAGGGATTTCACCTAAATTTGATTGATATTAAATCCTTTAAATAACTAAATGTTCTCCGAAAATCATAACAAAGAGCATTGTTCATCATTATACTTGACAACAACTCAAAAAAATACTTCGAATAAAACCATCCATAGTCAACATAGTTATTAAAAAATTTCTATGCTAATAGATTAACAATAATGTTAAGATTTAAATAAGCAGTAGGAGTAAAGTTAAATAAAACAAGATGTAATGAGAGTTTTAGAGCTTGAGTTTCAACAAGCTCTATAGATTAAGTTAAAACAAAAAGTACAAGATGGTCACTAGTCCACTCTAAAGGCCTCCCAAAGGTCCTCAATAGCAACTATGAGGGTTCTATCTTACAGGATATCCTCCTCCATGAAGTACCACTCCTACCAATCTTCTTCTAAGGGCTTAATGATTGAGCATAAATTGAAGAGGAAACTCATGTTCCTCTTGTAGGAATCACTTTCTACCCAGAAGTCAGTCGGGTTCTCCATGAAGATGATTGGGTAGGTGACAATGGGTTTCCCATGAACATAAATCATGTTACAATTTTATGCTAATGGGATGGTAAGGTCAACCCTAATATTTTTGAAGACAGTGCCCAAGTCACCAAGTAAAGCATCTTCAAACAATGCCCTACATAAGGTGGCTATGAGATCATGGACCACATAAAAATAGTAAGCAACTACAATGAACATGGATGCAATATCCAGGTTGGACTGGAATCTATTATTGATGAAATGGGTCCCTAAGCATCGTAGGATAGCCCACAAAATGAGCATGTTCTTAAATTTGACTATTTGTATAATGCATTCTATTTTGATCGGTCTGTTGAAAGCCATGAGCTGAGAGGGGAAAGAAATCTTGATCAAAGTATCCATTAAAGAAGACTGGAGCCTAGAAAGCCAACCCTCAAGATTAATAGGTGAAGGGATGCTTTCCAACCTATCACTATAAATTCCATAAAGGCATACAATTTAATCACTAAGAAATTTTTCTAAAAAGTACTATCCTTAACACAAAAGAAATAAAGAAGGTGTATATTGTACGATGATATTCTTTGTAAAGACATCATCTAGTGAGGGATTTGACCAGGAAGAATAAATGTGATCCACTAAAAAGAAAAGAAACCTTAAGAAGATATACATGTTAAACTATCTCAAAAAAAACATGGACACGTGTCTTCCTTGTGAGGGATGACTGGTAAAATGAATCATGACTTCAAAATTTTGTCTAAAATACAATTTGAGCCTTTGATTTTTTTTAAACCGAATGAATGGCAATGAATGTTCACTGTTTGTGCCATTAAACTTCATAAGCAAAAACATTAATTGGTGTTTGTATTATTATTATTATTAATGTAATTTTTGTTTGAGTAAATTGGACACATGTCTTCTTTGCAGGGGACAACAGCAAAAACTTTTAAAGGTATTAAATTCCTTACGAATGCAAAACTTTTAAAGATGAAAGCTTAATCATATTTAACTTAAAAAACACATTTCCAAATCTTTCAAGGAGTCTACAAGTCTATAATTAATTAAACAAAATTTGAATGAAACTGCATATTTTCATTAATATTCAAACCACAATTACAATATTCACAAGGAATGATCCATATTTGCTTATAATTTGTTAAACCAAAACAAAACCCAAAATATGACAGTTATGGGTTGTCAACCCTAGAAAACCCTAGTGGTGGTGCCCATCACCAGTGTAGAAATGTCAGGTAAGGATTAAATTTATAAATTCATCAAGATATGTGTTTTGTGTAGGGTTATCTGCAATCTCAACATCTAGATAAAACTATTTTCTTAAAAAGTCTCTTCCACGCTATGCCCATTTCCTGTGGTACCTCAATTGCCCAACAATGAGGTCTAACAGAAAAGGTTGCATTGCTACATTCTAATGTCATCACTCAAATACACTTATTTGAACGTATGCCTTAACAGCATAAGAATGTCTTTCTTTTGTCCTTCGAGATTGAGAAGAGATGCAAGAAATTGAGAAGTAATGTCTGTGTTGACACAGTACCTATTTTTATTCTCTAGAAACTCATGGACAAGCACCATTTTCATGACCTCAAATATAAAAGGACCAATATCATTTAGGTTTTCATTAGGAAAAGGGCCTAGAAATGCCCTTTGTGGTCCTTCCAATTCACACCTCAATCTTATTAGAGTGTCCATTGCTAACAATTTACATAAACCAAACAATCTACACCACCAACACTAGAGGTAGGGGGAATTCACCTAAACAAGACAATTTTTCCTTAAACGAGATGAAAATTATCACTACTAAACACTACCATAGTCACTTCAAAAAGAAAATTGATAAATGACGAAGAAAAGAGCCTACTAATAACTTAATAAGGTCAACTACCATGGCATTCATTTAACCTTCCATATCCCTTAGTCCTTAAAGTTAAATTATATTAGTAGAAAATCTTTGGAAATATTTCCTACATATGCAAGATAATAGTTTATAATTTTTCTTCTATACCAAAGCAAAGGTGAAGCATGCAAAGTGGATAGTAGAGGGAATGTAACTAACAACGATGAGAAATCTAATTAATGTCAACTCGCACTGCAAGTGCCAAGTGGAGGTAGCAGCGAGGACAATAGACACTTGTCACCATTACAAAAATTAAAATTAGATCGAGGTTTCATTCTAGGCATTTGACCCAAAATAAAACTTCCAACATTGATATATAATCATCAAACGATACACCATTGTTCGGTACAACTTCACTATGTTGTATTTATTACCAATTGCCTTTTGCAAGTCATTATGTAACACATTTTAATATGTACTTTTTCCAAATAGGGAGGGCGTTTCGAGACAACTTCTAGTAGGCAAAAAATGTGATCATCAACAATCATCTAGTGAGGCATAAAATAGTTTGGATTTATAATAATTTGAAAAATATGAGTACAATCGAACCAAAAAATTGAAATAGTTGCATAACCTTATAAAAGCCTATACACGATTCTATTCTATGAACACTAAATAGAGTACAATAATTTATAAGTATACCTATTATATGTTGTATATCCTTTAAATACCTCCCAAAGAGTCTTGGTTCTCCTTCTTATAGAAAATGAAGGGGTGCGTATAAGCTTCAGACTCTTTGGAAACTAATAACTAATTTGCATAGTTTTCCCAAAAAATTTACAAAATGATTTGGAATTTTTTTTTTAATGAACTGCCCACCGCATAGCTTGAAACATTTCCAATAAATTGTCCATGTGTTCTATTCTTGCAACATGTGGATTCAGCCTCTTTTGTCATTGCAATTCACGAATTGACTAGTCCAACTTCTCCCTTTCTGCCTCCTGCTCCAATTCATTTTGATCACTTATATACCTAGGATAATTTATTCAAAGATCCCATGCAACATTGATCATGCTACTAATAATATCATACTGATCTTCTTCAGACCCAACCTGCCCTTAGTGCACTACAAAGTTTGGTGCCTATCCTCCTAGATGCTCTAGAATAGGAAGTCCCATGCTCATCGACTTTTCCAACTGCACTTGTTAATCTAGAGAAAATCTTGTGCTCTAAGTACACATTCTCATTTTTATTGGAAACTTGGTTTTATAAAGCAAGTGCATTTAACACCAAAAGGAAATTAATTGTCATGTTTCACATGCTTTTAAAACAAGTTGTACAAAATTTTCCAATGTGTTACCTTTTTTTGCATTAAAAGCAACCAAATCACCTCATTAATTATGTACCCTTTCCAACTAAGGGGAAAAATTGCATCATACATTATGTATTTTTTTCCATCAAATGGGAAAATGTCACTTCATAATATATATATTCTTTCCATTTGAAAGGAAAAAATTGCTTCATAAATTATGTATTTCACCCAAAAAAAATGATTAATCACCTTGATTTTATAAAATTCTTCCACATTGGAAAAAAAATAGCCAATAAAATTAAAGTTTTTGTACATTGAGAAAAAAATTGCTAAGGGAAAATAATTTTTACCTCCGAAAAAAGTAATGGATTAGCCAACATTTTATAAATTTTATGGGGAGGGGGTTTCTTAAAGTTATCCCTGATTCTTTGTTTACAAGAAGTTCATTCAACCATAGCTTTATATCTTACTAGAATTTAAGATCATATATGTCTCAAAGAAAGGAAATTACAAATAACTCATTAATAAACTTTGTGGTTTTTCTGGTTATGTTACCATTTAACACAATCAACTTCGATCAGTAATAAACTGCTATTTTATTCTTTTAGAAGTATTTTTTTATATGAGGTTGTAACTCAACCCAAGGGAAACCATTTAATGGCTCTAACAACTTTTCTATTCCTTTAGAGTCTATACTAATTCAAACTTAGTCTAACATTCACTCAAATCAACATCTACGCACACATAACTGCATAAATATCTCTTTCTACATTATTAGTAGACCATGTTATACACTTATGATATATATATGTATAGATATGTGTATATATATGTATAGATATGTGTGTGTGTGTGTGTGTGTGTATAAGGCTTCGAAAAACAAAAAAAATTGTAAAATGGCTAATGAAGGCATGGACATCTTTTCTTGCTCATGCATATTACAATTAAATTTAGGCGAAAGTCAACTTCTTAAGATCACTCACCAGATAGTTCAGATTTTTGACATTTTTTAATTTCTAATTCATGTAAGTGGTTATAAAATTTCCTAACTAGAATAAAAGATGCTAGACAACTAGGGTTGGTCTTGTTGAGCTTCTATGTGGCTAAAGAATCAATTACTTCCTCTTTTTTATGAAAATAAACACACATCATGTAGACTTACAACATAGTTTTCCCAATCACAAAGATCATATTATTGACACACATCCTCTCATATTTATTAGTTCCCTTAAAATTAAAGGCCTAATCATTAACCACAATCACATTACATATAGGAAGGGATAAAAATGAATACTCAATTCCATTTAAATACCTTTTACACAATTCTTGAACATAACTCATAAAAAGAATTAAGAAAGGATATATGGAGGTAATTACTGAGGAATATTTCATTTCAATGTTCACAAATATCCAAGGTTCATGTTTTTTAACATAGATGGAGTTGATAAGTAGGAGATGATTTCCACAGCTAGTCAAATTGTGATGTGAATATCAGGATTTAACTGTGTGATTTTTGAGTCAAACTCGATGACCCATGTTTCATGAGTAGTGATTCAACATGAATCCATCTCTCATGAGAATAAATGGAACACTTAGCACTCATTGGATCTAGGTGATGCTCACAGGGGTGAAGCACCGGGACTTCCCGGGAGGTCACCCATCCCAGTACTACTCCAGCCTGAGCGCACTTAACTACGGAGTTTCCTCCACAGTTAAACCCAAAGCTTGCAACCCCATTTGCAAAACCTTCACCAAGTGTTGTGCCTTATGAACCATTCATTAGAAAGCCCCTTAAGCTCATCAATTGATAAGTAGGAGATGATTTCCACAGCTAGTCAAATTGTGATGTGAATATCAGGATTTAACTGTGTGATTTTTGAGTCAAACTCGATGACCCATGTTTCATGAGTAGTGATTCAACATGAATCCATCTCTCATGAGAATAAATGGAACACTTAGCACTCATTGGATCTAGGTGATGCTCACAGGGGTGAAGCACCGGGACTTCCCGGGAGGTCACCCATCCCAGTACTACTCCAGCCTGAGCGCGCTTAACTACGGAGTTTCCTCCACAGTTAAACCCAAAGCTTGCAACCCCATTTGCAAAACCTTCACCAAGTGTTGTGCCTTATGAACCATTCATTAGAAAGCCCCTTAAGCTCATCAATTGATAAGTAGGAGATGATTTCCACAGCTAGTCAAATTGTGATGTGAATATCAGGATTTAACTGTGTGATTTTTGAGTCAAACTCGATGACCCATGTTTCATGAGTAGTGATTCAACATGAATCCATCTCTCATGAGAATAAATGGAACACTTAGCACTCATTGGATCTAGGTGATGCTCACAGGGGTGAAGCACCGGGACCAAAACCGCTCAAAACTGCCATAAAATTTTGGTACCCGTTTATGATAAATAGACTTTTTCTCTTTCTATACATGTGTTATGCAAAAACTAATGAAGACCCATTTTAGCTAACTCCAAGACCTTACCCTAGAGTTTTATGGGCTATAGGGGGTCTATATAATAAAAAAGATTGTCGACTTTCTAATAGACCAAAACTATTTTTTTAATACCCATTTTCAAAAACAATGTGAACATTAAGTGTTAATTGTATAACACTTAAGTACTTGTCTTCAATATGTTTTCAAGACTAATTGAAGGACATCAAATAAGATAATTACATGATGTTAGCTATACCATATGCTCATTATAGACATCAATGACAACAATCAAAGACCAAATACCAAGTCAACATACTCCCCCTTTGGTATTGATGTCAATACCAACTTCCACTTGTATATCCATGTGTACCTATATATTTTGTATATCCATGTGTACCTATACCAGTATATCCATCATGTAGACATCTTCTTCATTTTTCTCCCCCTTTGACATCAATGACAAAGGAGATATACCAAGGTTTCAATGTAACAAAAAGATAAGCAAAATATGCTCCCCCTAAGACCTATCAATCATTTATGAACTTATGCAAGAGAAGAGAGGGATAACACACCCAATCTTGTTCTTAATCCTTCAAATGTAGCTTTTGAGAGAGGTTTTGTAAATATGTCAACAAGCTGATCTAAAGAAGGAACAAATTCTAATTCAACATTACCATTCAAGACATGTTCCCTTATGAAATGATAATGAACATCAATGTGCTTGGTGCGTGAATACATAACTGGATTCTTAGAAATGTTGATTGCACTTTGATTATCACAGTAGGGAGGAAATGGTTTAGACATTGTTACTTTCATATCTAATAAAGTTTGAACCATCCAAAGAACCCATTGACAACAAGAACATGTGGCTATATATTCAACCTCTACAGTAGAAAGTGTAGTAGATTCTTGCTTCTTACTATGCCAAAACACTAGCCTGTTACCCAAGAAAAATGTTTCTCCTAAAGTACTTTTTCTTTCATCTAGACAACCTACCCAATCTGAGTCAATATAAGCAACAAATATGAAATCATCATGTTTAGGATACCAAATACCATAATCCAAAGTACTCTGAATATATTTGAAAATTCTTTTAACTTCCATAACATGAGATTCTTTAAGAGAAGATTGAAATCTTGCAACCAAACATACAACATGCATGATATCATGCCTTGAAGCTATGAGATATAGTAAACTACCAATCATGGATCTATAAGTAGTCTGATCAACATTAGGAGAATCATCATTTTTAGTAAGTTTACATCCTGTTATCATTGGTGTTACCATAGGCTTACAATCTTCCATATGAAATTTCTTTAACATTTCTTTTGCATACTTAGTTTGGGATAAGAATGTACCATTTTCCAACTAAGAAATTTGCATCCCAAGAAAATAGGACAGTTCCCCAAGCATGGAGATTTCAAATTCAGATTGCATAAGCTTTGAAAAACCTTGACTTAAAGCATCATCATTGGATCCAAATACTATATTATCAACATAAATAAGAACAATGAGAACATCATCACATGTACCATATGTGTACAAATTTCTATCAACACCCCCTTTTTTGAAGCCTTTTTTCTAAAGATATTGATCCAACCTAGAATACCAAGCCCTCAGAGCTTGTTTCAAACTATAAAGAGCCTTTTTTAGCTTGTAGACATGATTAGGATAGTTTTTGTTTTCAAATCCTTCAAGTTGATCCATATAAAACTCTTCATCAAGATTACCATTAATAAATGTCATTTTAACATCCATTTGGTACATTTTAAAGTCCTTGAAAGTTGAATATGCAAGAAAGATTCTAATTGCTTCAATTCTAGCCATTGATACAAAAGTTTCATCAAAGTCCACACCTTCTATTTATGCATAACCCTTACAAACCAATATAGCCTTGTTTCTTGATATCTTTCCATTTTCATCTAGTTTATTTCTAAAGACCCATTTAACACCTATTGCATTTTTATCTTTAGGTCTAGGCACTAATTCCCAAGTTTTATTTTTTTCAATTTGACTTAGTTCCTCTTTCATAGAACTAACCCAAAACTCATCCATACTAGCTTCTTTATATGATTTAGGTTCAATTTGAGATAACAAACAAATATTAGCACATTCACTAGATGTAGTTCTTATTCTTGTTTGAATACCTGCATGTTTATCCCCTATAATATGTTCTTATGGATGATACTTCTTCAATCGTGTTCCTGTAGCCTTTCTACCTGTGGGTTCTAGTGTTTCTATTTGATCTTTTATCTCTTCTTCACCTTCATCAACTTTATTATCTACTTCTTTCAAGTCTTTATCACTTCCTTGTAGAAAAGTATTATCCATTCTTATTTCCTTTTTATCCTGCACAACTTCATCCACTTTCACCTGTACACTTTCAATAAGTTTATTCAATCTTTTATTAAAACATTTGTAAGCTTTACTTTGAGAAGAATATCCTAAAAAGATTCCTTCATCAAATCTTGAATGAAAGCTTCCTATTTTATCATTAGAATTCTTAATGAAGCATCTACTTCCAAAAATTCTAAAATGCTTAATAGATGCAGGATTTCCATATCATAACTCATAAGGAGTGTACTTAGTTTTTACCCTTAGTTGTGCCCTATTTAAATATATATTGTTGTTTGAGCTACTTCTTTCCAATACCTGTTTGGTACTTTAGATTCATCTAACATAGTTCTTGCTATTTCCTTCACTATTTGGTTCTTTCTCTCAACAACTCCATTTTGTTGAGGTGTCCTAGATGTTGCATATTGTCTTTTGATGTCATCTTTTTCACAATAATCAACAAATTCGTCTGAAGTAAACTCACCACCTTTATCTAATCATAACCATTTAACCTTCATGTCTGACTCATTTTCAACCATTTTCCTAAAAATCTTAACCTTGTTAAATGCCTCTGATTTATGTTTTAAGAATGTTACCCATGCCATTCTTGTATAATCATCTATAAAAATCATGAAATACTTTTCACCATTTAATGACATTGTCCTTGTAGGGCCATATAAATTAGTATGTACTAATTGTAATGGTTTAGAAGCAAAATATTCTTTTGAAGGAAAATATGTATTTGTTTGTTTACCATGTTGGCACCTTTCACAAATAACATTGTCTGGCTTACTTATACATGGCATACCTCCTACTTTCTGATGCTTACTAACTTTTACCAAGTTGTCAAAATTCAAGTGCCCGAGCCTTTTGTACCATAACCAAATTTCATTCACCTATCCCATAAGACAAACATCTTCATGATTATTAGTATTTGTGATATCTTTTAAATTATATACATTGCCTTTAGATCTTTTACTTGATGCAACCAACTGCCCAGATTTTAATTTGATTTGGTAACCATGGTCATAAAAAACAACTTCATATCCATGATCACAAATTTGACTAACAATCGAAAGATTTTACTTTAATCCATTAACGTAATACACATCATGAATGGACATTTTGTCACTAAGCATCAAAGAACCCAAACCTTTAATTTGCCTTGAAGAATCATCATCTGAACTAACATTGCCATCTTAGTAGTTAATCAATTTGTCAAACATTGTTCTATCTCCTGTCATGTGTCTATAACAACCACTAGCAATTATCCAAAAGTCTTTTTCTTCAGAATGTAGAGCCATTTTAACAAACATATACTTATTAATCATAGGCCTCCATATCTCAATCACTTTAGTACCAAATTCTTTATCAACTTGTAGACTAGCATAAGATTGATTGTTTTGATTTGACTTAGTTTTGCAATTACTCATAACATGACCAAAGAGATTGCATTTGTAACATCTTAGACTATTCATTTTAGGAAAGGAGTAACCAAAATGAAACTTTGAATACCTCCTTGACATGTATCTACAATTACTTATTCTATGTCCATATTGATGACACATGAAGCAATACCCATCAAAGAAAGAAGTGAACTTGTTTGAGTATCTTTTAGCCATGAATGAAGTACTTGATATAACCTAATTTTTATCATTAGAAATCTGATTAAAATCTGCATTTTTACCTACATTTGATGTGGTAGCATTCCAATTTGTATCCTTACTTTCAGATTTAAATATCTCGAATAAAGATTTATCTTTCTTGTTACCAGAATATTGTCCAAGTAGTATTCTCATATTTTTCTAACTTTCTTCTATATGATATTGCTTCATTCATTAACCTTGTAAATTCCCAATCTATAGAACTTAACTCTTCCTTAGTGAAAAAGATAATTCTCTTTTGTTCCTCAACTTGTAATTTCAATTCTATAACTTGTTGATTTAAGTCCTTAGTTTCTTTTTTAAAGTTATCTTTGCCTTTTAAGAATTGATTTTCTTGAACACTTAAATTCCTTTTTAATTCCTTGATATTTTTAAGTGCATAAAGAAATTCACATTCTAAATCAACCTCAACAAGTTGAACATCATCATCACTATCTAATTCTTGACAAGTGGTTTCTATAGCCATGAATGAAACTTCATTTTCATCACATTCAGAACTACTAGAGTCACTATCTGATACATCAACAATCAAACTCTTCTTCTTCTTAAAGAACTTCTTTTTTTTTTATAGAATTTCTTTTTACTTGATTTCTCTTTCTCATCATCTACTTCATCATGACTATTATAAGGACATTTAGATGCAAAGTGTCCTGTTTTACCACAATTAAAGCATTTGAAAGGAAGTTTACCTTTATATTTACCTAATCCTATATTTAATTTCCTTGATAAATGTGCTTCAAGAACATCAAGATCTTTTGATTCTAAAGAGATTTGCTTCACTTTCTTTTCCACCTTGAATTCTGCTTCATTGCTTGTGGATTCCTATTTGCCAAACTTTCTCATTTCATAAGCTACAAGTGCTCCATGAATATCTTCCATTGTATACTTGTTAATATCTCTAGTTTCTTCTATAGAAAATATCTTAGAATCAAATTTATCAGGAAGAGATCTCAAAACTTTCTTTACAACATCAATATCATCAATTTTTTCACCAAGTCCTCTTATGCCATTTACAGTTTCATCTATCTTAAGGAGATAGTCTTCTACCTTTTCATCATTACCCATCTCAAGGTCTTCAAATCTTGATTTCAAATGTTTTATCTTGGCTTCTTTAACTCTATCATTACCATGATATGTGTTTTTCAATTTGTCCCATGCTTCTTTAGAAGAACTGCAATGCATTACCTTAACAAAAACATCTTTAGATAAACTGTTAAGTATAACAAATTTAGCTTTCATATCAGTTTCATATTTCCTCTTTTCATCAGGATCTGTAGGTAAAATATTAGGAACTTTATAACCATTAACAACTTAAGCCCAAACATCAACATTAATAGATAACAAATATGTTTGCATCATTACTTCCCAAAAAACATAATCTGATTCATCAAATATAAGAACCTTTGAAGAACTGTCTTGAGCCATAAAATATAAGTATTCCACTTAACCAAAATCTACCCAAAGTTGTTAAACTTGATATAGGGAACCTTTCTCTGATACCACTTTTCGGAATAAAAACACCACTGAGAGGGGGGGTGAATCAGTGGTTTAAAATACTTTTAAAAACTTGAAACAATTACAAGTTATAAGAATTTAGCACATGGGCAAGATAGTTAATGAATAACAAAGTGACACAATACTTTAACATGGAAAACCCCTTAGGGTAAAAAACCACTTTTAATCTAAAAATTTATTGGCCTCTCGTGAAAATCTTTTAGAGCTACAACTCTAGGAAGCACCAACACCTTGTTTCAGAAACACTAATTTCAAGGAGCACCAATCCCTTACACCTGAAGCACTGACTTCATGAATATAAGAAGCACCAACTCCAAAAATGAAAAAGTGAGATATAAAATTAGAGGATCATCTTTGTTACAACATAAATCATGAATCACTAGTTTCAACTTCTTGTTGAAAACACAATGCAGGATATACTTCTATTCTCCTCAAAACATCCAATACCCAAATATATTTTCTTTTTCCATTAAGAGATCTTACCAAATACTGATATGAATGAATGAAGCAACAATATATAACCATTATTCTATGTCTGATAAACTTTTGCAATGAAAATCAAATCACAAATATGAAAATAGAAGCATAAAGCATTACCCTCTTTGCTGTCAAAAATCTGCCTGCAAATTGTTCGGTCTACAAGCAATTGCACACCAATTCTGCAACTTCTATCAAAACCACCTATTGGATGTTTTAGAGGAATGTATCCTCTACTTATAAACCAAGAAAATCAAAATTTTGGAGGCAGTTACATACTGCAAACTTCCATTAGACGAAAACAGCTCAAAACTTCCAAAACTGTCATAAAGATTTGGTACCTATTTCTGATAAATAGACTTTTTCTCTTTTTGTACATGCGTTATGCAAAAACTAATGAAGACCCATTTTAGCTAACTCCGAGAGCTTTCCAAAAAGGTATGATAGTTGGGGTCTAACTGATAAAAATTTTTGTCTAATTTCTAATAGACCAAAACCATTTTTTAAAAATTCGTTTTCAAAAACAATGTGAACATTAAGTGTTAATTGTATAACACTTAAGTATTTGTCTTGAATATGTTTTGAACACTATTGAAGGACATCAAATAAGATAATTACATGATGTTAGCCATACCATATGCTCGTTATTGACATTAATGACAACAATCAAAGACCAAATACCAAGGGTTCAACACAAGCTTGTTTGGAATCAAAACAATAGGTAAGTCTTCTTTTCCTCCCATCAAGAATGTTTCTATTTATGAGCAAGGTTTGTTTATCTTGAAAATCCTAGACCAAATAATAGATATGAATATCTCTAGAATGGATCATACCCTTGTGGGGAGGTTCTTGGGAGCAAGATGAAATATTGAGATTGTTAGAGCCTTTGTTAAAAGAAAATGGGCTTTGAAGGGACATGTTGATATTGTTGCAATGTCAAAAGGATGATTATCCTTCTATTTCTCTTGCGATGAAGATAGAACATACATTTTATGTAATGGACTGTGGGTTGTGGGTAAGCATAAAATGATTTTACAAAAATGGTCCCCAAATCTCAAATCCTAGGACGAATCGATGGTTCAAGCCCTTGTCTGGATCAAAAAATTTTGGTTTGCCTCTTGAGCTCTAGGTTGAAGATGTTTTCCAAGGAATAGCTATTACCTTTGGAGAACTCTTATCCATGGATGCAGTAATAGTTTCAAGAAGGAGGCTAACTTATGCCAAAATCTGTGTGGGGGTCATTTAAAGAGTTCACATGCCGGAAGATATTTCACTTAGATCTAAATTGCGAGTCTGGCAGTAGAAGATTGAATATGAAACCATCCCTTTTGCTTGTTTCCATTGTAAAAAATCGTGCCACTAGGCGAAGAAATGCCCTTCTAAGGTTAGTATTCTGATTTTTTACTAAAAAGAATGGGTTTGTAAAGGCTCTAAGGATGCTGAGGTCATGGGACAAAACCAAGTTGTGAAGGCGACAAAAGAGGATATTGTTTGTGCTCAGGCAGGGGCTATCCACTTGGGTATTATTAATGAGAAGGTGGCCCTAGAAAAGGAGGCATGTAATACCAGTAATAATCTAGAGATTGGGGATATTGTAGAGGGGGATGGTGAGAGTAGAAGGCTGGTAGTGATTGAGGCTACAGAGACCTTAGAAGTTGAAATCTCGGGTGACTTTAGCAAGAATATCTCCAATAGTAAGGATTCTGCCTATCAAGAGTCATAGGGTTGTGTTATTCTAGGGTCAAGATCCATGGATAGAAGGTGTTCTCCTCATAGGGAAGGACCTTTAAAGGATAACTCACCCAAGTGGGGGGATGCAGATGATATCTCAAGAGCTTTGCTAGACGAGGAAGAAGGTATTGGAGTAGACTAGACAGGTGTGGAGTCTAAGAAAAAAATTTGAGCTAAGACTAAGAAAAAGGAGGAGATCAGCTTTAAGAATAAAGAAAACTCCTTGCAAAATAGGCCTACAAGGAGTAACAAGTCAGGGGATGCCTCTCACTCCCTGACTCCATTAGAAAAGTGTAACAAAATAGGGCATCAATAGTGTAACAAAGTTGGGGTTATATCCCTAACCCCAACTAGGAAGGGGATCAAAGTTGGGGATTTTGGTCAAACCCTTATCCCTTTAGGGAGACCCACTAATCAACATAAAGGAATTTTGGAGACTAACATAAATATAACAGATGGTAGTCAAAGGACTATCTTAGAATAAAAAACATTTCGTAAGAAATGAAAATTATTTCATGGAATATAAGAGGATTGAATAATCCTCATAAACAAGATATGGTTAGGAACATGATTAGAGATAATAAATTAGATATTGTTCTTTGACAAGAAACTAAGATGCCTAAAGATAAAGTTGAGAGTATGTTTTTGTTTAAAAATGGTAAGATTTTAGGGGGTGATACAGATGGGGCCTCGGGGTGTATGGTTATTCTATGGAATGATTATAATATTCATGGGTAACTTGTTTCACAAAGGAGAAATATGATCAATATTAGATTCTTTAATGCTAAGGATGGCACTTCTTGGGTGCAAACTAATGTTTATGCGCCTAATACTAAATGGGGTAGAAAAGCACTTTGGATTGAACTTTCTAATCAGAGAAAGAACTTTGTGGATGAGGACTAGGTCATTTGGGTGATTTTAATACAACATTGAAAGAGACAGAGAAGATGGGGGTAGTCAAACCAATTTGGACATCAGGATGAATTTGATGGAGTTTATTGATTATCATTTACTACATGATATGGACTTGCAAGGTGTGGACTTCACTTGGACCAATAGAAGGTCGGGTAAGGATCTTATCCAAGTTAGACTTGATAGAGCCCTTATTAGTAATGACTGGGTTCAAAGCTATAAATGCTCCTTATTCGCTCATGTGAGAGTGGGCTCTGATCATTATCCCATTTTTCTTTTGCTTGACCTGGTCACTATTAAAAAGCACTATCATTTTCACTTTGAGAAGGTGTAAACTTTATATCCTGTGCTAGAAAACCTTATTAAGTATTGGAAGGGATTCATGTTGAGGGAACAATGATGTTTAAAGTTTCTAAAAAGCTGAAAAATCTTAAAGATAATATTAAAAGATGGAATAGGGAAACTTTTGGGAATATATTTGATAGCAAAAGTAGGATTTTGGAGGAATTGAAAGAGATCTAGGACAACATTCAGTCTGGGGGTTATGAGAATGTGACTAGGGAGGAGGAGGATATGAAATTGATTAAGTTGCATGATATTATTACCAAGGAGGAGATGTATTGGAGACAGAGGTCTAGAAAAGTGTATTTCAAAGAAGGGGATACGTACACTAAATTTTTCCATATGACCACTTTGAAGTATAAAATGAATAATAAAATTTCCAGATTAAATGTTCATGGTGTTTTTACAAATGAAGATGAGGCTATCAAAAGGGAAGCCGTGAATTGTTTTTAGTGGTTTATTGGGGAGAGAACAAAATTTGGATTAGACAAGGGGATCCGTTATCTCCTATTCTATTCATTCTCATGGCTGAATGTTTAGGCATATTTGTGAAAAAAATGGTTCAAAATGGGGATTTTCTAGGTTTAAGACCTTCTTCTAAGGATTTGACTTGTTCCCATTAGCAATTTGTGGATGATTCAATTGTGATGGGATAAACCTTAGTAAAAAATGTGAGAAATATAAAAAAGACTCTTGAGGATTATGGACAGGCTACATGAGAGATTACTAATTGGAATAAAAGTTTGATCTACTTCATTAATGTTAATGAGAATAGATAAAACATAATTAAAAGAATTATGGGTTGTGAGGATGGTGTTGACAATTGGCTTTATGTAGTGATGTAATTTTTTTCATTAATGGAAAGTTATGATGTACTTATGTGCAAAAAACCTTGGTAATAAAGATACTTAGCTTTTGGTACTCAGAAAATTGTCAGAGTATGAAATTGGTTTACAATAGTACATTGTTTTATATGTAAAATGTTTCTGATGTCATATTATGACAAGCAAAGTTAGATGGAGGCTGTATACATGTTGATGATGACGTGCATAACCTTGGACATTAGTACAGACAATATGGAAAAGAGATATTCATGATTTACCAAGTGAAACATAACAACAAAATCAAAGGAAAGGAATTATTTTGTTTACAAAATAATTACTTGACCAATTAGGGCTGGCATCCTAGATGTTTACTCTAAGCTAGAAAAGTATATTATGGTCTTAGCCGACCTAGTAGCAACTTGTGAAAAGACATGATATTTATGAAAAGACAGCTTGTAAAATCAAATGTGATGAAGAGTGCAATTGTAATTGTGATAAGTGAATGAAAAATTTTTGTGAAGTGATATATGAGAAGTTTTGAGAAGCTAATTTTGTGATTTGAGATCGAGTTGAGGATAGAGATCAGTCAAGAAAGAAGATACAATGCCTATATACCTAAAGACTAATTACTTGTTTGGGCAGTGAGCTCTTCTTGTAGTTGGAAGTGCATGTTTGGGTAGTGAGCTCTTCTTGCATCTACTGTACTACAACTCCTAACAAGGTTGGAATCTCCTAATAGGGATTCAAAGTCTCCTAATAGGGACTCTCTATATCAAATTTTCTCATTGACTCCTAATAGGGTCCATCTTCTAACAATGAACTTATATATTAGTATATTATCTAGTGGGTATCACCCCCACTGGGGTTTTCCCTTGGCTAGGGTTTCCCTAGTTAAGTAAATATGGTGTTATGAGTTCTCTTTATGCATGGTTATTACTACTGTTCAACATTACTTGTTTACTTTCTTATGCATGGTTTGAAGTATTTAATAATATCTAGTTGGCAAAATTTTTTTGTAGAATACTGATTCACCCCTCCTTTTAGTATTCCCTATTTATAACAATTGGTATTAGAGCACATTTACTTAGAAGAGGCTTAAAAGCTTGAGTAAGATCCCTATGGATATGGAATAGTTGATGAAGAACCTTGAAGAGGCACTTGAACAAATTGATCTCCTTAATAGGGAAAGAGATGAGCTGAAAGATAGATATGAAGACTCCAAAATATACATTGGACAATTGAAAGACAAGATTGAACATCTCAAATCCAAGCCCGAATCTGCTGAATTTGCTGCTGATGATGAATATTTAAAACTGAAAATAGAGTACAAAATCTTGAAGCATGAATTGAAGATTACTAGTTTAAAGTTGAGTTTGAGGAATGATCCTAGAAAAATTGAATCTGATTTGAAGACTGAAAATTGAAATCTTAAAGTGACTCCAAAAAAGAAGACATCTGAATTTGAAACATTGAAAGAAGATCATGAAAAACTTCATAAGTACAACACTATTGTAAAAGGTGAACTAACTTAGTGCAAGCAATAGCTTGAAAATCTTTACACTAGAAGAGAAAAGCTTGATGAATCTATGTCAATACAAAGAACTACCAATGATAAAACTAGTCTTGGTTATCTATTTAACATGTCTGCCAAGAAACCTAAAAGTAAATGAAATTTGAAAGAGAAAGAGAAATCTGACGACATGATTGAATCCAGTCAATCTTCTAATAAATCCAAAGAAGTTGAGAAGGAAATTGTGAAATTGGATGAACCTAAGCAAGTGGAATCTCCTAAGGAAACTAGGTAGGAATTTAGAGCTAAATGTTTTTCATGTAATGAAATGGGTCATACGAAAATAAATTGTACAAATAGATCAATTAATTATGTTACGAAATTTTACTGTCATAATTGTCATGGTATTGGTCATAATGTGATTGATTGTAGGAAACTTAAATATGATAATGATAGAAGAAATAGTAGAATGACTGGGAACACTAACCCTAGAGATAGAAGAAGAGCTAATGAAAGGACATCAAGAGAAAGTAGAACTTATGAAGAAAGGAAGTAGATTGTGTGTTATAAGTGTAACAACTTTGGACACATAGCCTAGAATTGTCAAGCACCTATTGATCAATAGAACCCCAGAAGCAAAACCCTAGTATGTCAGTAATGCAACAACTTTAGACATACAATAAAGTATTGCAAGATGGATAGAAGCAATAATGGAAGAAACTTCAAAAATGACAGAAGGAATCATGGAAGAAATTTTGGAAATAGAAGCAACAATGGGAGGAACTTCAGAAATGATAGAAGGAATCATGAGAGTAACTTTGAAACTAAGAAAGACAATGAAGAACAAAAAAATGTAGTTAGTGAACTTCAACAAGAACTCAATGAGGCATTCATAAAAGGATTAGACATCTTAGAGGAAAAATTAGATGATGGTGAGATAGGAAAATCGAAGTCAATAATCGAGTTTGATTCAATCAAGTTAAATTAAGCTTGTTCACAACACCAAAATTGAAAACTTCATTTAGAGATCGAGATACTTGTAGTGAGGTTGAGGAAAGATGTATCTTGATGATTTTGGACTATAGTTAAGCTTGCTTTCAATTTGGAGCTTATTGGAACAAGTTACGAAAGAAATATGTGTTACTATTATAATAGAGAAAGTTTACTATGTGACAAAAGATGAAATCTATGTTTCTACAACAAATTTTGTGAAGTGAAGTTTGTGGAGCATTGTCATGATCAGAGGAAGCTATGGTAAACTTTAGCTAGCATTTGAAGATCAGACAGTTGATCTTGAGCAGATATTTGATTTTAGAATGAAATAAACAACTTTTTCGATTAAGCGAAGTACACAATTAATGGAAGTCCTAGATGAATAAAAGGAGTACAAACTTGATTATTTCTACATTCTGATCATCTCAAAAGCTAAGGCACATAGAAGTGATTTGGAAAAAGTAATTTTCAGCAAAACCCTACTCTGAAAAAAGGTATTTTATTGTTCTCTACACATAAATTCTTTGATAAATTTATTTTCGGTATAATCATGGATATGTTAGATGTTTAAAATGTTGAGAATATTGAGAGACCCAAATTAAAGGTTCTTCCTATGAAACCCCTAGAAGAAAACCCCAATTCAACTTTGTCAATTACTCTGAAAAATGTAGTGTTATTGGAAGATGTAGGAAGTTATCTATGTAGTAAGTTTAAAACTATTGGAAGTGAGTTTATGAACAAGGATATGGAATTTTTTTTCAATCATGATATGACTATCAAGCTTGTATACGAGCATCTAAAAGACATAGACTTAGTCAGATATCATTTTTACTGCGAACTTGATATAGAAGAATGGACACAGATCATATTAAGCAGAATTCATAATGGAAAGATTTGGATGGGAGATGATGTGGTTGACATCTCTGTCGACCTTATTCATGAGGTCACTGGTCTTAGCAAACAAGACAATGTACCTATTGGTGAGAAATTGGTTAAGAAGAAGGTTGAAAGTTATACTAAGGCAATTTACAATGGTAAATCAATGGTGATAAACACCATCAGACAACATGATGTAAGATTCTTGAGTACAATCATTGCATACTCTTTATGTGCAAGTTCTAAGAATGATGAGTTATCAACAAGATTCATTTATGCAACTTATAAGATATGTGTTAAGAAAGAACAAGTGAATTTGAGTGAAATTATGAGAGTACAACTTATTGAAAACTTAGAGAAGATTAAGAGAACTAGGAATGGTGCAATCATATTTTCTTTCATGCACATAAAATATTTCCATTCTTATCAGTTACTGATATTATGAGTAGTGAAAGATTTACTATGGACAAGATAACAGATGTATGCAGAAGACATCCAATAGAGAAAATTTTAGATGACGAAAACTTGATTATGAAAATATTTTAGAATGAAATGAAACAGAGATATAGAATTGCCCCTACAATTGTTGATAGATTAAAGAATGAAATATGTTTTATGGTGGACCTAACCTACAATGAAGCAGTAGAACCTCAGGAAATATTTCTTGAGCCCCTAGGTTATTAATTGAATGATGATATAGCTATAAGTTATATTGATTTATTTTTAAAATCAAATATAGATCAAGCATCATATAGATTCACAACATATGAGGAGATAACCCGGTCAGTCTACTAGGTATCATTAGACAAGGCATCTCATAAGAAGATTGCATCCGTAATGAAGAAAGCATTATTTGAGGCTGCAATGTTAGAAGAAGAATCTCAAGTAGTCAGAAAAACTATCTCTAGACTGAAACAAACTAGTGAACAAGGTGTAATGTATGTGACACCTCCTTTAGTTGGCCAAGTATTTGGTGTATCTATCATAAAAAATCTTGCAGAATAGAGCATTCCATATGCTGCTATATCAACCAAGCAACCAAGTGAACCTAAGAGGAAGTTTGAAAGGTTAGTAGAGACTCACAAGTCTAAAAGAGTCAAGCAGCAAGCTATTGGACCAGAGAAGAGAAAGAAGAAATTGTTGACAATTGAAGACTCTAGTGATGAAGAAGAAGAATAGGAACAAGAAGGCATACAACTAGAGAAAGTCATTGTTTCCAAGCAATCATCAGGTAAAACAAGGAAACCTTGGAAACCTAAGATAGAGAAGATTAACACAACTATTGTTAATGAAGGGAACTTTGTATAGATGAATAAGTCATATGATTTATACAATGAAATGGAGAAAGAACAAATTGATACCTCTACTGTGAGATATATGATTCTCAATAACCTAAAACTTGAGAATATTAAAGGCATGATGAATTAGAAAGTCTATGACAAACTTGTAGCTAAGAAGGCACCAGTTCATGAGGAAGACATGAAACTTTGGAAGTCAATGTTAAGAACTATATGCAAGAAAGATGATGAATGTGAAATCAAGAAATTAATGAAGAAGCTAGCACCTTACTTTTGAAGTAAGCTAAGGCCATTTTTATTCATGGGAGGAGAAAATAATGTTATAAGAAGTGAAACTATAGTAGCCATCAATCAAATGATGAATGAATTAAAGGCATAATCTACTACTATACAAAAAACCTCAGAAGTATCAGTAAGTGGTGATAATATGAAGATTGATCAGACAAATATTACAATTAACATTGATGACGACCCATTCGATCAGCTTGAGCCCCATTTCGAATATACTCAGGATCAATTGAGATTGGTTGAGGAAGAGAGAAGACAACTAGAAGAGCAAAAGAAGAAGATTGAAGAAGACAAGTTGGAATTATTAGAAGAAGAAAATAAGCGAAAAGAAGATGAAAAGACGAAAGAAGAAGAAAAAGAGGAAAAGTTGGAAGAAGAAAAGAAAGAAAGAGAAGAGAAGGAAGAAGAAGAGAGAAAGTCAAGGAAGGAAACAAAGAAGAAACTAAAGGAAGATGAGGTGAAAGCATCTAGGTCATCCTCTCCTATATCTCTTGCAAACCTTATAGGTGATGATGATGATCAATCTAATCTGATCTCATCTTTGACAAAATTGTTTGAGAAGAACAAAAAGGTGAAAAGTTTACAAAGAGCACTAATGGAGGTGACTGATAGATTGCAGAACATTCTCATAGCCAAACACACTAAAGCAGATCCCAAACAAAGAGCACAAGCAGTTGTGAAATCGTTTGATGATAAATTTACAAATTTATTAAATTTTACTGAGTCTAAGGCTCAAATCTCACGTGATGCTAATATTTTTAGCACAATTTGTTAGAATATTTAGAATGATTTGCTGAGTCTTGATACTTGTATCAAGGAACTCTAAAGATGTCAACAAATTGGCAAGGTACTATACAACAAGTGTACTTTATCTCATATGTTGACCAAAGATGTGGATAAAAAGATTCAAGGGAAGCTAAGTGAGTTGGAAGCTTTGACCAGTCAGTTACAACAACCCTCTTACAAAGCTGATGAGTTGGAAGGACAAGTTGTCGGTGTTCACCCACACATCAAGAAATTGGAAATTGAAAAATAGCTAACTTTGAGAAAACTATCAGAATTCAAAGAGTCTATTGCTTTGAAGATATCAGCTATTGAAAGACAATTGGAAGAATGTGTCAAAGCAAACGACATATATGCTAACTTCACCTACTCTGACCTTAACGCAATTGAGATTGCATCATATGACTTATGTGCAATGCTCACTACTACCAAAGTAACAAAGGACACATGGGAGAAAGGTATGAATAGTTTGAAGGAAAATTTTGAGGATTGTATGACATTATTAGTAGCTTGACAATGGACATAAAACTTTTTGACAAGTTTTGGATCTTCTAACCTTTGTCATTGATGTCAAAGGGGAAGAAGTTATAGAAGAAAATTATGTAGTAAGTTATGGATATAGCAATCATATCCAAAGGGGGAGCAGTTGAGAAATTGAGCATTTATAATATGGAGTATATGTAATGTATTAGATATTAAGTATTATAAGTTTTTGTTAAGGTTTTGTCACTTAGCCAATTTTCCTTAATTTTTTGCCATCAATGCCAAAGGGGGAGATTGTTGATAGTTGATATTATGTAGTGATGTAATTTTTGTCATTAATGGCAACACATGATGTACTTACTCGTAGAAAACCTCGGTAATAAAGATACTTAGTTTTTGGTACTCAAAAAAATGTCTAAGTATGAAATTGGTTTACAACAGTACATTATTTTATATGTAAAATGTTTTTGACATCATATTATGACTAGCAAAGTTAGATAGAGACTGTACACATGTTGATGATGACATGTATAACCTTGGACATCAGTACAGATAGTATGGAAAAGAGATATTCACGATTTACCAAGTGAAATAGAACAACAAAATTAAAGGAAAGGAATTATTTTGTTTACAAAATAATTACTTGACTGATTAGGGCCAACATCCTAGATGTTTAATCTAAGTTGGAAAAGTATATTATGGTCTTAGCCGACCTAGCAGTAATTTGTGAAAAGGCATGGTATTTATGCAAAGACATTTGGCAAAATCAAATGTGATGAAGAGTGCAATTGTAATTGTGATAAGTGATATGTGAAATTTGTGTGAAGCGATATATGCGAAGTTTTGAGAACCTGATTTCATGATCCGAGATTGAGATGAGGATAGAGATTAGTTAAGAAAGAAGATACAACACCTATATACTTGAAGACTAATTACTTGTTTGGGTAGTGAGCTCTTCTTGTAATTGGAAGTGCATGTTTGGGTAGTGAGCTCTTCTTGCATCTACTATACTACAACTCCTAACAGGGATTCAAAGTTTCTTAATAGGGACTCTCTATACTAAATTTTCTTGTTGACTCCTAATAGGGTTCATCCTTTAACAAGGAACTTATATATCAGAATATTATCTAGTGGGTATCATCCCCACCAGGGTTTTCCCTTCGCTAGGGTTTCCCTAGTTAACAAAATATGGTGTTATGAGTTCTTTTTATGCATGGTTATTACTATTGTTCAACATTACTTGTTTACTTTCTTATGTATGGTTCAAAGTATTTAGTAATATCTAGTTGGTGAAAAAAGTTTGTAGAATACATATTCACCCCCCCTCTCAGTATTCCCTATTTCTAATAGTTGGCAACATTCTGGGTTCTTATCTTGGGTCAACTCTATGTCTAGACCCACCTAATTCCTTCTAGAGTTCCTTGATAGAAAAATTCCACTCTAAGTGAGCTAGCTAGAAAGGTTCTCTCCTTAGCTAGGCTAGTAAGGTAATGGTTCTAAAATCCACTTTACATAACATGCCTTTATATGCTTTGAGTGTTTTTAAGATTCCTAGAAAGTATACTCTAGCCATCGAAAAAATTCAAAATTTTTTATGATGGTTTGGTATGGAAAATAAGAAAAGGATGACCTTGATTTCTTGGGATAAGGTTTGTATGCCCATCAATAAAGGTGGGTTTGGTCTAAGAAAGATTAATAGCATGAATGAATTTTTACTAGCTAAGATCATTTGGAGATTATATAATAAAGATGGAGAATGGAAAGATATATGGAATGCTAAATATAATAGAGAGAATCATGACTTTAATCTTTTCTTTGGCAGCGAGGATACTCAAGGAGGTTCTGTGATTTGGAAGTAGGCTTAGAAAAACAAGTAGATTATTAATAAAGGGGTTAGATGGAAGGTTGGAAATGGCAAGACTATTTGTTTTTGGGAAGACATTTGTATTATTGATCATGCTTTGAGTTATGATCAAAGGTGCAATGGGTACATGGATCAATGTAAGACTATTTTTGTTTCTTTTGTTGCTGATTATTGGGAAAACGATAATTGGGTGAACCTATCTAGAGTGGATGAAGTTCTTAATGACCTCAACAAAATATTGAATGCTATCTTTTTCAATCATGAGGAGGATACTTTAATTTGGAAATATAATTCAAATGGAAAGTTTTCCATTTCTTCTCTGTATGGTAATTCTTTTGAAGACTATCACGCACCTTGCTGGGCTAAATACTTGGTTCAAAGGCTTGATGCCCAAAGTTAACATTTTTTTTGAATCTTATTGTAGGATAAAGTCCTTACTATTGAAAATTTAATGAATAAAGGTATGTATCTTGTTACCAGTTGTTATCTTTGTAAGGAAGAGGAAGAATTGGTTAACCATTTGACCATTCATTGCCCTTACACAAGAAGGTTATGGGAGAAGATTCGTAGACTTTTGGATGTGGATTGGGTCTTTCCCCTTAGTATTCAAGATTTATTCTTAGCTTGGAAGTCTCATTCTTGTATTTTATTGCTTACTAATTTATGGGATTTCATCGTTCCATATGTATGTTGGGGTGTTTGGAAGGAAAGAAATGATAGAGTTTTTAGGGGAAAGGAGACTTCTTCCAATCAGATTTTTCATAAGATTAAACACATTGTGATTGAGAATATTACAATAACTGGGAAAGGTCAAGAGCCTCAAGATGACTGGGAAGTTAATGTGATTTAGAATTGGAATTTGGAAGGGATAAGATTCTCTCAGCATGTTAGTAACCTTAGAAATTTGGCTAGATGGGATTGTCCACCTCAGGGATGGTATAAAATTAACTTTGATGGGCCTCGAAGGGCAACCTAGGGATTTTTTGTTTGTAGTATTATTATTAGGATTGAAAATGGAGATAGTTTTTGGGTTATGGCTATTCCTATTGGGGATCAAACCAATCATGTTGTAGAAGCTAGTTTGAATCTCTATGGTCTATTATATGCCAAGAATATGAATTTGGAAAAAAATGGCTAGAAGGGGATTCCCTTAATATTATTAATTATCTTAATAAAGTTAATATCCCCTCTTAGACCATGCACAATATTATTTTCAAGGATAAAAATTTGATTAATTCCTTTGTGGATTGTGCCATCACTCATAATTATAGATAAATCAATGTAGTGGTTGATTGGGTTGCGAATGTGGCTTGCAAAAGCCACAAAGATGATATAGAATCATGCTGACAACATCCCTACTGACGGGCTATTGTTGATAGAGTATGACAAGGTTAGAAGTTTTGAAAAGAGTTTTAATAATGATGAACATGACATTAAGGAATAATTATGAGTTGCGTAGGAATGGGGAGTTGTGGTTTATGATTATACTTGACAATTACCATATGGATTGTGGGTATTTTAGCATAAGAGAATACTTGGATGGTATTTTGATACAAAGTTTCTCATTTTGATTGAGATTTCTAGGATTGTGAGGATTTTTTGTAGTTTGAAGATGGGTGGTAAGAGAAAGAGGGTTGAGCCTGCAAATTGCAAGGAATGGAAGCAGAAGACTGAAATTTGGGATATTTTAGAACAAGGGCAATTTACGGGCTTCATGGAGAAGTTAAAAGGAAGTAATCTAGCCATAACCCACTAGTTTATTAAGACATTGAAGAATGAAAGCATCTTGGTGGGAAACTAAAGAATGGAGGTCACGAAGGACATTATAGCCAAAGTCACCGATCTTGAGCTAGACAAGATTAATTTCTATAGGGATAGGAAGTCGTCTAATCATGTTGTTGATGAGTTTGTGGAGACAACCAAGGAAAGAAATAGGTTGGTGAAAATTTGCAATTCCTATTTTAATCCTCATTCTATTTCCACACCTTGGAGGTTTGTGATGTTTGTTGTGATTGAATATCAAACCCTTGATGGTCATTTTACCAAGATTTTTGGGCACTATTTTATGTTAGTAAATCATTTTAGGCATAGGGTTAGAATTAGTTTCTCTTTCTACCTAAGGTAGTCAATGGATTATATAATTCTTTCTGTTCAAAATGACACTAAGGGGGATCATGCTTTCCATTAGGGTTTGATGGTGCTGACCATGAATATGCTTAAAGCCAAAAAAGTGGATACTGAGGGGAGTGATCAGGATGAGGCTTACGAAGAAGAAACAAAGGAAAAAGATGAGGAGATGGTCAACAAGAAGAGGAAAAACCTCTCACTTGGGAGCTTGTATGCCAAGAAAACTAAGGGCAAGGAGGTGGATTATGAGGTGGAGATAGATTATGAGGAGGATCTTGAGAAGTTTAGAGGGAAGAAATCCAAAGGCAAAAGGGGAAGAAGATAGATAGAGCCTTAAATATTCCCTTTAATGATGAGCCTCTTATACAAAAGATGCTGCTGAGAAGTAAGAAAGTGCATTCTCAAGGGAAGACTAATGACATTGGTGTCAAGGAGGTGGATATTGAAAGAAACTCTATGGATTTGGATGCGAAAAACCCTAATCAAAGCAAGGACTATGATGCACATGGGTATATGAAGGGGACCATGGGTAACCTAGGTGTGATGAAAAGGGATATTACTAGTATGAAGGAAAAAATGTAGGATATAAGGAGGGAATTTGAGCAACTAAGCAGGACTACTAGAGGGGAGAGGACTCTTGGTCAGCATCTTGATAGGCTCTTTGAGGTTATTGGTAATGCGGAAGAAGTCAAAAATTTAATAAAGAGAGTCCCACCCCTGGAAGTGAAGAACAAAGCTAATGAACAAATGTTGAAGGAACTGTAGAAAAAGATGGATGCCATGGGATATAGAGTTAACAACATGGAAAATGTTTTTTAAAAAATTGCTAATCAGAATTGCTCCATATTGAAGATCGTTGCAGACAACACCAAAACTCTGCTAGGTAAATTGGATTAGGGGAGAATTCATGGATCTAAGGATAGGACTGAGGATTAAGGCCCTAGTAAATGCACTAGAGCTAATTCAAATAAAATAGAGTTTGTGGAAGACAAAGAAATTGAATAGTTGAAGGCCTTTGTGGTGAATATGAATATCCTTGCAGATTAGGTTGCTGATTTACTGAAGACCCTACAATTGTCCTAGTGTTGTCTTTTTTCTAGCTTTTTGATGTTTTCTTCTTGTTTGTTGTTTTAAGGCTTTTATCTTATTTGATTTTGTTTTTTTGGTGCTGATGCACAGTTCCTCATGGGCTTTCTTAGCTGCTTCTATCTAATACTTTATAAAAGGTATCGAGTCCTTTAAAACCTATTTTTACTTAATCAAAACAACAAGCTTCATTTTGGAATTCTACTAAAAATAGTGGAAAATGATTCTACTTTAAGACTCATACCTACAAATGTTCAGGCTCAACATAAGGTAGTCTTATTGGCATTTTTTGATGAACACCACTTAATAGAAGACCTCTCTAATGTACAAAACATTATTAATGCCATTGTCTAGGAATTTTAAAGATTGATGGATATATAATTATCAATGTTAAGAGTATATGCAATAACTCAAGTACAAATTTCTTAACATTTCTAGAAATAAATAAGGGAAAAAATATGAAGCAATAGCTATCTCTAATATTTCTTTTGTCATTTTTTGGCACCTTTCTATGGATTGAGTTTAAAGTAAATCTATAGGTTAAAAGGG
The DNA here is from genome assembly GCA_028749045.1 of Cupressus sempervirens. Taxonomy (NCBI): domain Eukaryota; kingdom Viridiplantae; phylum Streptophyta; class Pinopsida; order Cupressales; family Cupressaceae; genus Cupressus; species Cupressus sempervirens. The sequence goes on from CM053784.1 coordinate 693,830,260, forward strand.
AAGAACTTAAAGATCACTGTCAATTAATTACGATTCTACTTGCATCCACTCATAAATTGCTAAAGAGGGATGCTCGGCTCCTTCTAAATCATCATCTTCTTCCCAAATCCCTTTTTCTCTTTCTATACTTATTGGTTTTTCTTTTTGGATCATTCTAGAAAGATTTGCATGCCCACAATTAGGGAGTTAGTTTCCTTCTTGAAGGGAATTTAATACCATGACTAACCATTTCCCATGTGCTTGATGTATGAATTAATGTTCTTTATTAGAATCACTCCTCCATTTAATGGCCACAATTTTCATTTAACTATTTCTTGGTAACAAAAATATCATTATAAATAAGCCACATGCATCAATCCTTTACTGGATTATTTTTACCAAGTAGAACCTCCTCAACATTATTCATAGATGTATTTTTGTTAATTTGGTTTTCACCAAACATTGTAATAATATCATTTCCTATTCTTGTTTGTTATCATTTGAATGAACCAAATTTCACATGAAAAGTAAATAGAAAATATAACAAATAATGATAATACAAAGAAAGGACAAATAAGAAATTACTATTCTTTCAATTTCACATTTATAATTTACAAGCAATTATATCTTATGATGAAAAGGAATTTCTTTATAAGTTTTATTATTCCTAATCAAATCATAGAATCTTACATAAGTAATGTTATAAAAATACACATGATGCAAATTTTGAGTATAGTAACCTACATTGTCATATCAAGGTTAAGGTTAGTGATAGAGCTCAATAACCCATCAAGAGATGTAAGTCTAGAAGAGAAAAAAAAAAGTGACTAGGTGTTGTGTGTAGACTAGATCATCCATACCCACCATTGTCGAGGATCTTTCCTAAAAAAATTCAACCACACTCTTGCCTCCAACTTTTAAGCACTCAAACACACTCAAAACCCCATAAGTAGGTCATTTTCCATCAAAATAATAACTAGGTAATCATCAATTACAATATCATATAAATATAATGTGTATGAAATTAAGATCACTCTGAATAAGGATCATCATCATATAAATGATTTAATCATTAAACCATTATTTCATCAACATAATATATCAAGGCCAAAAATAAAAATCAAACATCATAAGTGAAATTGAGAATATCATCAACAATGACATCATATGATATCTAGATCCAAATGAATCATCAAAAATTACATCATAAATGAAGATAAAGTAAGCATGGTCACATAGTCAAATGTATCTATACAAAACATCAACTATAATCTAAGAACCATATCAACAATACGAACAATGACACAATCTAAATAAAGAAATATATCGATGAAAGGTCTAAATTAAACAACATATGGACTTAATGTCTAGCTCATATAGAACAATAGCATCTAATATCCAATTGAGGTTCACTGACCTAGTAGACCAAGTCAAAGAGTTTTGAAGACTTCCCAAAAAATAGGAGTCACACATGGTGGGTCATGACATCCTTCCCGACTAAGAAGAGACATCATCTCAGTTTCACAAGAACATATACATTAAGTGATCACATCACACATAAAGATACATACATAGAAGTGAAACATTAATTTCCACAGAATAGATGAGAGAAACATCTATAAACATATTTCACATCCTCCAAAGGATGTTAGTCATTTAGATGGATAGGCTTCGCTCGCACTACCATCAAATCCTGCATCATCCAATTGTTTCCTTTTTCTGTCCAAGTGGAAACTAAAAAATACATACAACTAACAAAAAAGTGATCACCTTCGCATAGACAATAGCCATTAAGGGGTCCCTACTTTCCCTAAATTACACCCCTTCTATTTCCATTCTTGTTATTATGCTTGTTCTCATTCTGAGAGTTCTAGTTGGAATTTGTCCCTGAAATCCTTTGACCTTCCTCTCCTCAGTTTTAATTATGTGAACATTAATCAATTTTCTTTGTATCATCCTCAATTTGTTCCTTGGTTCCTTGAGAGCTTTAAGTATCACATTGGTCATCAACTGCAATTTCTATTTCTATATGAGGGATTTCATGAGCGCTACATTTATCATTTTTGGTTAGTACATTTCATCTTCTTAACCTATCTTAGGTGGTAACCTTGTAATGAACTTTTGAGTCATGAATTTCTTGTCCTCTTGATATTGTGGATGTTGGAAATAATCAGGACTAACAAGGTTACTGAGAGGGGAGGGGTGAATCAGTATCTCTAAAACTTTAAATCAATTCAGCATAACAACATATTCACCATTCATTCATCTAATCTACTGTATGCATGAAAAGATAAACATTCATAACACATGAACATGCTGATTTGGTGACCCAGAAACCTTCCAATTAGAAAGTAAAACTGGGGTGGGGATGATGCCCACAAAACTTCAATACTACAGTATAAAGTTGGCCTGTTAAGGCTTACAATGATCACTTCTGGTGATCTGTCCTGTTAGGAGCAAGTAGGATTGCTAGATCCACCTTGTTAGAGGATTTACAAACATACAATGAAGTATGCACTCTGTTAGGAGATTTACAAAAGACTGTTAATTCTACCTTGTTAAAGGATTTACAAACTGATTCACCTATTAGGATGAAGCAGAATTTAGTTACAACTGATTGTTGAAAAGATCCTTTATGCACTGATCACCTGATGTGATAGATATAACTTTTTTGCATCTATGTTGACCTTGCTGTATTCCTCTATTCTACTGCTGATTTGCTTTTACTCTTCTCAAAATATTGCAATACAACACCATACAACGATATACAACATTTTATCATATTTTACAAATGATATAATACATTACATATATACCATTCCAATATTTACATTGGCAAGGTTGGCCAAACACAAGTGAACAAAACATTACTGAGTCAGCCAGATAGTAGAAAACTTGGGTTCCTCAAACTGACTCGGTGACCTTCTAATACTTGGTATCCACTACAATACACTGTATCATCATGCACTCAGTAAGAGTAGAGGCATGGTCCATACTAATCACTCTAAGTGGCTTGGAACTCGGTAACCATTGGTGACTTGGTGAATATTGTGTCACTCGGTAAAAATTGAATCCATTGATAACCTTCTTCACTTGGTAAACACTGATTCCTTCATTTACCTTGTTCACTTGGTAAACACTAAGTCCTTTGTTTACCTTGATCACTCGGTAAAGACTAATTTCAACTGATGACTCGGTGAACACTGAGAACTTGGTAAACTCTGCTAAACTTCCCATTTGCTCGGTGACCACTGTTCAACATGGTATGAACTATTCTGCTCAGTAACCACTGCTGAATGCTCGGTATGAACTATAGACTGAGTGATGAGCTCGGTAAGCATTCAAAATTGAATAAGTGTTGTAACTAATGACAAATATATCATAATTCCAATAGTGGAACATACATAACGAAATGGAAAAACCTCTCAAGGTATTGTGTGACTATAAAGACTCCCTGTATTAATTTTTGAAATTTGAAAATCTTCTTCTCATAGAAAAATTTTGGAAACCACTTCTAGCATAATAAATTCAATAACTCTTCCCACGATACCTCTCCTAGTTTAATTCCTTTTCTATCATGACATTGTCCCACCAAGTGGAATCTTTGTCTCTCAATTATAATGTAGCCCACATCACCCTAGATTGTCCTCAAATTTCCAAAACATGAAAGTATCTCTCCATGCCTCTATATCTTCACCATGTGTTGTACCACTAAGAAGAGGAGGCATGACCTTCTTGAGGTCCTTACTAAGTTCCTTAGAAATATTTACCTTGTCAAGGACTCCCTCTGTAGCCCTGTGGTCATCTTCTCTTTTCTATTTTTCCTCAAACCCCTATCCTCCTATAATTTCCTTTGATCCTCAACTCTCTGACCTCCTTCCCTCTTCCTCTACTCTTCATTAAGTCTGTCCTCATCTCACCAACCCCTTAGATCATTCTCAAGGTGATCCATATGCTCACCTTATTGTCGCAAGAGGTTTTTCCAATGAGTTAAGTGAGCCAAGATCTAATACAACCTCTAACTATGATGCATGAACATGTTGGGTTTTGAGCAATCTTGTATAAACCAAAAAATTTTTTTATTTTCTACACCATTCTATTGTTCACAAAGTATCCATTGTTGCTTTTGGTTTCAGGTTGTGCATAGTTGATATCATGTTGAGGACCTATCCTTGCTTTAAGCTAAGTGTGTGTGTCATAATGTTTCTTACTCTTTGAGTTTTGTGTCATTCTTTGTGGTCTTTGTTACTTATAGTTTTCATCTAGAAAGGTGTGTTGTATTCTTTGGAACAATTTCCTATGTTGTAGTGGGTGTCTTGTGCAGTTGGGAGCCGACTCCTAACTTGTGTTTGGACCTATTCCTAGGAGTTTTGGTTTTAGTTTACTCTTCCAAGATTAGATCTATAATGTAATTAAATGTAGGGAAGAAGATAGAAGATGGGGCTTGGACTCTTATTTTGTAATTCCTTCTTATATATGGCTATAACCTAGAAGGCCTCACATTTAGGAACATTGTTCCTGATTTCTTTATATGTGAAGTGAAATAATTATACCTATTGTAATATTGTATATGGCCTCTATGTTCAATGTTGATTTGTTTGAGTAAAGCTTCCGTGTGTAACTCTTAGCAAGGGTAGCTTGGGACTGCTTCTTTGGCATTCCTAGCCTTGTGTTAAGTGGTATCAGAGTGAGGTTATCTTTTCTTATGAGTTTGGGATCATAGAGAAACTTGTTGGATTGGTTGTAGGGTGGCAGATTTGAAATTTGACCTATAACTTGCAGAAGGTTACAACCTTACAAAAACTATTCCCAAGATGGTTTGTGGTAGAGGGAGTAGAGATAATGCTATTATGGGCATGTTGAGATAGATTTTAGTGATACTTGAAGTTGTTGAGATAGAATAGAGAAGAGGTGTACATCTTGAAGATGTTAGTGATGATGAAGAGGAAACACCCAATCCTAATCCTGTACCTAAGGTTGAATAAGATGAAGAAATACTTTTGAGAGTTTTGTCTAGGGATAATGCTAGACCTACTATTGAAGTTTCTTTCTATGATGGAAGACTTGACACTAATGTGGTATTGGATTGGATCTTTGAGATGGATAAATACTTTGAGTATGAAGGTACTCCTGATAATAAAAAGTCAAACATAGAAGTCACAAAGTTGAAGGGTCAAGCTTCACTTTTGTAGGATCATTTGAAAACTAAAATACATAAGAGAGGAAAATAAAAGATCAAGACATGGAAAAAATGATTGGAAAGATGAAGAAGAAGTTCCTTCCTACAAATTATCAAGTCAATTTGTTGAGGAAAATGCAAAATTTAAAGCAAAAAGACACGAGTGTGAAATAATATATCGAGGAATACTAAAAATTGGATATCAGATATGGACATGTGGATGATGAAGTTGAGAAAGTGGCTAGATACCTGAATGGTTTGAGGAAATCAATTCAAGATGAGATCAACTATGTTAAGATGGACAATGTGGAAGAAGCATATAAGCATGTGTTAAAGGATGAAGAAAGATTGGCGAATAAACATAATCAAGAACAAGGAGGTAGAGGTGGCTGATTTAAAAGAAGCACATGTAGAACCTATGGAGAAAGTAGTAGATATGAAAATTCAATGCAAGATAATGAAAAGAAAAACTTGCTGGAAAAAGAGGAAATTACACTAGAGGTAGCTATCCTATTTACTCTAGGAATAATAATAATGGTGGAAAGGGAGAGGAAATATATTGGTTTAAGGGAACTTATTTCAAGTGTGGAGAAGAAGGACATAGATATTTTGAATTTAATAACTCTAAGAAGAAGATTGGACGTAGTTGTAGAAATACTTTGTCTTGTAAAGAATTTGCTAAAATACCTAATGAACCTAAAATTGGTGAGAACCTAATGCTGAGAAAGATCTTTTGGAATGAAGAAGTCAGTGAAGAACCTATTGTGAGAAGGATTTTTTTCAAGACTAGATGTAAGATCGCTGGAAAATGTTGCAAAGTAACTATTGATAGTGGAAATTCTCATAATTTGGCTTTCGAGGAGCTAATTAACAAGTTATAGTTTTAGAGATTGAGACATCCTAGACCCTACCATGTTGCTTGGATCTAGAAGGAACATAATTTAATTCTTGAGGATAATAATTGTATAACAATTAGAGTATGTTTGGTTGATGGAAAATAGTTTTCTAAGGAAATGAAGAAGTAAAATGTTTGTTTTTCCTTAATTCCTAGAAATATTGATAAACAAGATGAACTAGAACATGCACCTAAGATTGAATCCTTGTTAGTGAAGTTTCAAGACAATATTTATGATGATGTACCCAACAGTTTACCTTCTGTGAGAAGTATTAGTCACTATATGGATTTGATACCTAGAGTTAGTATTCCTAACAAAGCACCATGTAGAGTGAGACCTGCTCAAAACACTGAGTTGAATAGACAAGTGAAATAATTGCTTGAGAAAGGTCTCATTAGAAAAAATTTTAGTCCTTGTATAGTACATGTTGTATTAGCACCTAAGAAGAATGGAGAATGTGCATTGATTCTAGAGCTATTAACAAGATAAATGTGAAGTATAAATTTACTTTACCTAGGATGGATGACATAATGGATTGTTTGAGCGGAGAAAAGTATTTTACCAAGATTGAGTTGAAAAGTGCCTATCATCATATCTAAATTAGAGAAGGAGATGAATGTAAAACTTCTTTTAAGACTAATGAGGGTTTGTACGAGTGGTTGGTTATACCTTTTGGTTTAACTAATGCACATAGTACTTTTATGATTCTTGAATGAAATTTTGAAGAAATTCTAGGTAAGTTTGTGATATTATACCTTGGTGACATTTTGATATTAAATAAAACTAAACAAGAAAACCTTGAGCATATCAGACAAGTATTTTAGAGATTGAAATGTTGGAAATATTCAAGACTATGCTAAGTTAGTGAGAGGGGAGGGGTGAATCAATAACTTCTAAAAATTTAACAATTTTAATTCTTAATCCTATGAATCAATTAACACTTAATTCATCACATCTAATCTAATTGCATGCATGAGAAACTAAAAACATGAAAGCATCCATAACACTTGAACACAAAGATTTGGTGACCCAGAAACTTTCCAAATAGAAAGTAAAAGTGGGTTGGGGATGATGCCCACAAACTTTAGTACTACAACACAAAGTTGGCCTGTTAAGGCTTAAATTGATCACTTCTAATGATCTGCCCTGTTAGGAGCAATTAGGACTGCTAGGTTCACCTTGTGAGAGGTTTTACAAACATACAATGAAGTATGCACTCGGTAAAGAGATTTATAAAAGACTATTAGGTCTACCTTGTTAAAGGATTTTGATTGGTTCACCTATTAGGATGAAGCAACATATCTCTAACTTGCAACCAAGTTTGTTGATAGAGATTCCTTAGTGTAATGATCACCTCTCTATGATAGATATGTCTCTACTACTCCTTATATTGATATGGCCTTTTTAATTCGCTCTTTATTTATTGCATTCATAACTTGAATCTTTGTTCCCATCTAATTTTACATTAGAATATATATGCTTATGCATTGATATGGTACAATACATTACATATATATACCAATCAATTTACAAAATATCAAAGTCGACCATGATACAAGTTAACACAAATATTAAAAAGTTAGCCCACATGAAGATACTCGGGTTCTAAAGACTAACTTGGTGAAGTTCTAATACTCGACATCCACTGTCAATGCTCGGCATCGTCATGAACTTGGTAGACGTAGAAGCTCGGTCCATACTGATCACTTTCAAGTAGTCTTAAAATTGGTCTGTACTGGTGACTCGGTAGATATTGTGCAACTTGAAAAACATTGAATCACTTGGTTAGCATAAAGTAGCTTGGTTGAAACTAGCTTTACATCACATGAACTACAAACTCGGTAGATACTGCAATGCTCGATAACCATCGATAAATTTGGGGTATACGGAAATGCACAGTTTGAACTGCTGGACTTCACACTGGGTGAATCTACTCGGTAACCATTGGGATTAGTCCAAAAGACTCAGTAGCAATTTTAGAACTCAGTGGCTACTAAATTATATGGTAAACACTATAAATTGTTCAATGATCTCGGTAGCTATACATAATCTAAATAATTGTGTGTCACTAATAACAAACTTGATTGATATGTCAACATGAAAGAGGAGAAATTATTGATTAACTTGAAGAAATATTTATTCGTGAAGGAAGAGATTGTGTATCTTAATTTTTTAATTTTAGTTGATGGTTTGAAGATGGATCCATAAAAGGTAAAAGCTATTCTTGATTGGCCTACACTTAAGAATGTTGGAGAAGTTAGATCATTTCATTGATTAACAAGTTTTTATAGAAAGTTTTTTAGAAATTTTAGTTCTATTTGTAATACTATGACTGGGACTATGAGATGGCACAAAAGGGATTTCAAACGGACACATGGAGTACAAAAGAGTTTTCAAATGTTGAAACAAAAGATTGCAAAATTATCTACACTTGCTTTGCTTGATTTTAGTAAAGTTTTCAAGTTGAATGTGATGCTAGTGGAAGTGCTGTTGGAGCTATTTTGAGTAAGGATAGAAGACTTGTAGCTTTCTTTAGTGAGAAGTTGAATGATGCTAGGATAAAATATTTAGTTTATGCTCAAGAATTCTATGCTAATATTAAATCTTTGAAGAAATGGAGACATTATATGATGCCTAAAGATTTTGTGTTCTACACTGACCATAAAGCTTTTTAGTATTTGGGAAGTCAAAATAAGTTCAACCAATGACACATAAATTAGGTTGAGTATCTGTAGAACTTTTATTTTTCATTGAATCATAAGACTGGATGGTCAAATAAAGTTATTGATGCTTTGAGTTGAAGAAGGAATTTTCTGATAGAGATGAGAGTCGAGGTACTTGGTTTTGATAATTTGAAGCACTTGTATGAAACCAATCCTAGTTTTGCAAAACCTTGGAGAGTTTATAAAGACCAGATGGAAAGAGATAAGTGAGTTGATTCTTTCATTCAAGATGACATGTTTTTTAAGGGAATTTAGTTGTGTGTACCTAGAGGATCTATGAGAGATAATATAATGAAGGAGAAGCATAATGATGAACTTGCGAGACACTTTGGGATTGATAAATTGTAAAGTTAATTTTTGATAGGTAGTTTTCGCCACAGATTTATAAGGATGTGCAGAGAATGGTTAGAAGTTGTAGAATTTTTCAAGCAACAAAAGGAACTGGTTAAAATCTAGGATTGTATTCACTCTTTTGTGCTCCTAGTAAGCATTGGGAAGTTATCAGTACAAACTTTTTTCTTGGTTTACCTAGAACTCAGAGGGTTAATGATTCTAATTTTGTTGTCTTTAAATTTTTTTCAAAGATGGCTCATTTCATACCTTTTAAGAAGACATCTAATGTAATACATGTGGATAAATTATTCTTTAAGGAAGTGGTAAGATTACATGGTTTTCCTAAAATAATTGTTTCAGATAGAGGTATTGAATTTATTGGAGGACACTTTAGAAGAAGTTGAATACAAAGCTGAAGTCTAATTCTCCATTTCATTTGCAAACAGATGGAAAAATGAGGTTGTGAACAAAAGTTTGGGTAACTTGTTGAGATATTTGGTTGGGAATAAGCCTACCAATTGGGATTTGGCTTTGGCACAAGCAGAGTTTGCATATAACAATTATGTGAATAGGAGCACTAAGAAGACACTTTTTGAGATTGTTACTAGAATAAACCCTAAGGGGACTATTGAATTAAGGTATTTTAACACTAAGGTAAAGAAAAGTGTTGAAGTTGAGGAATTTGTAAATTTTATGAAAAATTTGCATGAGGAAGTGAAAGGGAATTTGGAGGACAATAATTTGGAGTATAGACATAGAGAAAATAAAAGGAAGAGACATAAATATTTTTAGGTTGGAGATGAGGTTATAATTCATTTGAAGAAGAAAATATTTCTACTTGGTACATATAGATTTCTAGAACTATCCCTATTTGAATGAAGAAGTTTGGTCCTTGTAAGGTCTTGAGAAAGTTTGACAGTGGAAATGCTTTTGAAGTTGAATTACTAGAAGATATGGATATTTCACCTATATTCAATATTGTAGATATCTTTGAGTATTTTGAATTAGATAATGAATTGAAAGAGAACCTAGATTATCCTAAGAATATAGAATACAAAAGAGTACCAAAAGAAAAGACTACATGGAATACCTAGTTTAGTGGATAGACAAACCAGTGGAAGATAATTCATGGATTACACAAGCTAAGTTCAATCTTTATGATTCAGGTCAAAACAACAGGAATTCCTGATGTGGACATCAATTCTTTATTAACCTTAGGTGTCTAATCTGGGAGCATCTTAGGTCTTTGATTAATCTTGCATCAACAAATAAAATAAAATTTCTACACTAGTATGTTGTTTGCAAAGTAGTATATGTTGCTTTTGGTTCCAGGTTGTGCACATTTGATACCATGTCAAGGACCTATCCTTGATTATTGACCTAAGTGCCTATGTCTTGATGTTTCTTATTCTTTGAGTTCTATGTTATTCTTTGCGGTCTCTTTTTCTTATAGTTTTTATCTAGCAAGGTGCATTGTTTCCTTTGGTGCAGTTTCCAATGTTGTAGTGTCATCTTGCACAGTTGGGAGCCAACTCCTAACTTGTGTTTGGACTTATTCCTAGGACCACATGATCATATGTTTTCCTTTTCATGGGGTTTAGTTTAATCTTCTAAGATTGGACCTATAATGTAATTAAATGCCTAACTAGCCAACTTGTGGCTTAGTTGACTAGATAAGGAGCTTGGTTAGTTTTAGGAGAGGATGATCTTAGAGGGAAGAAGATAGAAGATGTGAGCTTGGACTCTAATTTTATAGTTCCTTCTTGTATATGAGTGCAACCTAGAAGGCCTCATAGCTAGGCATGTTGTTCTAGATTTCTTTATAATTACACCTATTGTAATGTCATATATGGCTTCTATGTTCTCTATTGATTTTTTTGAGTAAATCTTCTATGTGTAACTCTTAGCAAGGGTATCTTGGGATTACTTCTTTAGCATTCCTATCCTTGCATCAATTGGACCTTTTCTACAACTATCCCTATTTTTATGCTTGGGATCCATGGTGTTAGATCAAATCCTGCACCCAAGGAAATTATGTTACTTAAAAAAAAGTAGGCCAAGGCTCTAGAGATGAACATAGCTCTGATACCACATGTAAGACTACATTTTCCTTACTATGCCACAATTTCAAAAAATAATGCATCAAATATAGAGAAGTCAAAATTCAAAAATAGAATAGTGTAGTCAACCAAAATATTTTCATTTTCATATAAAAAGTTCCACATGACTTTGACCTATATGTCGAATAGGTAAGATGTTGTAAATATTACACCAAACTACAACATCCCATTTCATAAATGTACATATATTCAAATACATTAACAAGGTTCATCTACACATCAACTTCATTACAACAAGAGATTACATTGTGTACATAAATCAAGTTTATCACACACCTGTTGGAATTCTTTAGAATAAATTACGGGGGGGGCGTGAATTAGTTATCCAAGGTCCATATGTACAAATAAAAAATTTCATAGCTTAGTGAACCCATATCCATAAAACCTTATTATGCATGCATCCATTAGATCATACAATACTTAAACTTTGTAGGTTACTATCCTAGGTCAAAACATCTTTGTAGAAATATAAACATGAAACATAACAGATTCAATAATACATTTGACACATGGATTTTATGTGGAAACCTAATTTGGGAAAAACAACTAGTAACATGCTACTAATTCTCACTCTTTTGAAGTGATGCCTTGTGAAAGGCCAACCCTGTTAAAGGTAATAATACACATTGTTAAATGTGACCTAGTTAGAGGATTTCAATCACCTTGTTAGGAGTGAGCCTTGTTAGAGGACTTTATATCATTCACTTGGAATGTCACCTAGTTAAAGGATTTACAAATGACTGTTAGGTTAACCTTAATCCAAATGATTTACCCTAGACTGATAAAATGATTAGAAAGTAATAGTAAGGCTTGATCTGATAACAAATTACAACTCACTTACAAATTATAGATCTCTATTTTAGTCCTCCATTCTACTTGGCTTTCACATACTTCAGCTCTGATAGCTTGTTCACCCTTCAAGCATTCATACTCTTAAGCCTTCTCGCTTTGCTTGCCAATAACAGTCTCTTCTGTTCGGCCACTGAATAAAGCAATACCCTAGACTCTTTTTCTTCCTTTGGTTCTTACACATGACAACCTTTGCTTCTAACCAACTCTCTCTATAAATAAATATTTAAGATCTTTTGCCACTTAACCAAAATTGTCCATTTTAGGGTTAGGTAGGATACAATGATTCTACCCACTTTTCCATTTGGTTCCTCTAGAAACTTCTCCCTCAATCCTCTTTAAATTCACCTCAAAATAGTTTACCTTGAACTCTATGCCACCAGCTCATCATAGTTATCTTCCACACACTTCACACAATTCAAGAAAAAAATAAGTCAACTCAGATTTGTCAAATCCATGATTTGATATGAATACTAGCACTCGACATCAATATGTTGTTACTTGGCTTCCATATTGTTCTTCCACTCATCTTCAACTATATTACTCAACAAACACAAAATTTTACTAATGCTCGACATCAACTAAACTTTAATCAGCTTACACTAAGTTCACTCGACATACACTAAATCTTGACTTTTCTAAACTCCAACTGGTTTGCTTCTCAGCTTGCATTAACTTTGCTTGACACCTTCTATCCACTTAGTCAAGCTTGGTACACTCACTTGTTCTTACTTGTTCTTCTAGACTTAATCAGTGTATCCAACCTTTGTAACATTAAGTAGATAAATAATACACTATAACATCACTTTCTTAACTGATATTTGTACTCCTTTTTCATACCATAACTCAACCTTTCCTCTAGGTGTTATTGTTATTACATTTAATTAGAACCTCCTCATCAATCAAAAAAATGATAGTACTCAAATCAACTAAGTAGTTATCTTACTAGCAAGTAGCAGGTTTGACATCGGTGACATAACAATGATTGAAACACATCCTCATACTTGTATCAATATTTTCTCAACAATCTCCCTCTTTGGAATTGATGGAAAACCAATACCAACAACAAATACCAAAAATAAAATAATTCCTTGTATTGAAATTTCTTCCTCTCTAAGCTTCTATATAGGCTACAAAATCATGTTCTAATCAACAGATAATCAACTCTTCCTTATGAATCCCTTCATCTTTCATCTTGTAGGGTTTCTCCCTCTAAGCAGATATTTCATATTTCTTTCTCCTTTCTTAAGCATTTGTCCCTTTATTATTTCTCACTTTGATTGGTATATTATGTAATTCTCCCTCTTTGACAACAATGCCAAAGTCTTCTCATCTTAACATGTAGATGTTAGCAATTTTAGTTTCTCCCTCTATAACCTTACTTGTGACTGTAAATCAACTAATTTAGCTCCATCGTTACTTTAGGAAACTCCTAAAGTAATATCCACTACATCAATGTGTAAATGCAACATTTAGCTCTAGTCGATGTAGGGCACTACTAATGCTTTTCAAGAAACTTTGGATAGGGGTATCACTCCTATTTTACCTCTTAAATACTCATGAGCATCCTTAGGTAATGATTTTGTGAAGATATCAACTATCCGCCCTTTTGTATTCACATATTCCATCTTCACCTCTTTGTCTTGAACTAACTCTCTCAAGTAATGATACTTGATTGCAATGTTCTTAGTCTTTGTGTGCATCATAGGATTCTTTGATATATTTATAGCACTTGTATTATCACAATTAAGTATCATAGGTACAGTGATTTCTTCCTTTATACCTTTGAGTAGCTATTTGATCCATACAATGTTTGTACAATTTATTACAACAACAACATATTAAGCCTTAGCAGTAGATTGAGATATGAAATTTTGTTTCTTGTTGTTCTAGGAGACCAACCTCTTTCCTAAGAAAAATTCTCCTCCACTAGTGCTCTTTCTATCATCAATGTTACTAGCCCAATCAACATCTATGTAGGTTCTCAACTCAAATTTCTCATTTTTCTTATAGTATAGACCATAATCTTTTGTTCCTTTCAGATATCTTATTATTCTCTTAACAACCATCAAATGATTCTCCTTAGGATTAGCAGAGAATCTTGCAACTATCCCAATAGATAATGTAATGTCAGGTCTGCCATGTACTACATATTGCAATTTTCCAATCATAGACCTATATAATGTTTGACTTACATTAGTTGAATCATCATTCTTTGACAACTTGTGTCCTATCACCATAGGTTTGCTAATTGGTTTTGAATCTTCCAATCCAAAAGTTCTCAATATTTCCTTTACATAATTAGACTGAGTGATGTATCTACCATATTTCATCTGATATACTTGCAATCCAACAAATAACTTGATCTCTCCAAACATAGACATCTCAAATTATTTCTTCATTTCATTTGCAAATGCCTTACATAATCCATCTTGACCTCCAAATATGATATCATTAACAAAAAATTTAGCTAGTAAAATACCTTTACCACCTTCTGTCTTCAAGTACAAATTATTGTTATCATCAATCTTCTCAAATCCAATCTTCACAAGATAATTGTAAAGCCTTTCATACCATGCTCTTGGTGCTTGCTTTAAACCATATAAAGCTTTGTGTAGTTTAGATACCATGTTCTTGTAGTGAGCATCAACAAATCCTAATGGATGTTCTATATAGACCTCTTCTTCTAATATGCCATTTAGAAATGCAAATTTCACATCTATTCGATAAACTTTGAAACCTTTGTATGCAAAGTAACCAAGCAAAGTTCTTACTCCTTCCAATCTTGCAATAGGGGCAAATGTTTCTCCAGAGTCTATCCCTTGCAATCTAATCTTTCCTTATTCCTTATGACTTCACCATTTTTATCTAACATGTTTCTGTACACCCACTTGGTTCCAATTGTTGACAATTGGATAATGGAGATATGTAATTGTTTCCATTTATGGAAACACACGATGTACATGCTTATAGGAAACCTAAGAATTAAAGATACTTAGCTTTTGGTATACAAAAATATATGCTTATTTTATTTATTCATAAAATTGTCTAAGTATGGAATTTGGTATACAACAGTATATTATTTTACTTATAACTTGTTGCTGATATCATGTTATGACTAGTGAAGTTGGATGGAGATAGTATACATGTTGATGATGACGCATATAACCTTGAAAGTTTGTACAAAAAAATATATTCATATTTAAGCAAAATAAGACAATGAAATTAAAAGAAAGAATTATTTTATTTACAAAATAATTACTTGTCCAATTAGGGCCAACATCTTAGATGTTCACTCTAAGTTGGAAAAGTGTATTATAGTCTTAGCTAACCTAGAAACAATTTGTGAAAAGGCATGGTATTTATGCAAAGGACATCTTGCGATAAGAAGTGTAGTTGTGAAGTATTGTGTAATTGTTATGTTGTGCAATTGCATGCGAATTTTTGTGAAAGCAATATATGCAAAGTTTTATGAAAGCTATTTTGTGATCCGAGATTGAGGTAAAGATTAGAGATCAATTGAGAGAGAAGTTACAGTACCTATTCTAGAACTTTGATTACTTGTTTAAGTACTGAGCTCTTCCTATAATTAGAAGTGCATGTTTGGGTAGTGGGCTCATCTTGCATATATTGTACCACAACTCCTAATAGGGTTGGAATCTCCTAACTGGGATTCAAAGTCTCCTAACAGGGACTCCTTATACTGAATTTTCTCATTGACTCCTAACAGGGTCCATCCTCTAACAAGGAACTTAAATACTAGTATATTATCTAGTGGGTATCATCCCCATCGGGGTTTTCCCTTTGCCAGGGTTTCCCTAGTTAACAAAATGTGGTGTTATGAGTTATCTTTGTGCATGATTACTGCTACTATTCAACATTACTTTATTACTTTGTTATGTATTGTTTAAAGTAAGAAATAATATCTAGTTGGCAACTAGAGTTTGTAGATTATTGATTCACCCCCCCTCACAATAATCCCTATTTCTACCAATTAGTATCAAAGCATAGTTACTTTGAAGAGGCTTAACAACTTGAGTAAGATCCCTATGGATATGGAATAGTTGATGAAGAACCTTGAAGAGACACTTGAAAAAATTGATTTCCTTACTAAAAAAAGAGATACGTTGAAGGATAGATATGAGGACTCCAAAGCATACATTGGACAATCAAAAGAAAAGATTGAACATCTCAAATGCAAGCCTGAATCTATTGAATCTAGAACCAGTGATGATGATTATTCAAAGCTAAAGATAGAGTAGAAGATATTGAAGCATGAATTGAAGATTACATATTTGAATTTGACTTTGAGAAATGATCCTAGAAAAATTGAATTTGATTTGAAGACTAAGAATTCAGATCTGAGAGAAAGTCTAGCAAAGAAAACATTTGAATTTGAAACATTGAAAGAAGATCACAAAGAACTTCATAAGTATAATGCTATTGGTGAAAGGTAAATCAACTCAGTGAAAGTAGTAGCTTGAGAAGCTTTATTCTAGTAGAGAAAAGGTTGATGATTCAATGTCAATACAAAGACCTACTTATGATAAGACTAGTCTTGTTTATCTAATTAACATGTCTGTGAAGAAACCTAAGATGAGATCAGATCCAAAAGAAAAAGATATATCTGATGACAAGATTGAATCTAGTAAATCTTTTGATAAACCTAAAGAAGTTGGACAAGACAAGAAAGTTAAAATTTTGGATGAACCAAAGCGAGTGGAATCTCCTAAGGAAACAAGGTATGAATTTAGAGGTAAGTGTTTTTCATGTAATGAAATAGGTCATATGAAAAGAGATTGTACAAATAAGTCATTTAATCATGTTAAGAATTTTTAATGTCATAATTGTCATGGTATGGGTCATAAAGAAATTAATTTTAGGAAACCTAAGTATGATAATGATAGAAGGAATAACAGAATGTCTAGAAGTACTAACCTTACAGATACAAGAAGATCCAATGAAAGGACATCGAGAGAAGGAAGACCTTATGAAGAAAAAAGATAGATTGTGTGTTATAAGTGTAACAACCTTGTACACATAGCTTAGAATTATCATGCACTTGATGATCAATAGAATGCTAGAACCAAAGCACCGATATGTCAGTTATGCAACAACTTCGGACATACAACAAAGTATTGTAGAATGGATAGAAACTTTAGAGATAGAAGGAATAATAGAAGAACTTTAGAAAGAAAATAAATGATGGAAAGAACATTAGAAATGATAGAAGGAATAATGAAAGGAACTCCAAAACTAACAAAGACAATGAGGAACAAAGAAACGTATTCAATGAACTTCGAGAAGAAATCAATGGCGTGTTCATAAAAGGATTGGACACATCAAAAGAAAAGCTAGATGATCATGAGGCAAGAAGATTGAAGTCAATTATTGAGTTTGATTCAATTAAGTTGAATTGAGCTTATTTAAAACACTAGAATTTGAGAACCTCATTCAAAGATTGAAATAGAGGAAACAAAGTTGGGAAAAGGTGTATTGAGTTAAGTTTAGATGGTATCTAAGCTCGCTTGTAATTTGGAGCTTATCTAAACAAGTTATGAAGGAATTAAGAGTTACTGGTATTACAAAAAAGATAAATTTTGTAGTAGAAGATGAAAATAGTTGGGATTAAAGATAGAGTAACTGAGAGGGGGGAGGGGGGTGGGGGAATCAGTTACTCACAAAAATTAATCCATAGATCCCTTAGATGTCTTAAAGATCTAGTTACTGCTGATACTCGGTAAACAAATGCTGTAACTCGATAAATTAAACTATTACTTATCTTCAAGCATTCATGCATGTAACTAAAAACAAAATGAACACAAGAGACACCAGATTTAATGTGGAAACCCAATATGGGAAAAATTACCAAGTAACTAGTCACCAATTTTTCACTCTTTTGAAGTGAGCCCAGTTAGGAGCCTACCCTGTTAAAGGTTACAATACACACTATTAGGTGTGACCTTGTTAGAGGATTTAATCACCCTATTAGGAGTGGCTTTGCTAAAGGTCTTTAGAACAATTCAACTAAACTGTCACCTTGTTAGAGGATTTACAAAATGGTTGTTAAACCAACTCTATTAAGAGATTTGAAATCACTACTACAACAGTTAGGAAAAAACAATGAATTGACCTTAGATAAGATGCAACTAAATTTGCTGACTACAAGTCTTTGTTTAGCATCATTAGATCCTCCTTGATCAAATATAGCTTTTCTTCTCTTCAATGATCTCTAATCATCCTTTAGATTCACTTCCACAATAATCAGTCCTCATATCACATTAATTCTGCTTCCACTTCACTCACACTTAGAATTCACAACTTGACCTCTTAATTATACCATTTAGATTGTCAAGTTGGCCCATTTACATGTTACATTTACCAATAAACCAAACATCAGTCAGCTACAAATATTACTCTAAACAAATAAATGTTATTTCATAAAACAATCAAATCCTTTACTGGCCGACCCTGCTCAGTAAATACTGCTTCCAAAAATTTCCTAAGTTAACCTTCTTAACATGGTTAACATTGCAATATCTAAAAAATCCTTTGGCTACTGAGTTTACTCGGTAAGAACTGAATTTTTTCATGAGAGCTCGGTAAGAACTACTTCTGCCACATTTCCTTTGATGACCGAGTGAGCTCGGTAGGAACTCTTTTTGCCACATTTCCTTTGATGACCAAGTTAGCTCGGTAAGCACTATTTACTTGATAGATACTACAAGTTTTCTTTACTAACCTTCTGGGTTCGGTAGATTCTGTCCTTTTGCCTCGCTTACCATCTGAGCTTGGTAGACTCTGTCCTTTGCCTTGCTGACCTTTTGAGCTTGGTAGACACTATCTTTTGTGTTGCTGACCTTCTGAGCTTGGTAGACTCTATCTGATGACTGATATGACATTTGTGTGATATCAAAGACAACACATAATTGAACAATTGTATCAAATAGAAAACTATGTTTTTACAGAGAATTTCCTAAAGCAAAGTCTTCTAGAGCTTTGTCATGATGAAAGGAGGCTATAGTAAACCTCAGGTGGCATCTAAAGATCGGATAGATGATCTTGAGTAGTTATTTTATTATAGAATGTAATTGATAGCTTTTTCATGTTTTCAAAGTATACAATTAATGCAAGTTCAAGTTGATTGAATAAATGGAGTATGTAATGGATTTTCACTTCATTATGAATACATCTGAAGCAAAGAGCACTTAGAAGCGACTTGTCAAGGTGATTTTGAAGCAAACCCTATTTTTGGAAAGAGGTATTTTATTGTTTTTCCACAAATTTATTTGGTAAAAGTTCATATTTGATAGAATCATGGATATGTTAGCAGTGCACAATTTTGAGAATGTGGATAGACCTAAGTTGAAATTTGTTTCCATGAAACCCATAGAAGGAAACCCTAACTCAACATTATCCATTAATCCAAACAATTTAGTATATCTGGAAGATGTAGGAAGTTATCTTAATAGTAAATTTGAATCTATTAAGAGTGAATACATGAAGAAGGATATGGAATTGGTTTTCAATCACGATATGATTGTGAAGCCCGGATTTGAACATTTGAAGGAACTGGACTTGTTCAAATATCATTTCTACTATGAATTGGACACAAATGAGTAGACACATATCATATTAAGTAGGATACATGATGGGAAACTATGGATGCAAGATAGTGTAATTGATATTTTTGCTGACCTTATTCAAGAGATAATTGGTCTTTGTAAACAAGGTAGTGTACCTATAGGTGAGAAAGTGGTAAAAAAGAAAGTTGAGAGTTATACCAAAGTAGTGTATAGTGGAAAGGCTATGGTGATCAACACCATTAAGAAAGATGATGTAAGATTCCTAAGTAGAATTATTGCCTACTCTATATGTGCAAGCTCAAAGATTGATGAATTATTAGCTGGATTCATCTATGCAACATATAAGATATGTGTAGAGAAGGAACAAGTAAGCCTTAGTGAAAATCTAAGAATGCAACTACTTGAGAACCTAGAAAAGATCAAGAGGACTACAAATAGTGTGTTTAGATTTCAGTCACTAATCAATCACATATTCTTTCATGTACTTAAAAGATTTCCATATTTATCAATCATAGATATAATGAGCATTGATAGATGTATAATGGAGAAAATCATAGAAGTATGCAGAAGACATCCTACATATAAGATATTGGATAATTTAAACCTAATAATGAAGACATTTTAGAATGAAATGAGACAAAGATTTAGAATTGCACTTGCAATTGTAGATAGATTTAAAGATGACAATTGTGTTATGGTTAATACAAATTTTACTTATATATAAGCAGTAGAACCTCGAGAAACATTTCTCGATCCTTTAGGTTATGAAGTGAATGATGATATAATAGTTGGATACATTAATTTGTTGTTGAAATAAGAGAAGTATAAAGTAGAATACAAATTTGGAACCTATGATGAGATTACCTAGTCAGCTTATCAGGCATCCTTGGAGAAGGCATCTCACAAGAAGATAGAGTCTATCATGAAGAAATCTTTATTTGAGGTTAGTATGGCTAAGAGTGAGTATGAGGTAGTCAGGAAAACCATGAAATAAGGCATACTAAATGGTCAACCTTTGTTAGTATCTATTGCAAAGACATCTTTGGAATAGAGCATTCCATGTACAACAGTGTCTGATGTGTAACCTAGTGAGTCGAAGAGAAAGTCTGAGAGATTAGTGGAAGTGGTGACCACAAAGACAAAAAGGATCAAGCAACAAGCCACCGAACCAGGCAAGAGGCAAAAGACATTGTTGACAATTGTTGAATCTAGTGATGAAGATGAAGAAGAAGTCAAAAAAATAGAGAAAGTAACAAAGCAATCAATAGAAAAATCTCGACAACCCTGGAAGCCAAAGATAGAAAATATTAACTCAACTATTTCTATTGAGGGTAACTTTGTTTAGATGAACAAATTTTATGACTTGTATAACAATTTTGAAAAAGATCAGATTGATATCTCTACTGTGAGATACATCATAGCAAATAATATGAAATTAAAGGATATTGAGGGCATAGTAAACCATAAAGTCTATGATAGTCTTATTGAGAAGAAGGCACCAACAAGAGAAGAATATTTAGAACTTTAGAATTCTATGCTAAGAACTATTTGCAAGACTAATGACGAAGAAGAGATTAAGAGAATATTGAATAATCTTGTACATTATTTGAGGAATAAAGTGAGACCATTTTTGTTTATGGTGGGTGAGAAAGATAAATTCAGAAGTGAGACAACAACAACAATAAGTCAGATGATAATAGAATCTAAGGCAACATCTCCACCAACACCCAGAACCTTGGAAGTGTCAGTGAACAGTAACACTATGCAGATAGATCAAACCAATGTTACTATTAACATTGATGATACTAATCCATTTGAAGGTTCTAAACTTAATGAACCTAATATCGAGGATATTGAAGATAAACTAAGGCAAATTGAAGAGGATAAAAGGTTACTTGAAGAAGAAAAGAAGCAAGTAGAAGAGGTGAAGCAAAAATTGCTTGAGGATGAGAAGAAAAGAAAGGAAGAGGAGGAAAAGAAGAGAATAGAAGACGAAGAAATAGGAAAGAAAATAGAGGAAGACAAGAAGAAGAGATTGGAAGAGGAAGAGAAGAGAGAACATGAAAGAAAGGAAAAAGAAAACAAAGAAGAAGAAGAGAAAAGAGTAAATGAGGTAGCCAAGAAGCAAAGGGAGGATGACACTAAACCTTCTAGTTCATTTGCTCCACTTTCACTTGCCATCTTAGCAACTAATGATGATGATCAAACTAATTTGATCTCATCCTTATCAAAGCTTATTAAGAAAAATAGAATAGTGAAGAGCCTATAGAAAACCTTGATGGAGGTTACTGATAGACTACATAGTACTCTGGTAGTGCAACACATAGAAGCAGATCCAAAACTGAGGGTACAGGCAATACTAATGTCATTTGATGAAGAATTTACCAATTTGTTAAATGTTATAGAAGCAAAGACACAAATTTTGCATGATGCTAACTTGTTTAGCACCATTTTCCAAAATATTATGAATGATTTGGTAAATCTTGATACTTGTATCAAGGAACTTTGTAAGTGTCAATAGGATGGGAAGATACTGTACATTAAGTGTATTCTATCATATAAACTAACTAAAGATATTGACAGTCAGATTGGAAGTAAGATGAGTGAGCTAAAGGCCCTATCTAGCTAGTTACAACATCCATCTTGTAAATTTGATGATTTTGAAGGACAAGTGGCCAATATTCATAGTGATATTAGAAAACTAGAACTTCTCGAAGGAACAAATTTGGAAGAGAATATTAGATTTCAAAGAGTCTATTGCTCTAAGAGTATCTTTTGTTGAGAAACAGTTGGAGGAATGTGTCAAGGCCAAGGACACTTATTCTAACTTTTTCTATTCAAATTTGAATGTAGTTGAGATTGCATCATATGCTTAATGTGCAATTCTCACCTTTGTTGAATCAACCAAGGAGACATGGACTAAAGATATGGATAATCTTAAGGAAAATTTTGATGATTGCATGAAGATTCTAGCAGCTTAGGGCAGAAGGACAACATTTGTGACAACAATGGACAGTTTTGGATAGATCTTGACATTTTGACCTTTGTCATTGATGTCAAAGGGGGAGAGATACAATGTGAAAATTGTAAATCAGGTAAAAAGGAGAAAAATATTGTAAAGTATATTGTAAGGGGGAGCATATGTAAAAACTTAACATAAATAATAAATGTAGTTTTTATTACTCAACCAATTTTCCCTATTTTGTTGCCATCAATGCCAAAGGGGAATATTATTGACAATTGGCTAATGAAGAAATGTAATTGTTATCATTTATAGAAAAAAATGATGTACATGCTTATAGGAAACCTCAAAAATAAAGATACTTAGCTTTTGGTAATTATAAAATTGTTTAAGTATGGAATTTGGTATACAACAGTACATTGTTTTGTTTATAACTTGTTATTGATGTCATGTTATGACTAGAAAAGTTAGATGGAGATAGTATACATGTTGATGATGACATGTATAACCTCAAAAGTTAGTATAGACTGTATGAAAAATTTATATTCATATTTAAGCAAAATAGGACAATAGACTTGAAAGAAAGAATTATTTTGTTTACAAAATAATTACTTGTCCAATTAGGGCCAACATCCTAGATGTTTACTCTAAGTTGGAAAAGAGTATTATGGTCTTACCCAACCTAGCCAAAATTTGTGAAAAGGAATGGTATTTATGTAGTGGACATCTTGTGATAAGAAGTGTAGTTGTGAAGTTTTGTCTAATTGTTATGTTGAGCAATTGTATGCGAAATCTTGTGAAAGTGATATATGTGAAGTTTCGTGAAAGCTATTTTGTGATATATGATTGAGTTGAAGGTTAGAGATTAATCGAGAAAGAAGTTATATTACCTATTCTAGAAGTATGTCTAATCAGGGCTGACATGCTAGATGTTTACCATAAGCTAGAAAAGAGTATTATGGTCTTAGCCAACCTAGCCAAAATTTGTGAAAAGACACGGTGTTTATGCAAAGGACATCTTGCAATAAGAAGTGTAGTTGTGAAGCATTGTGTAATTGTTAAGTTGAAAAAATTGTATGCAAACTCTTGTGAAAGCAATATATGTGAAGTTTTGTGAAAGCTATTATGTGATCTGAGATTGAGCTAAAGGTTAGAGATCAATCGAGAAAGAAGTTACAGTACCTATTCTAGAAGTGTGATTACTTTTTTGGGTAGTGAGCTCTTCTTCTAATCGGAAGTGCATGAGTGGGTAGTGGGCTCATCTTACATCTATTGTACCACAACTCCTAACAAGGTTGGAATCTCCTAATACAGATTCAGAGCCTCCTAACAAGGACTCCTTATACTAAATTTCCTCATCATCTCCTAATAGGATCCATCGTCTAACAAGGAACTTATATATCAATATATTATCTAGCGGGTATCATCCCCACCAAGGTTTTCCCTTGGCCAGGGTTTCCCTAGTTAACAAAATATGGTGTTATGAGTTATCTTTGTGCATGGTTACTGTTACTATCCAACATTACTTCATTAATTTGTTATGTATTGTTTAAAATAAGAAATAATATGTTGTAGATTACTGATTCACCCCCCCCCCCCCCCCCCCCCCCTCTCCGTAATCCCTATTTCTAACACCAATCACATTCTTATCATCTAGTCTAGGAACTAGAGTCCATGTCTTGTTCTTCTCAATATGTTCAATCTCTTCTTTCATAGCTTTACTCTAGTCCACAATCTCTAAGGCATCTTTCACCAACTTAGATTCATGCATGCTTAGAAAACATGTATCACTTCTTAGTTTGTTCCTTGTCATTGGTCTAGCATTTCTATCTCCAATAATTTGTCTAGTAGGGTGATGTCTTTTGACATACTTTTACAATCTTGGTTTTGATCTACCTTCCTCATTAGGGCTGTCCACTTCTGAATCACTATGTACTTCTCTATCAAGTAATTTGACATTTCTTTCATGTACACTAATCTTAAAATTAGAATGCGTGTCAGCTTCAGTTTCCAACTCAACACCTAACTGCAGCTCAATTCTGGAACGCTATTCGACATTCATTGTATGTGACTCGACAGTCACTAAAACTTGATATTGATTTGCAACTTGATTTACAACATCTTCCTCAGTAGGCATACCTTCATAAAAGTATACAAAATATTTGTATTCCTTTGGTTCCTTCATAGGTTCAGCCTCATGTACCTCTATATATTCATCAAACTTCATATTTGTACTTTCCACAACTTTACTAGCGTTAGTATTTAAACACTTATAAGCTTTACTTCTTGTGAAATAACCAAGGAATATACCTTCTTCACTTTTAGCATCTAATTTACCATTCCTAAAATCTTGAAGAATATAACACTTGCTTTCGAATACCTTAAAATATTTTACATTGGTTGAGTATCCAAACCATAATTCAAAATGTGTTGAATGAGTACCTTTCTTGACTTGCACACGGTTCAAGGTATAGATAACTGTACTTATAACCTCTTTCTAGCATTTTAAAGTAACATTCTTCTCCATCATGAGTTTCCTAGCACAATCCATTATAGATCTATTCCTCCATTCAATAATTCCATTTTGTGGATGGGTCCTAGGTGCTAATGTCTATCTTTTGATTCCTTTGTCATTACAGAACATCTCAAACTCAGTTGATGTAAATTCTCTTCATTTGTTAAATCTTAGAAATTTCAGGCTTTTACCTATTTCCTTCTCAACTCTTGCTAAATACCACTTAAACATTTGAAAAGCATCATATTTTTGTTTCAAAAACATAACCGTCATCATCCTAGAATAATTATCAACAAATATCATAATGTACTTGTCACCCTTGTATCTTTGCACTTCAATTATTCCACACAAGTTAGTATGAAAATCTCCAAAATTCCTTTTGAGGTGTGAGTCTTACTTTTAAAACTAGATTTTGTCATCTTGCCTAACTGACATTGTTTGCAAATTATATTGTTAGATTTCTTCAATTTAGACAAATCTCTAACTCTTCTCATGCTATATATACTAACCAAATTATCAAAGTTAACATGACATAACCTCTTGTGCCCTAACCACACATTATCAAATTCTACAACAAGACAAGTATCATCATTCATATCAAGATAAAATAGATTACCTCTAGTTTGATCACCTTTTCCAATTAGTTTTCCCATTAGTATTATAGATCTTAGCTATCTTGTTCTCAAAATCAAACTTGCAACCTGAACTATTTAGTTGTGACACACTCAAAAAATTATAGTTAAGTCCTTCAACATAATAAGCATTGTCACACAAAATCGTTTCTACGAGTTTGATAGATCCTTTTCCTTTTATTAGACAAGGTGCATCATTACCACCTTACACTATTTCCATCATAATAATTTAGGGTAATGAACTTACTTTTATCTCCAATCATGTGATGTGAACACCCACTATCAATGATCCATCTATCATTTTTGTTCACACAAGACACCAATGTAGTTGCCTCATCCTCATCAGATTCATCCTTCATTGCAACATACACCACTTCATCATCATTATCATTAGATCCATCTTTGGTTTCCTCTTCTACAATGTAGCAAGACTTCTTGCCTTTGTCTTTGTAATCTTTGCTATCCTCATCTCTTTTACTCTTGTATTTGCCTCCACTTCTATCATTCTTCTTCTCTGGACATCTAGCAACAATATGACCAACCTCATTGCAATTAAAACATGTGATAGGTAACTTACCTTTAAATTTTTCTTTGCCTCTATGAAATCTCCTTGCTAATAGTGTTTCAAGTTTTTCTACATCATCCTCATCTGTATCACTATCACTAGAAACATATTTGACCTTTTTCTTCTTCTCCTTAGGTTCCTTCAATTATAACTTAGCTTTGAAAGTAGATTCAATATTTTTCAGGTTTGAAATTATCAAAATTAGAGAGATCAAAGGCAGTGAGCCTACCTACCAAACCTTCCAGAGTCAAATTTGAACCTAGTATACATCTCAGTTCTTGTATGGAAGAAACTCTAATAGCATCAAATGGGTAGCAATGTTCTCACTACTTAATATAATATTAGCATCAATAATACCATTAGATCCTCTTATACCATTAACAATATCTTTTATTGTAGAGCAATATTGAGAAACATTCTCACCCTCTTGCATCCTCATATCATCGAACTTACCTCTAAGACTTTCAGATTTATCTCTTAAGACATTTGTGTCTCCTCCATAAATGGTGTGTAGAGTATCCCACATCTTCTTTGTAGAATCACAATCCTTGATGTCATTGAACTCAACGTAAATTAGGGCAGAGATAATCTCCAACATTGCTTGATTGTGTTCTTTCTTCTTTTTCAGAGCATCAATAGTTGGGGCTCCAATAGGACCAACATGCTTAGTGATGATGGTGGATTATGCATGATCTCCAAGACCTCCTAGGTGTAGCTTCATCAGACTTTTCCATGTAGGGAAGTTCTCCTTGTTAAGCTTAGGTACCTCTCTTTTTGACATCTTGAACTTTTGCTTCTAGTAACTTAAAACTAGTCCTCTTAAGTAGATGGCTATGATACCAATTGTTGGAATTCTTTAGAATAATTGAGAGAGTGGGTGGGGGGGGGGGGGGGGGGGGGGGGGGGGGAGGGGGATGAATCAGTTATCCAAGGTCCAGATGTACAATAAAACTTTTCACAGCTTAGTGAACCCATAGCTGTAAAACCTTATTATGCATGCATCTATTAGATCATACAATACTTAAACTTTGTAGGTTATTGTCCTAGGTCAAAAAATCTTTGCATAACTATAAACATAAAACATAACATATCCAATAACACATTTGACACATGGATTTTATGTGGAAACCCAATTTGGGAAAAACCACTAGTAACATGCTACTAATTCTCACTCTTTTGAAGTGATGCCCTGTGAAAGACCAACCCTATTATAGGTTATAGTACACAATATTAAATGTGACCTAGTTAGAGGATTTAAATCACCCTATTAGGAGTGAACCTTGTTAGAGGACTTTAGATCATTCACTTGGAATGACACCTGATTAAAGGATTTAAAAATGACTATTAGGTCAATTTTAATCCAAATGATTTACCCTAGACTAATACAATGATTAGAAAGTAACAATAAGGCTTGATCTAATAAAAAATTACAACTCACCTACAGATTACATATCTCTATTTTAGTTCTCCATTCTACTTGGCTTTCACACACTTTAGCTCTGATAGCTTGTTCACCCTTCAAGCATTCATACTCTTAAGCCTTCTTGCTTTGCTTTTCAATAGCAGTCTCTTTTATTTGGCCACCGAATGAAGCAATATCCTAGACTCTTTGTCTTCCTTAGGTTATCACACATGAAAACCTTTACTTCTAACCAACTCTCTCTATAAATAAATATTTAAGATTTTTTTCTACTTAACCACAATTGTCCATTTTAGGGTTAGGTAGGATACAATGAATCTACTCACTTTTCCATTTGATTCCTCTAGAAACTTCTCCCTCAATCCTCTTTGAATTAACCTCAAAATGGTTTACCTTGAATTTTGTACCCCCAGCTCATCATATTTATCTTCCACATGCTTCAAAATATTCAAGAAAACAAAAAAGTCAGCTCAGATTCATCAAATCCATGATTTAACATGAATACTAGTACTTGGCATCAATAGTTGTCACTCGACTTCCATATTGTTCTTCCACTCATCTTCAACTATATTACTCGACAAGCACTAAAGTTTACTAATGCTCGGTATCAACTAAAATTTACTCGACTTACACTAAATTCACTTGGCATACACTGAATCTTGACTTTGCTTGAATCCAATTGATTTTCTACTTGGCTTGCACTAACTTTTCTCAGTACCTAGTGTCTATTGAAAGAAGGAGATTGTTGAAAATAGATTGATACAAGTATGATCAATATGTTTCAACTCATTATTTTGTCATTGATGTCAAACCTGTTATTTTCTGGAAAGATAACTACTTATAATATTTAAGTACTATCACTTATTTGATTAATGAAGAGGATTTGATCAAAAGATGTAACAATAACACCTAGAGGAAAGGTTGAGTTATGTAAAGTAGTACAAGAAACATCCAAGATAGTGATAAAATGATGTATTGATAATCTACTTAAGGTTACAAAGGATGGTTATACTAAGCAAGTTTAGAAGAACAAGCTAAACAAAGTTTGTTTGCAAAGCTTGACCGAGTGGATAGTAGGTGCCGAGCAAAGTCAATGCAAGCTGAGCAAGAAATCAGTTGGACCCAAGTAAAATTTTATTCTAGTGTATGCTGAGTAAAATAGTTGATGCTGAGTAAAGTTAAGTTGATGCTAAGTAAAGTTAAGTTAACTTTAGTTTGTGCCAAGTGATTCTATAGAGGATGCTGAGCAATGGAATGTGTGCCGAGCATTAGAAGAAAGTTAATGTTCAGTGGCTACATCACTTGAAAAATTGTCAATTCAAATGATTTGAGTTGACAAGTTTGTTTTCTTAGATTGTGTGAAGTAGGTGAAGGATAAGCTTGATGAGCTGGTGGCACAAAATTCAAAATAAACTATTTTGAGGCAAATTCAAAGAGGATTCAAGGAGAAGTTTCTAGAAGAGATATGAAATAAGGGGTAGATTCATTGAATCCTACCTAATTTGTCTTAACCCTAAATTGGATGATGGAGAATGAATGACAAAATATCTTAATTTCCTATTTATAAGGATGGCTAGTCAAAAGCAAGGGTTTTCTTGTTGAAGATCCTAAGGAAGACCAGAAGTCAAGGGCATTGCTTCATCAAGAGACCTAAGAGAAGAGTTTGCATTGGCATGTTAAGTAAGAAGGCTTAAGGCTATGAATGCTTGAAGGGTGAACAAGCTATCAAAGCTGAAATGTGTGAAGGCCAAGTAGAATGGAGGATTGAAACAAAGATATGTAATCTACAAATAAGTTGTAAGTTTTTATCAGATCAAACCTAACTATTACTCTCTAATAATTGTATCAGTCTAGGGTAAATCCTTTGGATTAAGGTTGACCTAACAGTCATTTATAAATCCTTTAACTAGGTGACATTACAAGAAAATGGTCTAAAGTCCTCTAATAAGGCTCACTCCTAATAGGGTGATTGAAATTCTTTAACAAGGTCACATTTAATAGTGTTATTGTAACCTTTAATAGGGTTGGCCTTTTACGGGGCATCAATTCAGAAGAGTGAAAAAGAGTAGCATGTTATTGGTGGTTTTTCCCAAATTGGGTTTCCACATAAATCATTGTGTCAAATATGTTGCTGAATCTGTTATGTTTCATGTTTACATTTCTGCAAATTGATTTGACATTAACCTACAAGTTTTAAGTGATTGCATAATCTTATGGATGCATGCATGATGATAAATGTTCTATGGGTTCACTAAGTTGTGAAAAGTTTTATTTATACATATGGACCTTGGATAATTGATTCACCCCCCCAATTATTCTAAAGTATTCCAACAATTGGTATCAAATCCATTTTCTTAAGAGGACTATTTTGAAGATACTAGAAACACAAAGATCAAGATGTCAAAAAGAGAAGTACCCAAGCTTAACAGAGATAACTTTCCTACATGAAAATGTTTGATGAAGCTACACCTTGGAGGACTTGGATGTCATGCACAATCTACCATTACTATTGAGCATGTTGATCCCGTTGGAGCTCCAACTGTCGAGGATATGAAAAAGAAGAAAGAACATAACCAACCAATACTTGAGATTTCTTTTGCCCTAAGCTATGCTGAATTTTATGATATCAAAGGTCTTGATAGTGAAAATAAAATGTGGGATGCCTTAACCACTATCTATGTAGGAGACACTAATGTTCTAAGAGCCAAAGCTGAAAGTCTCAGAGGTAAGTTTGATGATATGAGAATGGAAGAAGGTGAAAATATTACTCAATATGTTGCAAGGATAAAAGAAATTGTTAATGCAATAAGAGGAGCTACTAGAAAAATAGATGATGATATTGTCCTAACCAAATTTTTAAGAACACTACTGCCTATATATGCTATTAGAGTTTCTACAATTCAAGAACTAAGATGTATACCAAGGAATAATCTATCACTTGAAGGTCTGGTAGGTAGGCTCATTGCTTTTGAGCTATCTAACTTTGATAATTACAAAATTGAGAATATTGAATATGCTTTCAAAGCTAAGGTGTCATTGAAGGAACTTGATGAGAAGAATAAGAAGAAGATAAAGTATGTGTCCAATTTCAGTGATACATATGAGGAGGATGTAGAACAACTTGAAGGACTACTGGTAAGAAGATTCCATAGAGGTAAAGCCAAGTTCAAAGGTAAATACCTATAATTTGTTTCAATTGCAATTAGGTTGGTCATATTGCTGCTAGATGTCCATAAAAGAAGAACTACAAAGGTGGTGAAAAGTTCAAAAGAAAAAGAGATGAAGACAAAAAGGACTACAAAGACAAAGTCAAAAAGTCATGCTACATTGCTAAAAGAAGGAACAAATCTATAATGGACTATGCTAGAACACTCAGGATGGAGAAAAATGTTGCTTTAAAATATTGGAGATGATCTATAACTGTCTATACTTTGAACCATGTACAAGTGAAGAAAGGTACTCATTCAACACCTTTTGAACTATGGTATGGATACTCACCTGATGTAAAATATTTTAAAGTATTTGGAAGTAAATGCTATATTCTCAAAGACTTTAGGAATGGTAAACTAGATGAAAAACATGAAGAAGGTATGTTCCTAGGCTATTCTAGAAGAAGTGAAGCTTACAAGTGTTTAAACACTAACACTAAAAAAGTTGTGGAAAGTGCAAATGTAAATTTTGATGAATATACAAAAGTATATGAGGTTGAACCTATGAAAGAACCATGAGAATACAAATAATTTGTATAATTTTATGAAGGAATGCCTATTGAATAAGATGTTGCAAATCAAGCTACAAACCAACAACAAGTTTCAGTCACTGCCAAGTCACATACTATGAATGCCGAGTTGCATTCAAGAACCAGCTAGATTCAAATGTCGAGTTATAGAATGAAGTTGAAGCACATTCTAATTTTGAGATTAGTGTACATGAAAGAGATACTGAGATACCTAACAGAGATGTTTATAGTGACGCTAGGGTTGAAAGACCAAATGAAGAAACTAAAGTTGAACCAAGATTGTCAAAATATGTCCAGAGACACTGTCCTGCTACAAAAATTCTTGGATATAAAGATGCTATACCAATGAAAAGAAACATATTGATTATACATGTTTGTTGAGCATGAAAGAACCTAAAATAGTGAGATATGCCTTGGAAGATATGGAATGGAGTAAAGCAATGAAAGAAGAGATTGAACAAATTGAAAAAAACAAAACATGGACTCTATTTCCTAGACCAAAACACAAAAATGTGATTAGGACCAAGTGGGTATTTAAAAAAAAAGCTAGATGAAAATGGTGAAGTCACAAGGAATAAGACAAGATTAGTCTGCAAAGGATATGCATAAGAAGAAGGAATTGACTATGGAGAAACTTTTGCTCTTGTTGCTAGATTGGAAGGAGTAAGAACTCTACTTGCTTATTCTACATACAAAGGCTTCAAAGTTTATCAAATGGATGTTAAATCTGCATTTCTGAATGGCATATTAGAGGAAGAAGTTTACGTAGATCAGCCATAAGGATTTGTTAATGTTAACAATAAGAACATGGTATGTAGATTACACAAAACTCTATATGGTTTGAAACAACACCAAGAGCATGGTATGAAAGACTTCATAAGTATCTTGTGATGGTGTGATTTGAAAGGAATAATGATAAAATCAATCTATACACAAAGATAAAGAAAGGAAAAGGTATCTTGTTATCTAAATTTTTTGTTGATGATATCATATTTGGATGTCAAGAAGCTTTATGTAAGGCTTTTGCACATGAAATGAAGCAAGAATTTGAGATGTCTATGTTTGGAGAGATCAAGTTCTTTGTGGGTTTGTAAGTATGTTAGATGAAATATGGTATATACATCACTCAATCAAAGTATGTCAAGTAAATATTGAAAACTTTTGGATTGAAGGATTCCAAATGAGTAAGCACACCTATGGTGATAGGACACAAATTGTCAAAGAATGATGATTCAGTTGAGGTGAATCAAACATTGTAAAGGTCTATGATTGGAAAATTACAATATGTAGTACATAGTAGACCTAAAATTGTACTATCTATAGGGATAGTTACAAGATTCTCTGCTAATCCTAGGGAGAATCATCTGATGGCGAGAATAATGAGATATCTGAAAGGAACAAAGGAGTATGGTCTATACTATAAGAAAAATGAGAAATTTGAATTAAGAGCCTATACTGATGTTGATTGGGCTGGAAACAATGATAACAGAAAGAGCACCAGTGGAGGAGCATTTTTCTTAGGCAAGAGGCTAGTTACATGGAATAACAAGAAACAAAACTGCACTTCACAATCTACTGCTAAAGTTGAATATGTTGCTATTGCTGTAAATTTGTTGCCCCACCTTTTATCCTATACCCATTTTGCAAAGTGGAAAGTTTTTGTGTTTTAGTTTGGTTTAGGTATGTCCAAGTCTAGTCTTTCCTCCTTAGGTGAAAAGATTCTCCATCGGGTTTCCCATCTTTCCCTTCTCTCGCATTTCACGGCCAGGCGAGTTTCTCCTTGATGTCGTATGGGTAGCTTAGTACCTAATTTGATGGAGATTCTTGCATTTCATGAAGTTATTCACAAAGTTGGACTTGTTCACAACTTGTCTTACTTTTTCCCATGAAAGAATGAAACTCATGGAAAATTGAATATTTCCTTCTCCTTGGCAGGTTTTTAACTCATGAGGGTGATTCCCCACAGTGGTTAACAAATGAAGATCATGGATCAAAATAAGAAGATAACAAGTTATTTTATGAAAGATATTTTTTTTCATTACATTATTATACTTTGAGAAACACTTGGGATTCATCATGATGCTCGAAATCACTTTAAGTGAAAAACTTGAAGATGACTTCTCCTCGGTGGGTTTGCAACCCATGAAGTCCATTTTCTGCTGAAAGTAATTATGAAGGAAAGGGGTGAAGAAGTGGGCTCCCTTTCGACTTTCGTAGTCCTTTTGTGATTTTCTAAATCCAGAGAAAAGTTTAACTCAAGAGTTAGAAGGTAAATAAAGCTAAAGTGAAAAACTGAAGATTGCCTTCTCCTCGATGGGTTTTCAACCCATGAAGGTGATTTTATGCATTCATAAAGAAATCAACTTTTTAAATAGATTGGGTTCACAAATTGCACATAAGACACCTTAAGATGATAATGGAAACAAGCTAATCATAGTTGGAAAAGTGTAGTGAGTAGAATTTGGCTAGGCAGATATTTCCTTATGGAGTACTCTGTTCTTAATTCTCCAGAACTAGGTGAAAAATGGGAAGCTAAGTATGAAATAAAGAAAAGCTAATGTTAGGCCAACAAAAATAGTGAAAAGACATGGAAATGTCTATTAGAAACTCCCACATTTACTAATCTAACAAATTTATCCTTTAATTCATTCATGTGGCGTGGATCCTTAAATTTGACAGATGGATTGGAGTTCCTATATAGAGGGAAACATAACAGTTTTACAAATCACTGCTTTTTCTTGAATTTTTATGTTGCTAAAATTGTGCAACATTTTCAAATCTTCTATGTTGAAAATTCAATTCCTTGTGCCTAATCCAGATTCAAAATTTCAATTTATCTTATACTCTGATAGAATGGCAACTAGATTCACCGAGTTCGATAGGCTAAATGGAATCAAGTCTACATTGCAGAGTTTCACATGCACCTCACTATGTTTCTATGACATGCAAGATTTTCAAAGGAGGCTGAAGTCAAAGCCAATTCATCCTATAATCGAGAAGCTCTAAGGAAGTGGGCTAGTGGAGGCAGCTGGGTTTCTAGTGGCGGTTCCAGCTCCTGAGTTGATTGTTGAATGCATAAATCACTACAACTTGGATACTAGACAAATTTTACTGCCTGATCATACAATTCTAATCTCTATTAATAGGAAAACTATAGTAATTTTCCTTTGAGTTCCATAATGGGAAGATTTTTTTGAGTTGACAGTAGGAGGAGCAATGTCTGAGCTCTCCTTGAAGAAAATGGTGTGGAGAAAATAAATTATGAGATCCTAGTTTCAAAAGCCATGGGGCACCAAGAGTAAGGTTCCTAAATCTCTATTAAGCATTGATCTCAAGCTTGAGATCATAGATATTCTGGTTCTCTTGCATAGATTGAAAGGTGAGGTAGAAGCACTTAATTTTGTTGAACAATATTTCTTTCTAGTACAAATTATATGTTCAGATACACAGTATGTTGATTGGGCCTATGAGGTAAGTGAGCATTTGTCCAAAGCCCTTAGGCTACAAAAATTTACAACACCTTTTACAGTTGTGAGTCTCATTCTGAGCTTGAAGAAGAAAGGGTATGAATTCTCTATGAAGGTCGGAGCTTACAGTTGTGAGTCTTGTTCTGATGCAAAAAATATGCTCAAAGCATTTGAGACCAAGTATAAGTTAGAGGAATATGAGGTCGCGAGACCTATGTTCAATTCGAATGGATATGTGAGAGAGGTGTTGTAGATTGGAAGTGTGATCAAACACATTACCATTGTTGAAGACTATTGGGTAGACTATAAAGATGAACTTGAAAGTAGAGATCGTGCTTTTGCTAGGCTCATAGTGGAGCAGATTAAAACATATGGTATCAATTTTGATGTAGAAGGCTTGGAGGATGATGGACAAAATATCTATAGCAATACATATCTAACTAAATTAAGGGGCATTCCTATCAATTTAGAGCCTTATGTAGATGTTGAGGAGGATTTAGATGTTATGATGGCTAGGATCATGAAGAGAAAAGGGAAGTGGGTTGAATGAACAACCAAACGAAGCCAAAGTAAAGGTGCAGCTACTCAAGCTTCTCCAACAATTGCAACACCTAATTAATCTCAAAGTACTACACTAGGCATGACCATAGCTTCCACTCAAGGGCCAACTCAACCTTCAGGTGGAGGTGATCAACTTCCATACAAGAATGTCCCCATAGCCAAGACTTGTCATGATGGTTCCCTCCTAGTTATTGGAATCCAAACTGGTGCTGAGGAAAAGAAAATGGAGGAACCAAAGGATAGAACAACCACCTCAGTTCCATCCCCCCATGTCACACCAGTTCCATCACCTCATGTTTCTCCAATTTCTTCTCCCCATACTACTCCAGTTCCCTCTCCTCATCATAGCCTTGTTCCGCCAGCAAGTGCTACACTTCTACAACCAAGTGGTTCTTTAATACAAATAGTAGACTTATGGGATGGAAAGAGTAGAAGTAGTGAGTCTACTGAGTTAGATGTAGTGAAGAAAACTCCAGAAATAGAAAAGGGCCAGACTTCTTCTAAGCTCATCTCTCAAGATCTGAAGAATCCCTTCTCTTCAACTGTTGTGATAATAACTCAAGTTAAGAAGAAGATGTTTAGTATAGAATCACTTGGGATGACCTCTAGGGTGATAGGTACATACTCCTGGTCAGAAGATACTCTAGAAAGGAAGAGGAAAAGAAAGGATGAAAGTACTTCTACCAAAGATACTATATCTCTCGTAGTTTTTTCTAAATCTACATTTACAAAAGTAAAGAAATAGAAAACCTTATCTATACTTGGGCAAGATCTGGAAATAGGGCACTTGACAATGGAGATAGCCAAGCCTAAAAAAGGATGAAGGTTGAAGACATGACTGCTGATGATTTTACTCTGCACTTTGTGGACCTTGGAGAAGCTAGGCATGCCACCAAAGTTGGCTTGTGGAAGTTGACCAATG
Source organism: Cupressus sempervirens (assembly GCA_028749045.1). Classification (NCBI taxonomy): domain Eukaryota; kingdom Viridiplantae; phylum Streptophyta; class Pinopsida; order Cupressales; family Cupressaceae; genus Cupressus; species Cupressus sempervirens. Next base: position 693,866,708 of record CM053784.1, read on the forward strand.
AGGTGATTTAGGGACAATTAGAAAGTTTGAAGTTGTCCAAGACCAAAATGAAGGCTGAGATAGAAGAATTGAATAGGTTCATTAGACAATTAGTCACTCCATTGGCAACCATTTCTAGAGTATCAGTGACCCAAAATCCTACTCCTACTGAGGTTCAAGCCCTCATCTCTCAACTCCAAGAAGATAGGAATTTTGGTCAGATTAGTAAAGAATGGATTAAGAAGCTCAAATTAGAAGGAGCCACTATTGTAGAGCAAATTGGTAATGTTATGTTAAGGTTGGAAACAGAAAAAGATAACATCATATCAAATAGCAATACTATGGTTGGAGAAAGGGTGAAATGTGATGATTGCATCTCCCTATTGAAGATGATCATCCAGATGAAGGCCAAGGAAGTGGTTGAAGCAAAAATTTTGCCAAAGGGAGACAAACCTCTGTTCGAGTGGCTTCAAAGCATGCAGTTTAAGACTAAGATGATCTAGTCTTTAGAGAAAGGTCTTAGAGAAATAGAGAATAAGGTGAAGAAGACACAAGACAAAGCATTTGAACTTATGAGGTGGCCAAGGAAAAGCACTCATTGGGATCAATGTCATGAAGGAGAAATTTTCCAAGTTTTTGAATAGTTTGTTTGATGTATCTTCTAGTAGTCAAAACAAGGTTGTTGAACTCTAGGCACTCAGTGGATACATACACGTGGCTACAGAAGAACTACCAAATCAACTAGATTTTGTGAAGGAATTGGCTAGAGAGCATTTCAAATGGCTCTTAAGGTATATCAACATACATGTGCCTAGGCATGAAGAGCTCATCCCGATCATAGTTGCTACCAAGGCCTATAGAGCAAAAGTAGAAAAGGGGAAGAAGTCGAAGTGATTCACATTTTGCCTCCTTTTTTGTTTTATTATGTAATTATTGTAATATGACAAATTGGTGCCTTGCCATTTGTCATTTTCGAGAAGATGAACCAATCAAACTTGCATTATAATAGTCATCTCAAAATTGTATATGTATGAGATTGAAAGATTAATAAAAGGTTGACAAATTTTTGGTGTGAAGTACTTTTTGTTGCAAAGAAAATTGAATGGTATTTGATATTAATTATTTTCTATTCCAATTTTTGTTAGATTCAGTCTTATGTTTTCTCTTTTGTTTGAGTTGAAATGAGGAAAGAATAGAGTTTCACTTCCTTGTTTCGAAGCAACGAATGAATGTGATAGGTAGTGTCATTGTTCATTCAAAGAGAAATCCCTTCAACATTCTCCATTTGTTAATCATAGTTCAGATTCAGATTAATTTAGCACCATACTAGTTATTACTTAATTAAGCTTTGTGAATTCATAAGATGTGTGGATTCATAAACTTGTTTAGATATTCAAAAAAAAATATTTGCCTAAGTTAGATTCTATTTAGGTCTAGCTTGGTTTTACCTCTTCTGCTCTCAGGTCAAGAACATTCCCCAAATTAGTTTAGGAGAAAAACATAATTCATTGCAAATCTATTTTAGGGAGCTGTACCTACCAATTTAGAGAAAAGCCAATTCATCCATAAGTGGCTTTTCAACTATTTATAACTAGATATTGTTTCAAGTTTGGGCATTTGAGAGTTATAATTAAAAAGAACAAATATGTTTACAAACAAAATTGTACAAATATTGTATGGATCAAGCAACTACTCAAAGGTATGAAGGAAGAGATCATAGAACCAATGATACTTTATTGTGATAATACAAGTGCTATAAATATATCAAAGAATCTTGTGATGCACACAAAGACTAAGCACATTGCAATCAAGTATCATTATTTGAAAGAATTAGTTCAAGATAAAGAAGTGAAGATGGAATATGTTAACACAAAAGAACAAATTTCTAATAACTTCACAAAAGAATTACCTAAGGATGCTCATGAGTATCTAAGAGGTAAACTAGGGGTGATACCCCTATCAAAGGCTATGTAAGTAACAAAAGGAGTGCCCTGCATCAAACAAGCTGATTTTCATATATTACAAATCGATACAGTGGATCTTACTTTAGGAGCTACCTAAAGTAATCAAAGAGCTAAAACTACAAATTAGTCACAAGAAAGGTGAAAAAAGGGAGAAACTGATGAAGTTTATATCTACATGTTAAGATGACAAGTCTTTGGCATTGTTGTCAAAGAGGGAGAAATACAAGAATGAATAAAATTGATCCTAGAGGGAAAGATTTACTAATCAAAGGGAAAAATAAGAAAGAGGAAGATAGTTACTAATCAAGAGAAATACAAGAGATTGGAAATTGAACAACAAGGGAGAAATCCTAACACCTATCTATTAAGAGGGAGATAATTGTAGAGGGAGATACAAGAAGTAATTTAGAGGGATTTATAAGGTTGACATAAAGGAGTTTTGTAACCTATTCAAAAGATTAAAGTTGGGAGAGATTTCAATACCATAAGGAATTATTTTTTGGTATTTTGTTGCTCTTACTGTTTTAACCTAGTTAGTTTGGTTTGCCATCAATGCCAAAGAGGGAGATTGTTGAAAATAGATTGATACAAGTATGATCAATATATTTCAATCATTATTTTGTCACTGATATCAAACCTGTTATTGGCTGGCAAGACAACTAATTAAAAGATTTAAGTACTATCACTTAGTTGATTGATGAAGAGGATTTGATCAAAATATGTAACAATAGTACCCACATGAAAGGTTGAGTTACGTTATATAAAGGAGTATGAGAATTGGCTAAAATAGTGATAACATGATGTATTGATAATCTACTTAAGCTTACAAAGGTTGGTTACACTAAGCAAGTTTAGAAGAACAAGTTAAACAAAGTTTGTTTGCAAAGCTTGACTAAGTAGATAATAGGTGTCGAGCAAAGTCAGTGCAAGCCGAGCAAAAAATTAGTTTGACCCAAGTAAAAGTCTATTCTAGTGTATGCCAAGTAAAATAGTAGATGCTGAGTAAAGTTAAGTTGATGTCAAGTACCAGTAAACTTTAGTTCATGCCGAGTGATTCTACAGAGGATGTTGAGTAATATAGTGTGTATCAAGAATCAGAAGAAAGTTAATTATGAGTAGCTGCATTACTTGAAAAACTGTGAAAAGTTGATGGATCTGAGCTAAAAAGTTTATTTTGTTAGATTATGTGAACCAAGTGGAAGATAAGATTGATGAGCTGGTGGCACAGAAGTCAAGGTAAACTATTTTGAGGAGAACTCAAAGAGGATTCAAGGAGAAGTTTCTAGAAGAGATATGAAATGAGGGGTAGATTCATTGAATCCTACCTAATCTGTCTTAACCCTAAATTGGACAATGGAGAATGAATGACAAAATATCTTAATTTCCTATTTATAGGGGTGGTTGGTTAGAAGCAAGGGTTGTCTTGTGCAAGAACCTAAGGAAGATAAGAAGTCAAGGGCATTACTTCATCAAGTGACCTAAGGGAAGAGTCTACATTAGCATGTTAAGAAAGAAGGCTTAAGTGTATGAATGCTTGAAGGGTGAGCAAGCTATTAGAGCTGAAATGTGTGAAGGCCAAGCAGAATGGGGGACTGAAACAAAGATCTGTAATCTGTTAGTTTGTGGTGACTGATATGTTTACAAAGGTAGTGACAAGGGACAAGTTGAATTCCTCTTCAGCTTCAGTTGGTCTGCTAAATTGAACAGGAATAAAAGAACAACAGAGTCTAGGGTGGTTTGGTTTAGTGGGAGCCCCATGTGGTAGTGGTATTGCTACAGGATCAGTCTACAAGTGGGAGATTGTTGTCTAGTGTGGAGTTTGATCAGTCCCCAAGTGGGAGATTGTTAGTTTATGGTGATTGATTAGGATAGTATTGTACATATTATTATGATTTTGGGCCGATGTGTAATTATTAATTATAACTCTAAATTGGTAAAAATTCTTGTATAAAAGGAGCTTAGGTCTAGGGGTTTTCATAAGGAGTGATGTAAAAATTGGTTCTTGTAGTGGTATTGAGATTTAAGTGATTATGGATTGTAATTAGGTTGTAATCACTGGATCATAATAATATTGGACTTGCTATTGGTGGACATAGCCCAAAGATTGTGTGAACCACTTTAAATCTTGGTATCTTGTGTTCTCTTTTGTGTAATCTATTATTTTTTGATATTGGTTATATTTGCATGTAACTATTATTTTTGTCTAAGGTTAATCCTAGCATAATTTGCAAATGAAGTTATAAGTTGTTATCAGATCAAACCTTATTGTTACTCTCTAATAATTGTATCAGTCTAGGGTAAATCCTTTGGATTAAGGTTGACCTAATAGTCATTTATTGATCCTTTAACTAGGTGACATAGTGAATGATCTAACCTCTAACAAGGCTCACTCCTAACATGGTGATTGAAATCCTTTAAAAAGGTCACATTTAACAATGTGTATTGTAACCTTTAATAGGGTTGGCCTTTCATAGGGCATCACTTTAGAAGAGTGAAAAAGAGTAGCATGTTACTGGTGGTTTTTCCCAAAGTTTTATTTATACATCTTGACCTTGGATAACTGATTCACACCCCCCTCCCCATAGTTATTCTAAAGTATTCCAACACTTTCCACTCGGTCAAGCTTTGTAGACTCAATTATTCTTACTTGTTTTTCTAGACTTAATCAATGTATGCAACCTTTGTAGCCTTAAGTAGATAAAAAATAAACAATAATATCACTATCTTAACTAATCTTTGTACTCCTTTTTCATATCATAATTCAACCTTTCCTCTAGGTGTTCTTGTTATCACATTTGATCAAAACCTCCTCATCAATCAAACAAATGATAGTACTCAAATCAACTAAGCAATTATCTTACCAACAATTAGTGAGTTTGACACCAATGAAAAAATAATGATTCAAATGATCCTCATACTTGTATCAATATTTTCTCAACAACACCAAGGAACAACATGGAAGAATTTTGACCTGTACATTGAACATTAAACAATGAGTACATCATATAAATACAAGATCATAAAAATAAAATATACATGATTAAAAATTCCATATACCACCATTTATTTGTATGCATCTCTATCTTCTTAGTCGTCTGAAAATGACTATTTGATATAACAAGATGGGAGTGGCCCAAGCACTTTTTATTCCTAACACATAGTGGTTAGCTCCTGTAGGGTTCTTCCAGACATAAAAAAATCCCTGACCCTTCCTAAGAAGCCTATCAACTTAGAAATGGTGGATCAAATAGATCTGGTGCAATTATGTAACATAACTACATGCACATATGCATATATGTAAAACTAAGCACATATGCTATAGGAAGATGAAAAAAATCATGCATAGAGAGAACATATATAATTAAATAGCTTTGGCCATAGCATAGAAGTGTGAAACTTCTATAGGAAGGTAGAAAGAAAGAACAACATGTAAATTCTGGCTTTCCCTCTTATTCCACATTCAAAACCCTTCCAAAAACTATCTTTCTTATAGAAAGAATGCACATAATACAATCTTATGAAATCAAAAGCAATGTGCAAAAAATCTCTCTATTGGTTATAAATTAATTTTTGCCCATATTTTAGTCCACATATGGACAATATAAATCAAACCAAAAAAAAAATGAAAGCTTTTTCCTATTTCAACATTTCTTCTGATACATGCACTAGTTAAGTAAATATTAAGCTCAGTCACTCACCAAAAACCACAATTGTTGACACAATTTGACTAATCAAGTAAGAAACCTAATTTTGAGCATTCTATCACAATTCTCAATTTATAAGAAGTTCATCCAAATGTGGCTTTATAACTCAGTATAATTTAACAACATATATATCTCTCATAAATGAAATTATGGATTATTTATAAGTAATTTCTTTGGTTTTTCTGGGTTTGCTATCATTTAAGGCAATCAACTTACACCAACAATAAAATTCTATTTTATTCTTTTAGCAGAAGCATTTGTTTATATGAAGGAAATAAATTAAATGGTCCCAATAATTTCATTTGAAATTATTTTTGAGTTTATAAGAATTCAATTCAAACTTAGGCTAACATTTTCTCAAATCAACATCAATACACATAACTGTATGGAGATCTCTTTCTACAATATTAGTCTACCTCAGACCATGTTATGCACTCAAGATATATATAAAAGGCTTCATAAAAAAATAAAATTGTAAAGTTTCTAATGAAGGCATGACTATCTTTTCTTGCTCATGTATATTACAATTAAGTTTAGAAAATAATCAAGTTAGTAAGATCACTCACTAGATAGTTAAGATTTGTGGCATTTTATATTTCTTATTAATGTTAAGTGGTTATAAAATTTACTAATTAGAACAAAAGATGCTAAAAAACTAAGACTGGTCTTGGTAGACTCCTAGGTGGCTAAAAATTCTATCACTTCCTCTTTATTCTAAAAACAGACACACATTTTGTAGACTTACAACACAATTTGTCCATTCAAAAAGATCATATTATTGACACATACCCTCTCCTTCTTATTAGATCCCCCAAAATTAAAGACCTAATCATTAACCACAACCAGATTACATATAGGAGGGGATATAAATGAATACTCAATTCCATTTGAACACTTTTTACACCATTCTCATAGAACACATAATGAGGATTAAGTTACAAGCATAGATAGAGATGATTACCTAGGAACATTTCATTGCAATGATCACAAATATCCATGATCCATGGTTGGTAACACATATGGAGCTATTATATATAGAGGATTATATAACTATACATAGATATGAGTTAACCATGAAGGAGTTGGGGTAATTATTTCTCGTAATATGATAATTATACCATTCAACCAAAAGATCAAACCACTACAACCAAGGTAGGAGGTGATTGTTTCATATGATTATTGACTTGATAGTTATTGACTAATTATAGAGGTTCCTTGTCTCTCTACCCAAATGGACAAATTACACCAAGCATAGTTTAATCGTAAGATTGAGATGAGATTCCTATATCACATTGGATGAAAATTTTCATAGAAAAGAGAAATAAATTTCTAAAGAGATATAACAAAGAGATTAAAGATTCAATAAAAATAAAGGATATATTAGATGGGCCTTAACAATGAGCCTCATTTCAGATTTTATTGAAAATAGTGGAAAAATATTCTATAGATTTCAGGCTCAACATAAAGTAGTCTTATTGCCATTTTTTGGATAAACACAACTCATCAAAATGTTAGAGTAACAAAGTATTTTATTATTAATTAAACCATATTGATATAATTATTAAGTCACTTATTATCTCTAATTTACTTAAGCTAAATTTTGGCGATATAATAATTATTTATTTTATTAATTATTATCATGCAACCTAGGTTAGTCACATGTTAGGGTTTTGATCTCCTTTTATAAGGATTGATATCTTTGTAATTCATTAATTCACTTTTGATAATAGCAATCTCTCTTTTTTCTCATCAAGAATGTCACATCTGTGGATCTAGGAATTCCTACCTCCATAGCTTTCGCTTCTCTCTTTCTGTGACAAGTGTTTGCATGCAAGTGATTCTTGGGAGCTGTGGGGTTGATCTTTCATCAACTTCAACATGGTATCAGAGCTCCAGATCTTCATGCCCCTATTTTTTTTATGAGAGGTTTGTCTTGCCTTTTAGATTTGTGCTTTTTCTTTCAAAAGGTTTCATTTTTCAGAGTTATTTTTTATTGGATCTGGGGGGTGGGGGTCACCTTTTTCGATGCACTTTCAGCCCAAAAGGACCTCACCATTGAGTTCAAAGCACCCAAAAACCCTAATTTTGATATATAATTTGTCCAATTTGTACAAATTCAAATCTGAGGAAAAAAAATATTGTTCCTAGATTGAGCACGTTTTCTGAGGTGACGATTTGATGACTTTTTGGCATGAAAATCAAGATTTTTTAGCTCAAAAAATTTGAGATTTTTTGTTAAGAATATCAAAAAAAATTGGCACACAAACCAAGGTTTTCCAACACGAGAATCAAGGTTTTTTGGCATGTAAATCTATATTTTTTGCACACAAATCAAGACAATTTGGTATCAAAATGACATGCTTCCCGAGGAAATTTGGTGCTATTGGCAACACTTTTTGAGGCATTTTGGCACAGATCCCAAGGTGGTAAATATTTTATATTTCCCTTTCAGCTCTATTTTGACCCACATGTGGAGTTTTGGCCATAACTGGCTCATCCAAACCTTTATTTTTTACAAACGAGATATCACTGGAAAGCTTGTTTCGAGCCTGTCATGTTGGTTAGTTTATTTGAAATTTGATGCTCTTTGGTTATCAGTTTATGCAGTCAAAGTTAGAGGTTCTATTTTCCATTTCGGGAGACATATCTTGAGACATTATATTTTACAGATTCTGCTACAGGCACATCCCATTAAGTTTTTTTCTTTTTTGCATTCTGGTGGATATCTTGGTTGTTTCAGGTTTAGAGATTGACTTTTTTGCTTTAGATGATTTTTCATGGGGGGTAAGTGCACAAAGTTGTGGTGCCAAAAGGGGGGTATAAGTGGACACCTTTTTCCTGAAATCTGCAAATTTTGAACTTCAACAAGAATTTGAAGATAGTTACGCTCAAAATTTTTAGATATGACAAAAAAAAAAGTCGTAGTCCTTTGAATCTAGTTTCTAAACTACTAATTTTTTTTCAAAATGGTTTAGTTTTAGGTCCTCAAAAAATGGGGCCGCAAAAAGTGGTACTGTTTATTCCAAAAAAACATAGCACAATACAAAGTGTGGCCCCCCTAAAATTTTAACTTTTTTTTGAAAATTTTTAATCGCTCTAGTCAAAAGTTACTTAACACTATGTAGTTTATCCCAGATTTTTCGAGTAATTTTATAATGTCTATTTTTTTTTTAATGAATTTTTTAACTAGACACATCCCAAAAATGTGAAATATCTATGTGCTCCCCCTAGAAATAATTGAAAACTAATCTAAACTCAAAACATTTTTTTTTCAAAGTGTGTAGAATGGAGTCTAGTTTCTAAAAAACTAAGTTGTTACAACATTCGATGAACGAGCTAAAATCTATAGCCCAATTAGTACGTGGTGGTTTTTGACAAAAAATGAACATACATTCAAAAGAAATTATAGATGAAAGGCTTGAAATAGTTCAAATTAAAAATAAATTATATGGTTAGATAGCTAACACAGAGACCTATAATGCTATGTAACCTAATCTTATTGATACCCAACCACGAGAAATCTTGAAGGGGAGCACAAAAGAAAAAATAATCATTTTTTGTATGTTTGTTGGAAAACATGTCTCAGGCCTGTTCATCAAATCCAAACGTTTGGGTTGGATCTCCAAGGCAAAACCAAGCCTTAGGCTTGGGTTTGATTAAGGTTTTAATAGTGCACACGCGCTATAGCATGCACACGCTATTTAAACCTCAGTTCTAAATAGCATGTGCGCACTATAGTGTGCACGCACTATTAAGATGTAAGTTGCAAAAGAGAACTAGGTGGGGGGGGGGGGGGATAGGGAAATGGCTATGTGTGTGCATGAAAGAGATAGAGAGAAAGTAGGGGATAGGAGAGGGGAGAGAGTATAGGATGGGAGAGAGAAAGTGAGAAAGAGTAGGGGTGGCAAAGAGAGGAAGTGTGAGAGAGAGTACAGGTGGAAAAGAGAGAGTGCAAGATGGGGGAAAGAGATTTAAAGTAGGGGATGGGAGAGAGAGGAAGTGTGAGAGAGAGTACAGGTTGGGAGAGAGAGATTAAGAGTAGGGGATTGAGGAGAGAGAGAGTAGGTGATGGGAGATAGAGTGGGAGAGGAAGAACTTGAGAGAGAGGAGGATGGGAGTGCATGTGTGTGAAAGAGAGAGAGTATGGAATGGGAGAGGGGGAAGACAAAGTAGCTCAAGAGAGAGTAGGGGATGGAAGAGAGAGTAGGCAATGGGAGAGGGAGTGGGAGAGGGGGAGACAGGGGGGAATAGAAGTGTGTGTGTGTGTGTGTGTGTGTGAGAGAGAGAGAGAGAGAGAGAGAGTAGGGGATAGGAGAGAGTGTGAAAATTTAAGAAAGACTAGAGGGTAGCAGAGAGAGAGAGAGAATGGAGAGGGAGAGAGTAAGAGTGAGAGTGAGAGAGAGAGTAGGTAGTGGGAGAGGGAGTAGCAGAGGGAGAGCAAGTGAGAGAAAAAGTAGGGGATGGAAGAGGAGAGAGGGGGGATGGGTGTGTGTGTGTCAAAGAGAGAGATTCAAGAATGAGAGAGGGGAGAGAGTGATAGAGAGAGTAGGCAATGGTAGAGGGATGGGAGAGAGAGGGAGAGAGTGAGAGAGAGAGATAGTAGGCGATGGGAGAGGGAGTGGGAGGGAGAGAGAGGTGGAATGGAAGCATTTAAGAGAGATAGAGTAGGGGATGGGAGAGAGTAGGCAGTGGGACATGGACTACGAGAGAGAGAGGGGGGGGAATGGGAATGTGTATTTATTTATAAGAGAGATAGAGTAAAGGATGGGAGAGAGTGTGAGAGTTTGAGAGAAAGTAGTAGGGGATGGGAGAGAGAGTGAGAGTAAGGGATGGGAGAGAGAGAGAGAGAGAGAGAGAGAGAGAGTAGAGAGGAAGAAAGAGAACTTGAGAAAGATAGACAGTAGGCAGTAGGAGAGGGAGTGGGAGAGGGAGAGGGAGAGGGAGAGATATAGGGGGGATGGGAGTGTGTGTGAAAGATGTAGAGAGTAGGGGATGGGAGAGAAGAAGAAGAGTGGGGGGATAAGAGTGTGTGTATCTATGAAAGTGAGAGAGTAGGGGATGGGAGAGAGTGTGAAAGTAGGGGGTGGTAGAGAGAGAGTACGACGATGGGGGAGCGAAAGTAGGCGATGGGAGAGGAAAAGAGATGGGGGGATGGGAGTGTGTGTGTGTAAGAGAGATAGAGCAGGGGATGGGAGAGAGTGTGAGAGTAGGGGGTGTATGAGAGAGAGAGTACGATGATGGGGGAGAGAAAGTAGGCAGTGGGAGAGGGTAAGAGAGAGGGGGGATGGGGGTGTATGTGTAAAAGAGATAGAGTAGGGGATGGGAGAGAGTGGGAGTGTGAGAGAGTAGGAGATGGGAGAGGAGAGAGAGAGTAGGGGATGGGGGAGAGTGTGAGAGTGTGAGAGAGTAGGGGATGGGAGACGAGAGAGAGAGAAAGGGATGGGGGAGAGAAAGTAGGCAGTGGGAGAGAGAGTGGGAGAGGCAGAGAGAGCTTGTACAAGATGGAAGAGAGAGAGAGTAGAGAGGGAGAGAGAGAACTTGAGAGAGAGATAGTAGGTAGTAGTAGTGTGAGTGTGAGAGAGAGTAGGGGGTGGTAGAGAGAGTACGACGATGGGGGAGAGAAAGTAGGCAGTGGGAGAGGGAGAGAGAGGGGTAACGGGAATGTGTGTAAGAGTGACAAATTAGGGGATGGAAGAGAAGAGAGAGAGTAGGGGATGGGGGAGAGAAATTAGGTGGTAGGATAGGGAGAGAGATAGTGGGGATAAGAGTGTGTGTGAGAGATCTAAAGAGCTGGGCATGGGAGAGGAGAGGGGGTGAGAGAGGTAGAGAGAGTAGGTGGTGGGAGAGGGAGAGTGAGAGAGAGTAAAGGATGGGAGAGAGTAGGAAGAGAGAGAGGGAGGGGATGGGAGAGAGAGTAGGGAGGATAGAGAGTAGGGAGGATGGGGAGTGATGTGTTTTGAGAAAGTAGGGGGTGGTAGAGAGAGAGTACAACGACGGGGGAGAGAAAGTAGGCAATGGGAGAGGAAAAGAGAGAGGGGAGATGGGAGTGTATGTGTAAGAGAGACAGAGCAAGGGATGGGACAGAGTGTGAGAGTGTGAGAGTAGGGGGTGGATGAGAGAGAGAGTACGATGATGGGGGAGAGAAAGTAGGCGGTGGGAGAGGGAAAGAGAGAGGGGGGGATGGGGGTGTATGTGTAAGAGAGATAGAGTAGGGGATGGGAGAGAGTGAGAGTGTGAGAGAGTAGGGGATGGGAGAGAAGAGAGAGAGTAGGGGATGGGGGAGAGTGTGAGAGTGTGAGAGAGTAGGGGATGGGAGATGAGAGAGAGAGAGCAGGGGATGGGGGAGAGAAAGTAGGCAATTGGAGAGAGAGTGGGAGAGGCAGAGAGAGCTTGTACAAGATGGGGGAGAGAGAGTAGAGAGGGAGAGAGAGAACTTGAGAGAGAGAGATAGTAGGTAGTAGTAGTGTGAGGGTGAGAGAGAGTAGGGGGTGGTAGAGAGAGTACGACGATGGGGGAGAGAAAGTAGGCGGCGAGAGAGGGGGAGAGAGGGGGAATGGGAATGTGTGTAAGAGAGACAAAGTAGGGGATGGGAGAGAAGAGAGAGAGTAGGGGATGGGGGAGAGAAATTAGGTGGTAGGAGAGGGAGAGGGAGAGAGATAGGGGGGATAAGAGTGTGTGTGAGAGATCTAAAGAGTCAGGGATGGGAGAGGAGAGGGGGTGAGAGAGGTTGAGAGAGTAGGTGGTGGGAGAGGGAGGGTGAGAGAGAGTAAAGGATGGGAGAGAGTAGGAAGAGAGAGAGGGAAGGGATGGGAGAGAGAGTAGGGAGGATAGAGAGTAGGGAGGATGGGGAGTGATGTGTTTTGAGATAGTGCGTACGCACTATAGTGCATACGTGCTTTATAGTGCGTACGCGCTTTATAGTGCATATGCGCTTTATAGTGTGTACGCGCTATAGTGCATACGCTCTATCTCAAATCACCAAAAAAGGTCAAAAAACAACCTTGGGGCCCATTTCATCCATTTTTAACTTTTGGTCTGTTATGCTCTCTATTATTCTGACAGAAAACACAGGTTTCAACATCTAGCAAACACTATTTCAACACTTTTGGAAGCTAGCAAACACCAAATTCAATCATTGGATACGTGATTTGAAGAATTTTTGAATATTCTTTTAATAGAAAAGGTTAGTGAAATCCGTTTTAAATATTGTTTGTCGATATATAGATACAAATTTGATTATAATTTGATATGTTATGTAATATATAGTGAATTCATTAAAAATTGTATGTTTGAATGAAATGTTATTTCGAAATGGTTAGAAATTTGACAAGTCGTTTGATATATATTGTGTATTCATTCAAATAATTATAATTTTTATATGTAATTGAATAATTTGTAATTTACACATTTTAAGTAATTCGGATGTTTGAATAATTTGACATGTAGAAATCATCATCATGCCAAGGAAGAAACCAAAGATTCAAACAAATGTAGATAGGGAGAGAGATTTGACGATTAAAAGAGATAAAATGAAATTACTACGTGAACAAAGAAAATTGCAAAGCAATGATGAATAATTAACTTTCGAAGAGGATCAAGAACCACCAGTACAAAGAAACAAGGAGGAAGAATTGGAAAGACAAAGAGAACGAATGAGATTGTTACGCTCAATAAGACAATTGAATTGTGAAGCTACACCATCCTCCAATGTTGGAGTCATATCGTCCGCTACACAATCTTTGAATGTTGGAGTCATATCATCCACTACACCATCTTCCAATGTTGAAGTCATATCATCCTCTCATGTTGAAGAGACACTGATTTATAGATCTGATGATATACACACTCCATCATGTCATGTTGAAAGCACAACATCAACACATCAAGTAGGTGATATTCCATCTTTTACATCTTATTGCCAAGGCACATCATCTTCAGTTCAAGGTACACAATACACTCAACCTTATATTGATGTTCAAAATGTTGAGAGAATTGAAGAGATTAGAAAACCTTCTAGAATTCATTTTAGAAAACCAAAATATTTGATTGATATTGATACTAACATTTTGAAATCAATGCCTGAAAAGATTAGCAAGCGTACTTGTCAAAGAAAAGTTAATCATATGTGGAGATTATTTTTTGACGAATTAAATATTATAGGTCAATGCCAATTATTTGTTGAAATGATGAGGAATTTGAAATTTAGGCCTATCATGAAGATTCTTGGGCTAAGAATGATGGATGATTCAAATGAAAGAAATATTGTAAAGAATCTAATGAGTGCTTATGACAAAGTGGGTTCTAAATCACGCACCAAAGATAGTAATATCACAAGACGAGTACTCACATCGACAATAGTAAGTAGCCAAATGAAGAAAGCTCGACTCATGAGAAAGATAAGCAAAACATTAAAAATTGGTAGAGGTACCTTAAGGAGAGTCATGCTAAGGCATGACAGATTAGAAGATCCAACAAAAAATGAGTTATGGACATTTAGCGATAGACTACTGCGAAAGGACAAAAGAAATTAGTGAAGCCTTGAAATCATTGATTGAAGATTTTTGAAAAAATAACACACATGTTTCTCCTAATCAAAGAGATGTTGTAAGAAGGGGGATTGGTAGCCAAAATTGCGAGCCACATGCAAAACATTTTTTGGACTCAACTCAGACACAATTTTTTACAAAATTTATTGGTATGTATCCTCAAATTCGAATAAGTCAAAGATTTTTTGAGATGGGTAAAATTTTTTATGTGAAAATAAATCACACACGCACAACTTGTTGTTTTAGGATACATATTGAATTTTCTAACCATTTTGATGTTTGTAGGCACATATGCGTAGTTTTGCATTCTCAGTTTGTTTTGCAGGATTGTGACATAAAAGAGCCACCAAGATCTTCAAGGGAATTCATATCCAACATTTTATGTGAAATAGGGGATGTCCAACAATTTTACAAGACATCATGCTTGGATGGTACGTGCTTATTTTGTGGTTCTTTGCAACTTTTATCAACTTGTCAACATATGGATAGTACACATGCAATTGGAAATGAAATAGTAGATTACCGAAAATTCAAGACAGTGACATATGCTCTAAAAGATGGGAAACATGTGATCTAGTTATTGAAAAGATTCCAGTGGATGAGTTCATGAAGATTTTTGGTGAAAAGATTATGTACGAGTATGCAAGGCATACCCATAGAGCTCGATGGTTGGATTTGCAATTCAAGTTGTGTAAAGATACGTTTCCATTGGATACCATTGTTTTGGTTGTAGATTTTGCAGAGAACTACACACTACAACCACAAAATGAGGTGCAAGCAAAGTATTATATATCTCAACAAGTTTCTATATTTGTTCACATAACATTCATGCATTCACCTACAAGTACAGAGGATGACAGGAAGATTTTGAGGGAGTACCATTTTTACATCAACGATGATCAATCACATTCTACGGAGTTTGTACATGGTTGTTTTCAACTATTTTATGGAGATTTGGCTAACAGGGGCATATCATATTGTCAACACATTATTTGGTCAGACAATTGTGCATCTTAATTCAAGAATGTACGGATGTTCTATTGGTTGAGCAGGATGCACAGGTTGTGTAGAATTCAATATATGTGGAATTTCATAGAGGCTAGTCATGGTAAGGGAGAGCACGATGGTGCAGGCACATGCATTAAAAGAACCTTGGCTCGTGAAGAAAAAAAGTACAAAGATGGAGCAATATTGATAGATGCAAAATCCATCATCCAATGGTGTAACACTACAATGGGTCCAGGTAAGGAAGGTGAGTCTAAAGTTCGTAGATTTTTTTGGTTGATAGGTAATACTGACATTGCACCATATCAAGATTTTTGTACACTAACAGGATCTAGTGAGTTACACTCTTTTAGAAGCTCTGATGTAGGTTCATGGAGTATCCACACACGAAAAATGGCATGCTATTGTCCATCATGTGTAGAGGAAAATTGGGATGACTGTGAGTCAACTGAATGGGTGGACAAATGGGATATACGAGTTTTGGACCCAATTGACACCTATCGTCCCCTACAAGCACTGGAAATGGTTGAGATGGATTCATCTATTGATTTTGACCGCTTGTCAGATTTAGTGCAACCTGGTAATATATATATATATATATATATATATTTATATATTTATATATCTTTGTAATTTCAATATGTAACTTTATAACTTTTACCCAAGTATTTTTTGAATTAATGACCGCATTTTGTACATTTGTCACTACAAGCCATGTTTTTGTTGTTATTGCACCTAAAGACAATGAAGAAGGGATGGATTATTATTTGTGTCGTTGTGTTGAAGCCAAACAAAAATTGGATCACTCAGTTATAGATGGTGAAGTTTTAGAGTACCATGTTGGTGCGGTGGTTGTAACAAGCACATGGCTTAGACGATATCCTATGAAGAATCCTAACTTGTGGTTATTCGAGAATTGGCAAACAAAGAGGAAGATTCTTCATTATTCAAACCTTGTTGTTGCATCAAATGTCCACTTGATAAAATATGGTGGAAAACCACATAATAAGATTCTTTGAAAAGTTCGCGAGTCAGACCATGAGGCAATACTTGAGACATTAAAATGTCGAGCAGATCCAGTTGGCTCATTAGATTGAACTGGGAGAGAGAGAAAATGTGATCAATTGGATCCAAATACAATGTTACAACCTCTTCCCCAAGACTATCACATGACTAAGGTGGACCGTATTGTTATGATGGACCGTATTGTGATCAATTGGATCCAAATACAATGTTACAACCTCTTCCCCAAGACTATCACATGACTAAGGTGGACCGTATTGTTATGATGTGTAAGTGATGAGATTTAGTTTTTATTTGTTTACAATATAAATACATTATTTGAATTTATATTAGATTCTTTAATAGGACCCATTTTTTTAATCTTATCTTAGATTTGTTACTGTGCTGATTCTTCATTTGTAGGTCACCAAAGAAGAGGGCTAATAAAGTTGACGCACAAGTGATAGAGGGTGAGATGCCAAAATCATCTGCGAAATGGTATTATCAATTCACATCCTCAATATTTATTAGTGTTCTTTGTTCAAGTACCATTGTATGCTAATCGTCTTATGCCTGGAATTGCAGAGGTTAAATTATGTCAATACTAAGGTTTGTAGCATCAATACTAAGGTTTTTAGCATCAATTGGTCATGCTAAGTATAGTAGTTGTATCATGAATCCTTCTGAACCAATATGACTAAGATTCTCGGAAGAAGACTAAACCATATCATCTATCTACTCCCTCTTTATATAAGAGTTTGTCAAACAATGAGAATGGAACATTGATTATTACTCCCCCCTCAATGTAAAATTCTCATTGATTGCATTTTGTAAAGTTTTAAGTCACTATCAACCTCTATATCATTGTATTCTTCTTATCATCAAATTACACAACAATGAGAATATGAACGATGACTTCTTCACATGAACCTGACAATTATAAATGCTACACCTTAATAAATTTTTGGGCTTGGTCTTTACCATTCGAGCTTATAATACAATACATTGGCTTCATTTGTATTTGGAAGTATTTATTATGTTTGTTTTAAAAGTCATTCTTCATTTGCCAATATGAAAATGCGACTATCATGAAAGGCATAGTCTTATAATTTGTAATTTGTATAATGGTATAAAAGCTTGGTTGTGGGTTTGAATCCATTGCCCCCATGACCCTCCTTCTCATGCATTTATTCTATTTATTCTTCTACCTCCTCCTCTGCTTGGCCATTTTGCAACACCATCTGGATGGAACTCTAGCCTTCCTCAAAACCATTATACATGACCTCTCCTTCTTCAAGATATTCTATAAAAAGTTCCTCAACCCTTGAACCTTTCAAAGCCCCTATCTCAATGGAAGGCTTCTAGACCAAAGGAACTAGTAGATCCGGTTCTTTAAGAGAAAGAGACAACAAATCCAATTTTCTAGTGACTAGATGGAAAATTGGGGAAATCATTTCAATTAGTTGTAAATTGAAAGGAATTATAAGTAAACTATATCAATATAATAAGTAACTTAGTAATTATATCAATATAATTTAATTACTAAGGAAATGAATTTATTACTCTAACATATAGTACATTATTTTGCAAACAAAGGTGTTGAATTTGATGCTTAACAGATTTACATACATGTGTAATAAATAATAAGTGTTGTAGCTTTGGGATCAACACTATAAAATGAAGGATGTCATACTACATTCATAGAGGTACCAAAATATTTTATTTGATATGGAGACAAAAGAAAATGTGTATTCTTTATAACTGCATTTGAGTCTCATGTATTATCATTTTCAGCTATTGACATCAGAGATACCTTTACATCTTCATCATTGTATTGATCAACGAGTCCTTATTGCACTCACTAGTTCTAAGCCAATGACTAAGGTATGAAAGAGTTTACATTAAAATTTCATTAGTACTAAAATTCAATATAAAATTCATAGGCACAATCGAGTGGTAACTTTGATGGTTTTTGTAGGGTCTTATTATTCTTGACCATCAGTGTATCCCTAAGGTGTATATACAGAGGAATTATCAGCTAGCTGTAAGAAAATATTAAGTTTTATGTGTAAATATATTTTATTTTTTTATATAAAATAGTTATTTATTAATATATAATTTTGATTGTAACATGTCGAGTTACAGAAGATTCTAGACTAATGGACTAGTGAGCATGTGTTAGTGAACAGATTGTCCTTTGAAGAAATACGTGCAAATTTGACCTTGAATGCTCAAGTGAGAGGACAAACTAACACCAACAGTTGGATAGGTTATCATGGATTGATAACCTTCCTCTGAATTTTTATCGGGTACAGCTCCCCGTACAAGATGTTCAATGAGTT
Organism: Cupressus sempervirens; assembly: GCA_028749045.1. Lineage (NCBI taxonomy): Eukaryota > Viridiplantae > Streptophyta > Pinopsida > Cupressales > Cupressaceae > Cupressus > Cupressus sempervirens. The sequence goes on from CM053784.1 coordinate 693,885,250, forward strand.
AAATGTGGGTGCTTTTACCAGAAAGCACGAAAGGATATCAAACATCTACTTGTAAATACAATGTAGATGCGGAACCTAAAAGACTACAATAAAGTATTAACAAATGACAAAAAGTTCATTTGCATGCACTGTTACAAATAGAATGAAATCTGAGAAAGTAAAGAAACAGAGCTTTAAAACACTTTGAAATCAAATATATTCAGGAATCCATGACATAAATACATTTAGAGAAAACTAAATGTCATACAAAGATGACGATCAGTGGAGAGAAAATTGCCCAGATTCAAAGCTCCAATATGCAACTATCTCCCAAGTCTCCCTCCTCTAAAAATGCAGAAACAACAAAATTTTCATTATATTATGCATCTAAATCATCAATTAAAAAGGAAACTTGAATTTCCTTCCCCTGGACACATTCAAAATCGAAACATTCCCTCTTTTCCAACACACAGTTCAGAAATTTAAACCAAGCACTGCTCTTCCTCTCTCAACAAATATAGAAAATAAAACTTCCAATCAGCCCTTCTGTCCTGCAGCTCAAAGTCTTCCGTTTAGAAAGGAAAATAGAACCCCCTGTATTCACAGCCTCTGTTCTGCTGTAGCCCAAAGTCTCTCAGCCAGAACTCCGAAAACTGGAACCCTTTCTAAATACCTCTGTCCTTTATTTATTCTTCTCTTTGTCCGTCTCCATTCCCTTTCCCGTAACTAATTCTTAGAAATCAATATTATTTCTAAAGTCATTCCCATGCAAACTTTTCAATTTTCCCCTACCATTGATTTTTCTTGATAAACCTTATTTAAAGTTTATGTTTTTTTTTTACTTTCTTCCTTTTTCCCTCATTTATGTTTTGATAATCTTATAAAACATTGATGTAAATGTTTTATAAGAATAATTTGAAATATTAAATGAGACTTGGACAAGTGGCACATTATTATATTATTCCAATATGAAAATACTCTTGATTCTGGGCAGATTCGAAATAACTCTGTCAGGAAAAATGGGTCTCGGTGCAGGAGGCATAACTATTTATCCCACCGTTGGATCTTGCTGAATTTTTGATATGTTATCCAAATCCTAGTTCTCCACATTCTCACCAAGGAGATTTTGAAAATAATTTCTGAGTCAAAAGTTACAGATCTCTGTTTGAAGGTCTATATGACTGTCAGAAAATCTGACTTGCTGAATTGAAATCCCCAACCACTGATCATTAGCGCTTAAGAGCCTTGTTGAACATTTGATTTGAAATCAATGAGAGGTGAGGAATGAGACAAGTGAAATGGAATATCTATGCTCATCACATCACTCTTCTACCTATGTATGCGGGCCCTTTATCAAACATACCCCATGTCTGATATGCACAGGTTATGACAAATGAAACCATTTGGTGTGTGTCCAATTTTGCATCCTTCAAATACCCGGTGCCTTGTCATTGTTTTTCCTGACTTTGGATTATTCATACCATGAGAATAATATAAAGGAAGACATCATTATGAAGCTGCATAGGAAAAGGAAGGAAGCACGAGTTCTTTATATAATGACAATCGTGTCCCATGGGAATAGCATCTAGTTAAGCATTCTTAAATATACTTGCAGGCATTCTGGAGAATACCATGACTCAGCTATGTTTATCATCACCATTATCCTCCTTTATTATCAAACCAGTAGCTACAAGCCTGTGCACTATCTAATCATACCATAACTGCTTGGAAGAAAATGATTGCTGAAAAAAATTGAAGGCAAAGGAATACTCTCAAGATCCCTTTATTTGTGGAGTTTCATTCATTTGGTTAGTCAGCATAGATATCATAACCAAAGTTCAATTTTTGGCATGCACTTGGACCTTCTGAATAACCTGTCATGCAACTAGCATTCACAAACTAAATGCATTCGAATCAACACTTTTGAATTGAACTTTGAAAATTGGCTCTGAAATTGGAACTTGGAGTTGGACTTTGCAAACCTGGACCTTTGAAGCCTCTTGTGAAGTCAATTGAACCTGAATTAAATGATTCATATGCCTCTGCTCTAAACCATTAGAGTTGACAATTTTTGACCTGATCCTTAATTCTGAATCTGCATGTTAACCAATTCGAACTGTTTGAACCATTTTGAACTACTTCGAACTTCAGTTCGAAGTGGTTCAAAAACTCTGCACCTCGCATCCTCTGAAACTGTTGGGCTAACTGAAATTGAATCATGAACAAAGACTAAATTTTGAACCTTTTCAAACTAACAAATCTGCATTTTCAAAATCATTTGAACTGTCGAACCACTTTGAACTACTTCGAACTTCAGTTCGAAGTGGTTCAAAAACTCTGAACTTGAAGTTTTAAAATTGTGACCATATCGGGTACTAACAAGGGCTTTTGCTGCGGGACTGATTTTGATGCAAATGCAGAGAACTCCAGCAATCTCTAAGAAAAGAATAATGCCTTGACCATTGGGCATATAGAGTCAAGAAGAAGATCGAGAGCTGCTGTTAGAGAGGGTGGAGGGGAGCAGGGCAAAACCAGCAAACCAAAACCAACAAAAAACACCTAAAATACCAGCAAGCACGAGGCTTGCACATTATTCCAACTACACTACACACAACAAAAACTTATTTACAATATATATACAAAGGTAGGAAAAGAACCTACCACAAGAACCGCAAGAAAGAAGAATTCATGTAAATCCATTTACCAGTTGGGAGAAGTAGGAGCCTTTTCGAATCAGCAAACCATGCTTTAACAAAGCAACTCCAAACCATTGTCTTCTAGTGATCTCTTTAATGCTGAAAATCAAGCTCACAGTATACAAAATTTTGGCACCCTGACATTCCATACCAAACAACCAAAGCCCATTGTAGCATTCTTCATCTTCAGCTAGCTTTTTTATATCATCTCTCTCATGGAATGTATGAGGCTTGGCTTCTAACTCATCAATCAGCACATTATGACCACCTTTAAGATAAAAAAATTAGATATCTACATCATTAGTTGTAGAAATCAAAGGTACCAAGCTGAAACTATGTTTTACCTCAATCACACTTGTATGATTTTCATCATGTATCTTTGCAGTCTCTTGGAAATCATTAACCATTCCTCGTTCAGTTCCTTCAAATAACCAAGAATCATTTATAGGAGAAGACTTTGAAGGGCTGTCATTCTTTGAACATAGTTCCTCACTGAAATCTTCCACAATTTCCATAGGTGAGCATAATATACTCCCACTTTTTTCTTGTGTATCAAAAGATGAATTATTTTCATGGCATGAAGTCACCGACATAGGAGTCTCCATAGTCATAGAAGCCAATTGAAAAGAGACATCATCCTCCTTCTGATTACACTTAAAATTTTCATCAGACGAAAATAATGATGGAAAATCTAAAGTCTTTACCTCAACTTCAGGACTTACTAGAGATGATGTGGAGGTAGGAATCAAGTGTGGTTGAAAGATGTCTAGATATTCATCATCTTCTTGGTATCTAGCTCTTTCTTCTTCAAGATCCTTCTCTTACCTATATTCCTCTTCAGTTGTTTCTTCTTTTTCATATGCATGTCCTTCTTTTTCTAGATCTTGCACTTTGGGTTTCTTCTGGATGAGAATTGCACCATAAAAAGACTTTAACCAGCCCACTTGTTTTGCAAGTTCTTCACTAAACTCTCTGAAAGGATAATTTTGGAATGGTGGGATGAAGATAAAGATTTTTGAGTTATCTTCATCTCTTGCTGGAACCCATTCTTTCAGGATTTCTTGATTTGTAAGGAAGACTTTTCGGCATTCTTCCTCAATAGAGCCACCAACCTCCATCCTCGGGGAGGTACCTTTAGATTTTTGAGAAAAGAAAACACTGCAACTGCGATTCTTTCCCCAGCAAAGTCGCCAAAAATCTGTTGGTGTTAGTTTTTCCTCTCACTTGAGCATTCAAGGTCAAATTTGCACGTATTTCTTCAAAGGACAATCTGTTCACTAACAGATTTTTGGTGACTCTACTAGGAAGAGTCCCTTTTTGAAAGAGCCTTAACCCTTAGATGCAATGTGTAACAATGGTTCTTCCACATAACGAGGTCTTCCCTATATTACAACCTAACCTTCGATTTGAAGATACTCAAGAAGACATAATCTCAGACTTGGCTGCAACTGCTTGGCAAGTACGTAGGAGTGGTCAACAATACCAAAAAGTATTAGCGGTTCTTGAAAGAGAAGAGGAAAAAGCATAATTGTTGAGAGGAGTGCCAGAAGTTCAAGCGGCGGTCATTGTGGATAGATTGGCCCAGGCACCTACAAGGCCTTGAACTATAAGATAGAACTAGCTACTTGTAGATACACGCGAGGAGAAAGGGAAAAAGGAATTCTTGATGAAAACTTTGAGCCATTGAAAAACCTAAAATTTTTGCCAGATTTTAACGACCCCAAAAAGAAACAGATCAGATCTCAAAGCAGACCTAATTCGCCACCCAGACCATCTCCTTTCTCACCGTTCGTACAATCTTTACTTTCGTTGAGTACTCTTGTTCCAACCTACCTATCAATCCAACCCTTGCAAGTTATCCCACCTAACATGGCCGCTACTCAGCCTTGGGGGTAGAATATAGGTCCACTGAATTTAGGTGTGAATCCCGCAACACTTCCTAAAGGCGCTATTGAGATTCTACCCAAGTTTAGTGGAGATGGAAAGGTTTCGACAGATGATCATTTGAGTGATTTTCATTCTACTTGTGCTGTCATAAGTGTTCCCACACAAGAAGTTGCTGTGAGACTATTTGTGCAAACTTTTATCGATGCCGCTACTGACTGGTTTAATCATTTGCCTCATCATTCCATTACTAGTTGGGATGATATGAAGAATGCTTTTGAAAATAGATGTAAAACCCCTGAAAATGAATGTTCTCTATTTTCTCAGCTCAGTCAAATGAAGAAAGACATGCATGAACCCATGAGGGAGTTTGTGGCTAAATTTAATAGGCTGGTCCAAAGAATTCCTACAACATCTAGGCCCAGTGCAAAAAATTAGAAGTCGTTCTTTATTAATGCTATTTCGGCAGATATAAGTTTTCACCTCATTAAAGATGCTTGTGTTGATTTAGATGTTGCTCAGAGATTGGCTATTCAATTGGAAGATGCATTCATTAATGCTGGTAAGTGGAAGAGAGATGTACATACTCCCAGAACTGCTTCGTCTTCTACCCCCACAGACCCAATTTTGCAGAAGTTGATGAATGACATATCAATGATGAAGAGACAACAGAACAAGATCCATAACCCATACCAAGCCCCTTACTAGGACATTCACAGATGGAAACAACCTCAAAATTTTGGTAAAACACCCCTGTTAACTGCTCCTCAAACAAGATTACAAATTGAAGAAGCTCCAAAAGAAATGATGTGTTCATTTCATATGATTGCAGATCATGATGAACGAGAATGCCCCGATTGGCTAAATTGTATCCAACTAGCAAAAAATGCTATTGCAGCAGAACGAATGACCAAAAATGAGAGTATCAAGAAGGGAGACTTAGGTTCTTATTTCCTAGAGTATGAATCTGACTCTGAAAGAGGAGGCGATGTTTATACAATGCTCCAAGACTCTGCTTGCACCATAATGACTAGAGGCCAACGGAATCATAAATTATATTTAGGAATTTCCCCCAATGTATCAAGTTCTAAAGGTAAGGAACATATGCATGCTGATGAAATCAAGATTGGAGAACTGAAAATCTTCTCCAAAATAGAAACAAAAGCTAGTACGTCGACTTTTGATATTGTTGAATTTTGCAAAACCTCTTCCATATCAATTTCTCCAGCTGAATATCTAAAACTTAACCCAAAAGAATTGGACAAGTTGGTTCAATATGTAAAGGGAAGTCCTGCTACTAATGGCCATGTTACGGATGAGGTTTCTGAGGATCCAAAGACTATTGACAAACCCGTCTTTGTATCTGAAAGATGTGCTAAGGGCACTGAAACCATTGCTAATTCTGTTCAAAAAGAAATAGAGGAAACTAAGCCCAATCCATTCTATATATCTCTGTTATTAAATGGTCAGAAACTTAGTAATTACATCATTGACTCTGGAGCATCAGATAACATTATGCCCCAACCGGTCACAAAAGCTCTTGGTTTGGAGCTCACAAAGACCTTTGGGTGCTGCTATGTTATGGATGGGAAATAAGTACCCCTGGTTGGTCAAGTAAAATATGTGCAAGCTATTCTTTATGCTTGCCTTGAAAAGAGGGTAAAACTTACTATTCTAGTAGTTGATATCCCCGCTAGCTATGGAATGCTGCCCAGTAGAACTTTTTGCAAAGACATGGGGGGAGAAATTAAAATGGATTGGTCAGAAGCATATATTCTTGTGGGGAAGAAGAAAATAAAGCTAGAACCTGAACCCAAGCATAAATATACTGTAGTACCCTCTGATAATCCTAAAGATATTGTATGAAGAATGTTAGTTCAAAAATTATATTATTATGCCTGAAGAGCCATGTAGAGAAGAACAAAGAGAAGAGGTAAGTTCAGAACACACTATATGGACCCTAGAATTTGATGGAAGCTACTCGAATTTAGGCTCAGGTGCAGGTGTTGTTCTCATTTCACCTTCTGGGAAAGTTTTTCCTTTTTCTTTTAAGCTAGACTTTCATAATACCAATAACTTTGCAGAATATAAAGCGTTGCTTCTAGGTTTACAAGAAGCCAAAGCTAAAGGAGTAAAGTGCCTCAAGGTGAAAGGTGATGCTGAACTCATCGTGAAGCAGGTGAGAAAACAGTTTTTAGTGAAAAATGATAGATTGAAACATTATATAAATTTAGTGTGGGATGAAATTGAATCATTTGAAGCATT